>CM032451.1:35355715-35380715 GCA_019049505.1 Pachyrhynchus sulphureomaculatus | reverse complement strand
TATATATATATATATATATATATATACATATATATATATATATATATATATATATATATATATATATATATATCTATATATATATATCTATATATATATATATATATATATATATATATATATATATATACATACTTTTAAATGCAACATTTGTAGATGTAGGTACATAAGTTAAAACAAACAACTTGTTGCACATAACTATTAGTATACTAATAATATTATCAGTGTAAATAACACGTAAGATTAAATATTTTTAGTCAGACAATTAGATGTCGCCCTTTTTAAAATATCCATACGATTTTTTAGGAAGTACCTATCTTCAAACGATATGTGTCAAAATTTCATGACATTTCGAAGATTAGTTTAAAAATTACAGTGGTTTTAGTGATGCTACTTTTGATATTTTCAAAACAATGGAAAAGTCGAATTTTGTGGGTTGATTAAAGATTGTTTTTTGTTGGGAAAAAATACCGTTCAAGCAAAGCAATGGCTTAATAAGTGTTACGGGGACTTCGCCCCTGGAAAATCACTCATTATTTACTAGTAAGCTGAATTTAAAACACGGTCGCACAGATACAAATGATGCCGAATGCTCTGGACGCCCAAATGAGGTGGTTACACCGGAAAACATAAACAAATCCACAAAATTGTTTTGGATGACCGTAGAGTGAATTTGCGTGAGGGAGCTGATACCCTAAAGATATCAAAAGAACATTTTGATCATATTTTGCATGAACATGTGGGAATGAGAAAATTCTGTTTGAAATGGCTACCGCGTTTGTTCACAGTGGACCAAAAACAACAACGTGTTGATGATTCTGAGCGCTGTTTGGATCTGGTTAAGCGCAAGGATTTTTTCAAGCGATATATGACAACGGATGAAGCATGGATCCACCACTACATACCGGAACCAAATCGGCAGTCAGGTGAGTTGTCAGCATTCGGTGAAAGTCGCCCGAAGTGACCAGAGACACAACATTCGGCTGGGAAGGTTTTGGCTTCTTTATTTTGAGATGCGCATGGAATAATTTTCATCGACTATGCTGAGAAGGGAAAAACCATCAATAGCGAATACTAAAGTTATTGGTGCTACAGAAATCGCAAAGAAAGGGCCGCAAATGAAAAAGAAAGACAATGCACCGTATCACAAGTCAATGGTTACGATTGCATGAATTGAAGTTCGAATTGCTTTCTCATCATCCATATTCTCCAGATTTGGCCCCTAGTGACTATTATCTATTCGTAGACCTTAAAATAATGCTCACGGAAATAGAATTTGGCTCCAAAGAAGAAGTTATCGGCGAAACTAAGGTCTGTTTTGAAGGTAAAGATAAATTCTTCTACAACAAAGGTACAGAAATGTTAGAAAAGCATTGGACTGATTGCATCGCTCTTGAAGGAGACCATATTGATAAATAAAGTCGAATTTTGCAAAAAAAATGTGTTTTTTAAGTAGCTAGACCAAAAACTTTTCAGCCTACGTGTCATAATATATAACGTCATTTGATATTTACATTCATTCTTACTATCAAGTAATTTTGAGTTTAGTTCAGCAAAGGACTTTGCATATTCATAAGGTTCGACGCCATTAGATGCAACTTGCTGCAACATCCTGCATTCCGAGACACCTACGAAACAGCTATAAAACAGCGTAAATGATTTTCTATGCACTATTTTATTATAAAGCATAACATAACGAATTCTACCTACAGTTTGCAGGTGCAGAGAGTAACAACACAGTAAACTCAATACAGTATCGAAACTTAGGGGTAACCGTATAGGAAAATCATGTCTTAGTTTTCAAAAGGTAGTGGTAGTTCGCCATGTTAAAGAGGGTACCAGCGGGAGATTTTAAATAAAAATGATGATACTGTGCAAAATTTTATCATTCAAAATCATAGATATTATACAAATGTTTCAAAATTTTTGATTTAGTAAAATGTCAAGTTAATACAGCATGAGTAATATAAAAAACCGAAAGAATGGATGTGCAATATATAAATTATTTTCGCTTCATGGCCGGTTTCAATAGGTAGCTCATTTGCAGGAACTCGAGTACCAATGTACAGGGTGGTCAAAATTGGACTCTTTTAAAGGTAAAACTCCTTTATCTAAAAGGGAGTGTCTGAGACTCAATTTTTATGATAAACTCAATGGTGCAAACCGCATGTCGATATCTAGTACCGTTTCAGATATACAGGGTGTTTTTCAAAAATCTACATTTTGGAAAAAATGTTTGAAAATTTTTGATTTCTGTAAAAACATTCTTAAAACACTTCTTCACGTGGATTTCAACAGTGTAAGCTACATCTTTTTACAACTAATATTTGTAATATGTATTTTTAAATGGGATACCCTGTATATTTTTCCTTATCCGAATAGAGCTTTAAATTACCGTTCATTTTTGCGAATGTATATATGTATATTTCTCCTCAAATACTTACAAAACTACTAGACCGATCTTAAGGATATTTTTTGCGTTCGATCAGGTAGTTTTCAACTTAGATCATAGTGAAAGAATTATTCAAATCGGTTTTTGTAGTTCAAAAGTTATCTTTATAAATGGTAATTAACCGATGTTTGTGAAAATAACTTCGGAGTTTTGCCTAAAGCGAAGCTAAAATAAAACTTCAATTTAAAAAAAAAATAATAAAAAATACAAATGATATATTCTTTTAAGCTTAAAAAGTTATAATATATATGTAGGTATTCAATGCGTAACAAATGTATATGACAAACATACATGTAGTAAAAAAGAAAAATAAACACAAATATCACAAATATTAGAGTCTTTATAAGCGCAGAATGACCCAATCTTAATATCCAGATGTCTAATTCCTTGAGCTATCGAATTGCATCAGTCCTCGCTTCGCGTAGTTCCTGCTAAGAGCCGGGATATCTTCATCATTGGAATATGATGCGGAATCTGAGAGGGATCTCCGCAACTGCAACCATGGTCCCCAGCTAGTCACCATTTATATTTCTGATTTCTGCAGTGGTTAGTTCTTATACGGACAGATGTGACGTCCCATCCTGGAGTGCGCTCTGCTGGATCTGATATTAAGTGCAGATTGTCTGGATTTGTCGCTGCACACTCTTCCCTCCATACATCAGTAGGGTTGAAATCATCACTGATGAGTTGTTGGCCAAGATTTCAGGGGGAGTTTCCGCTATTTTAGTTTGGCAATTCTATCCGAGTGATTCTGATGAATAGAGACTTGGTTGTTTCTGCCGCATTTTTGTCATTCCTTCCTGAGTACCGATTTGCGTCGTATTGCGGGAGGTGGGATATTGGCTAGTACTGGTAATTACTGGAGGGGGGATAGATTTTATGGTACCAGATACAATCCTCATTGTTTCATTAAGTTGAGTATCGACGACATCAGTATAGATGATGTTTAACCACACGAGACAGGAGTATTCCGCAACGGAAAAGAACAGGGCAAGTGCCGAAGTTCTTAGGACAGTTGCATTCGCTCCTCAGCTACTTCCAGATATTTTATGCAGAATGTTGTATCTGGTCATAAGTTTGCCTGCGGTTTTATGAAGCTGACTTTTAAACGTAAATCATCTATGCCTAGTGACACCTAGGTATTTTGTAGTAGGATTACATGAAACGGTTTGCCCTCTAAATCTTATATTTGGTGTGTAGTTTGCTTGTCTATTGCATAGGTGAAAACAACTAAATTCTGTTTTCCTTGTATTCGTGTTCTGGCTTACTACTAAAGCAATGCCGTCGGAATATATAAATTGAGGTGGTCAGTGGTAAGTCGGATATATAGATATTAAAAAATAAAGGGGCCACCACCGACCACTGCGGTAGACCATTATTAAGTCTGTATCTGCAGCTGCTGTCCTCGTTCAGGTGAACCGTAACAAATCTGTTGGAGAGCATGTTATTTAATAGATTGGCAAGTGTTCTAGGGTTCATGGTATGTAGGAATTTGTTAATCATTCCTTATCTCCAGATCGTATCGTATGCTGAAGTTAGATCTATGAAAGTGGCGGTAGACTTTTTATGGCAGTTAAATCCGTGTTCTACATGTGTGGTTAGTGAAAGTACCTGATCACAGCAACTCCTCCTAGTCTTGAAACCGGCTTGTTCTGTTTTGAAAGAACCCTTAAACACTTGGCTTTATTCTGTTGTGTATTAATGTCTCCAGAAGTCTGTAGCAAGCGCTAAGAAGAAATAATGGGCCTATAGTCTTCAGAGTTCTGCCCATCTTTACCGAGTTTTAAAATGGCAATGATCTTCATTTGTTTTTATAAAGTAGGGAGTTATCCGGATCCTAAAATATTGTTGTAGATTTTGAGAGGAACTGGGATCCACAGTGCCGGAAGAACTCTGGGAAAATAGTTTCCTCCCTGCTTATAAAAGAAAGTACAATTAGCAAAAGACCTCTTCTCTGCCATACTAAACGAAGAACAGAAGAAATGTAAGTAATACATAATTTATAATTAATACACAAAAATATAATATGTAAACCCAGAAAAATTAAGTATTTGTCTTCGAGTATAATATTAATCTTGCAAAAATATATAGTGTTTTTTCACGTTAAAGTTAGGTTTTGAAAGAGGGTACCTAATATATTTTGTATTAGGTGTCCTCCTAATAAGTCTGTAAATACTAACTGATTTTCGACGTTAAGTTTTATTTGATAAGCTTCTTCTTAAGACTTGCGTCGACTTCATAATTTTGCTTCATTTTGTATGTTCATATATTATATTTTATGTGTCAAGTATTAATTAGATATTGCTTACATATTTTGCGTTATTCGTGCAGTGTGACAATAGCGAATATTTCGTTCTTTCATTAATTATATTTTCTTTTATAAGCAAGAAAGTATTTACTTTTTAAAAGTAGAAATATATATTATTTTGCGCAGTTAATCACTTCTTTGACACCGTCTTTAGTGTTACTTCGGTGTCTGTCCGTCTGACTGTCCATCCGTCCGTTGTCAGACCCGATTTTCTCCGAAACTATTTGACATAGAAAGTTGAAATTTGGCACTAATATAGGAATTGATGGCCTCATCAGAGCCGTGCAGTTCTAAAGGATAAATTTTGACGTAAGAGGTTAGTTTTGTGAAATAGGAAGTGAAAAAAAAATACCAGGTTATCGAGTGGGGGTATCAAATAAAAGCCTGTAAAAACACGAGTTCAAAAAGATATATATAATGTAATACTTGCGCACAATTTTCTTTGTATTATTTTTAAAAAATTGCAAAAAATTTTGAAAAAATCCTGGACTATTTTCTACAGGATGTAGATTGAACGAAAATTATCACGAGTGCAGTACCTTTAATAATTTATCTGGTATATAAAAAAAAAAAATTCCAATGTCATCAGTTTGCAGTAAAGATTGGAAAAAACTTTGTTGAAAGTTCATTTGGGGTGTGTTTTATGAAGTTATTGATCATTTTATACTTCCATAACAAAAATTTTTATTTCAAAAGCAATCAACGTACGGAACACTAATTGTGCAAGTCCGACTTGAACTTGACCGGTTTTTTGTTTTTTACTTTAATTATGTTAGTAAAATGTTAATGATAAAAGTGGTACCCGTGGTTTCGTGGCCTACTAGTTGCTTGCTGTGAGGAAGGTCTCGGGTCCCAATTTCGGCAGATCAATATATTTGTTTATTAATTTATTTAAGTATATTTGGTCTGGCCACATACATAGGTAGTATTGTTTGCAGAAATGCAAGAACATCCGTGCAGCACTACCGCGTTGTCTAAAAGGTGCTGTGAAATACAAAAATGTATGTTTTGGCACAACGTTGACGGGTATTACGATATCCTCGCGGATATCCTTAGGATATAAAAGAATGGTAAAATCCCTACTTAGACGGGGAGGAACGATAAAAAAGTCTCAATATCTAACATCTTGTTTGTTAAATATCATCATGTTTTGCTAGATCTATTTACGTAAGTGTGAATACACGGAAAACTATTTGATGCTTGTTTATTATTAAGACTAAAAAAAATGTATCGTTCCACAATTTAACACACTAACAATACGCTAGTGAATAATGGTAACTAAGAATTTAGGAGATAAACATTTTTCTTTATGTATATCTTAAATTTTAATTATTTCTCTTTCTAATCATTGCGACGAAACATTTACCTCATTTTTTATTAATAGTCCGAGGAATAGTCAGTGTTTTTTAATTGTTAAGATATCGGCTAATTTTTGCTAGCAACACTAGTGTGTGAAAAAAAACTACTGAAAGATAAATGCTATACGATTTGCGGGTGTAGAAGTATTCACTAAACAAGGGATTGGCAAACTCATCATCTGTCGCTCAGAACATATTAAGAATTATCAAGAGCATTAAATATATTTTTATAAATACGGAAAATTTAAAGTAATATTATAACAAGTTATAATTATTGAATGTATTTTGTGAAGTGCAACCTTGTAGGTCTTGATTTTTTAAATTTATTAATAAAAAATCGGTAAAGTGATTTACCCAATTCTTTCTTTGCAAACATGTAGTTCTAAAATTATTACTAAACTTGAGTTTCTCAAAAACAATAAGGTTTCATCCCTATTTTAAATTGGGAATAATAAAAAAGCAAGACTATTGAAATAGAAGTACATTACGATGTATAGGTACCCTTCTCACCCTCTACTCCATTCCTTTTACCATACTTATCGGGTAAAATTCTTAAAATAATACTACTACTAGAATCAAGCCATGAGGTTCTGGATTGGTTCTAATATTTTTTTTATTTGGGTTCCAGCCGAATCATATATTATATCTCCGTATCTAATTTTTGGTAGTATAAGGGATTTATGAATGGTGATAATTAATTGAAAGTCGGATCCCCATGAGGTGTTCGACAGAGTACATATAAGATTGAGGTCCTGGGAGGTTCCATCTCGTAGATGTTTTTAGATGGGGATTCAATTGAGTTTATTATCAAAAATCAGTCCAGGAATTCTATGCAAGGTTATCGTTGATATGGGTAAACCATTTAATGATCGTGGATTTAGATGAGGACATGATTTTCACTTACAGATGTGGATGGTTGCCGATTTCTGTGGAGAGAATTTAAATCCATTTTTAGTGGCCCATTCTTCGATGAAGTTTAGTGCCATGTGCAACTCGATGGTGAGCATTTGGGATGAATTTGATGAGTGGTAAAGGACTATGTCATCTGCAAACAGCTTGTATTTTATTTGATTGAGAATGAGTTCAGGTTAATTCAAGTTAGTTAAGCTCGTTGAGTTTATAGCCACATTGAATAAATGTTGGGCTGATGACTGATCCCTGAGGGACTCCTGGGGATATGGAGAATGTATCAGAAATATGTCTGTTAGCTCTGATTGGAATGTTCGACGGTTCAGGAATTTTTAAATGAATTAAAAAGCTCTCTTTAAAATTACCATTTTTGTGAGTTGGGAGAGAATCGCTTATGATTGGTCGTGTTGAAGACGTTCTTTAGGTCTAGGGATATATCAGCTGTATGTAATTTGCGTTGGAGGGCTTGATTTAGGTCAGTATATAGAGATGTGAGATAGTTCAGAGATGAATGATACTTCCTGTCTTTTTTTTTAAAGTTCTCAAGTTAGGCGAGTGTTTATCATGCATTCAAGGATCTTGGAAATCTGACCGGTTAAAGATACCGGTCTATAGCTGGACGGGGATGTTCTCGGTTTGCCAGTTTTGTGAATAGGGACCACTATTGAGTGTAACCATATTTCTGGTATATGACTGAGGGACCATAAGTGATTGTAATAATCAAGGAGAGACAGAAATGTTGGTTTTGGTAGATGAGTTATCATTCTTCGGAGTATACTGTCTGGGCCTGGTGCAGAGTTTTTGGAGTTGTGAATGGCTTTTTGGAGCTCACGAATTCGAAAAAGGTTTATTATAGTGATGGTTTGGATTGCTTAATATAGGAGAGGATTGGACAGAGGAATCTAGGATGGGGGTAGGGATGATTGGTAGCAGTTGTTCAGCGAGAATTGTGCAGATGCTTTGTGGGTCTGTTGTGAAGGAGTTGCCCTCTAACAATTGAGGAATGAGTCGAGAGTAGGATCCTATGATTTTCTTGATGGAGTGTCATAGGAAGCCAGAGGAAGTTGGTTTTTTTATGGATGAGACGAAATTTCTCTCCATGAATCTTTTTTTGGCCTTTTTAAAGATTTTCTTTGTTTGTGCTTTTAATCTTTTATAGTTGATTAGGTTTTGTGTGGAAGGATGTCTTTTGAATTGGCGACCAAAATGAGTTACTATGTTTTTTTGTGATCTAGGGCCGCAAAAGCAAAAATCTTGTTCTTTTGGCAAGGAAAGTAAAGAGTCAAAAACAAAATTAAGGAATTATTATTAACTATTAAAAAAAATTTACAATATTGGAGTCAGTAGTTTGAAAAACTTCGAAAAATAACTAATTGCATTTTAGTTAAGATGTCATTTTAAAACGGCAGTTAAATAAGTGCAATCCGCAACGTAAAACGACCCTGAATATTTAGCAGTCAACTTTTTGAAATTCTATATATTATTATCATAGAAATATTAGGGGTATGTGAGATCTGCTTTGTAAGGGTGATTTATTTTATTTCGGGTAAAAATTCGTAGCAAAATGTGTATAACTGTGTTAAGATTTAAACGACAACTCTTTTCTCCTAATAAACATATACTTCTTAAGTATTTATCTTCACTTTTTCCTGTATCAAAACCACGTCTCTTCACTTTTACAAATAAAAAATGTTTTCTGAAGTACTACATACTGTAAAACCGCATTATACACTGTATTTAACTATTTAATTTTTTTTTGCGTAAGATCGTTGTTAAAATTTTGCTAGTGAGTTTAATATAGCGAATGATCGTTTATTTTCGGAACAGTTTAACGAAATAAAAAAGTTAATATGTGATAAAACCTTACAACTTTCGGAAAAAATAGATAATTTTTATATGGAATTGACCTTTAACATAAAAGTCGTAACAAAATTAGTGTTTTGCAGAACGAAAATAAGTTATTGAGAAGAGAGTAAAATATCGAAAGAAAAAAAAACGGAAAAATATTATTGTATAACCGAAAATGTCAATATTGTCAATTTTGTTGCTAAAAGTATAAGGGTCTTGTTAGGAATATCAGTGACAAAAAAAAATATTAATGACGTATACCGCGTTGGTACAAAAAATTTATAGTTCTAAACTATAGTGACAGAGTTTGTCCGCTTTCTACGAAACTATTCAAAAATTGTAAAAGCTTAATAGTAAACCAGTGTCAATTTCTAATCACCTATCAAAAGTAGAGCAAGAAATCACGAGAGTACATGTAACCTCAAGAAGACTAAACAGGTATTAAATAAAAACAACGGCGTTGATGACAAGGTTTTCAACGGCCTACCCCAAGAACTTTTAAGTCTGATATTCAAATCTTGGTCTCTTATCCAGGAGCTGCGTCTATTCCTGTGAAGCTGAAACCAACCCTTAGGACAATTAAACAGCCAGTCTAACAAGCCTCAATTTAGTGTTGGTATTCCTACATCACGAATTAAGTGTAACAGATCACAAATTGTAAAATAATACTTATTACGCGATTAAATGCCTGTATTGTGACTCATCATCATCAGCTTCTACTGTCCACTGCTGGACGAAAGCCTCCCTTTTTTCTGTTTTGGGCCACTTGTACTCAATTTCCAGCCACTCTTTTCAAATCATCAGTCCACCGACTTGGTGGTCTACCTCTACTCCGATGGGCTTCGGATCTTGGTCGAATCGATTCTCTTTGTCCATCGCCCATCCTTAAACCTAGCCACATGCTCAGCCCAGTTCCATTTAAAATGTAGAATAAATTTGGCTGCGTCTTGCACCCCCGTTCTTTTCCTGATAATATGATTTGGGATGTGATCTCTAAGAGTAACGCCTAACATTGATCTCTCCATCTTTCGTTACATGACACATATTTTATTGATGTTTATCTTCGTCATTGTGGGAGTATCTGCTCCGTACGTAAGAACGAGGAGTACGCATCTTTTCTTTTTGAACATATAGGAAGCTTAGATTTGAATACATAGGCCAGTTTGCCATATGCAGCCCAGGAGAGACCTATTTGTCGCTGATTTTCATGTGTTTGGTTATCTTGTCCTATGCTGATTTCACGTCCCAGGTATTTATACTTGTGAACTTGTTCTATCTCTACGTTATTCAGTTTTATAGTGTCGCTTAATACAAGATTTATCATAAACTGGGTCTTGGATAGATTAATTGCATTGTAGACTAATATGTTATTATTATGTAGCCTCTACAAAATAAATCTTAGTAAATAAATATAGATTTAATGTTGTTGCCCTGTTTGAGACTCTTGCACGGGACATCCCAATCAAAGTCTATTATATTGACAAATATCGTTTTATATGTAGGAATAGAAATACCAGAGAATGACTCTGTAGTGGGTAGGGTAGTGGTCCGTAGGTTGAGACGATCCAAAGAATGAGACAGTCCAGTTTCTCCAATTTTTTTCGCTCACCACACCAATGTTTTGACTGTCAAGTTGTTGTTTCTTGACTAGCAAACTTTTCATAGTGATTAGACGTGTTCATTCGCATTCCTTGTATTTAGTACAAAGCAAGCCAAATAATTTCTAAAAAAAGTGTTTTACGTAAATTTTCTATAAGTGAAAAAAGGAAATTTTTTTGCAGCGGTAGAAAAAGATGTCCTATTTTTTCCTCTCCTTTATAGTTCCGAAGGAATTTAAAATATATCTTGCATAGGAACAAAAAATTGTCATGTCATTTCAATATGGTCACAATGTGCATAGGTTCAGACACGATATGTTTTGACGCCATTTTGTAATAGGTTATGTTCGGAATTGAGGTTTGTATAAAGTGTTTTCTTGAATTTAATTCCATCTTTTTTCTTAAATTTGTCGACATTTAGATCGTAAGAATCGCAAGAAAACCTGATCATGGTGTTTCAGATTTTGATGCATTGGTTCAAGCGTTGAAAGACATCAAAATTGACAAGAAAGGTATCAGACTCACCGCTCGTGCCTACAGCACTTACAAAAGCAGTTTGTCGTGCGATGCCGCAAAATTCGATAAAGAACTTCCAGATATACGCATAATTCCTCATGACGAGCTTAGAAATCGCACTTCGAAACAGTGCTAGCATAATGTAAGCGAGTTTTCTCAGCCTAATTTTGACCGCAAGGCCACTTTTCTTCTATTTTAGTGCATTTTTTCACACTTTAACGCTTTCGGCACACTATTTCTTAAATATCTCAGCTTCTGTTAGTTGTTATGCGACAAATCGTTTTACTCCTAAAATTGCCTAAAAAACTAGGAAGATTAAGTTAAAAAATATTAAGTACATAACCTAAAAAAATATTTACTACCGCAAACTGAAAATTATTCTGTTCAATTCGCTTCAAATTATAGGAAAATATAGCTTATATATATATATATATATATATATATATATATATATATATATATATATATATATATAAGTTGGACTTCGATGCACTAGGTTATGTAAATATTGCAATGGTTTGAATTGTGCCAGTTGCTAAGATACTGCAGAAATAGCCTCGCAAGCTCTCAATGAAAACGAGCTGATTGAAGATTATGATCAGTCAGAATCGTTGACAGATGAATTTACAGATTATTTTTCCGATGACTTTTGATGATGATCTTTTATTAATTTTAAATCGTTCTATGGATGAAAGTGAGTTAGACAGCGCCAACCTTTTATACTCGGACCAGTATGAATCCGATTCAGATAATCAATCTGATGATTTTGAATATAGCAGAAAACAAGTTCGAGCACATACGCTATAGAACATGAATGATTTTTTTAATTATAATTACTATATCTGTGATAATTTTAGTAGATGTATTGATTGATTTGACATTCAATCATCGCTCCTGATGAAGCTAACATGGTTAGCGAAACGCACCTTGAGTGAGAAAATAAAGTGTTTGGTGTAGTGGTGATATATTTTCATGTTATATTTAAAATAAAATATTGAATAGAAATAAAGAGAATGAACTAACCTTTTTTAGAGCAAAAGCGAAAAAAATTGAATTTTTCGTAATGAAAAAATTGAAAAATAAGATAGTTTTTTGTATATTCTTTATTTTTCCTTCTAACTATCTTGAAGAGCATAAAATTTTACATATTTTTTTTTTTAAAAAGGCTTCCTGCGACATTTTGCTCATAAGAAAATTCCATATGATTTGGATTAAAATGCGAATTTTGATCAATCCTCTTAAAAAATTTTAATCAAATTAGGCACACTTTTTTGATAATATAAAAGCTATATTTTCTTATAATTTGAAGCCGTAACATCGAATTGAACGAAAATTACCCGTAAAAAGTCATTCTTCCATTGGCCGTAATAAATTCTTCTTTTAGGTTATGTACTTAATATTTTTTAACGCAATCTGCTCAGTTTTTTAGGCAATTTTATGACAACTAAAGTGAATTTTTTTGTCGGATAACGAACAGAAGCTGAGATATTAAAGAAATAGTGAGCCGAAAGCGTTAAAATGTGACAGAATGCACTAAAATAGAAGTAAAGTGGCTTAGCGGTCAAAATCAGGCTGAGAAAACTCGTCTACATTATGTTGGCACTGTTTCAAAGTAGTTAAATCGATTTCCAAGGTGCATCAAAAAATTTCCAAAAATTATGAAAATTTTACGGCATTTGCCTCCATTAAATCAATTTTTTTCTTAAATGATTCAATTAGTTTTTCAATATTTTTTGATTTTTGAATTTATAGGTGACGATTAAGAAATAGCTCTGGTCGAATATCTTTTGCGGTGATGTCTTCTCTATTACGGCTTAAGCATAAGCGAATTAAAAGAGTTGGTCCACCAGTTTTGGTGTAACCCAGCAAAATGGAAAGAAGATTGAATGGCCGAAAAATCGTAGTATTATAGTTTCACGTAGCGGCTCAAAAGCCTTTGTTTGCGTACGCTTGAACAAACCAGTTTCAACTGGATCAAGACGTCCTACAAGGATAACGTCGACCAGTTTATTGATCATTTGAATGCGCTTTTCGAATTGCACTAGTTCGAGGCAGAATCCATAAGATATATGGACGAGACTGGTTTTTCTACAGTGCTATCTAAAAAAGTTATTCCGTTAAAAGGCCCTAAACGTGTCGGTCTGGCTGTTGCACAAGAACGGACACTATGGTCACGGTGGTACTTGCAGTGAGTGTAGCTGGAAATACTGGGCCGCCTTTCTTTCTATTTCCAAGAAAGAAAGTATAGAGTTATTTTATGGATAAAGTCTCATCGGGCTGTGATGCCGCCTGCAATGAATGTGGCTGGATGCAGCAGAAAGAATTTTACAAGATATATGCAGCATTTCATAAAGCACAGCATCGGGAGAAAATCCGACGCTGTGGCGTCTTGACAACCATTTGTTCCACTGGTCTATTGAAGCAATAGATTTAGCATTAGAAAACGGTGTTAATAGGCTTTCGTTTCCGCCTCATTGTTCGTATCGTACACAAATGCTAAACATATCAGTTTATAGGCCAGCCAAAGGCTATTACAAAACCGAATGTGTTTGTTGGGAAATATCTAATTCTGGAAAGGTGCTAGACATTCAACACAAACCTGAAGTTATTTGTAAGACCCTGGATTCAGACCTAACTGCGAAGAACATAAAATTTGGTTTTGCAGCAACAGGCATTTTTTCATTCAGACCGAATGTTTTTACTTATTCGGATTTCGTTCAGGTAAATGTAAGCGCGCAAATTGATAATGCTCCTGCTGTTGAGAACGGTTTAAATAAAGAAGAGCAGCGGTGCCTAATTTTGATGGATGGTGGTGCATATGAACCTGTCTCAACATTTTTAGAGCCCTTAACATCAGCTTCAGCATCACAAGCAATGCAACGTTCGTCAAGTCTTGCCTCAGGGTGGTCCGAAGTTGAACCAGTTAAGTAAGCAAAGCCAATGAAAAATCGAATCACGGGGGTAAGCCAATAAAAAGTATCGTTCATACCTCACCAGAAAATGTTGGCCTGTTTTAAAAAAAAGCTAAAAAAAGGAGTGCTAATATGGAAAAAAAGAAGACAGTGCAAAGAAGCGACGATAATCACCACAAAAAACGCCAGCCAAAAAGCGAACAAAGGCTGTGAAACCCACACAGCAATCGTCATCATTATGACGGTTGTTGATTTTTTCGTGGAGGATATGCCAGCCAAATTGACTCGCGACAAACCCTTCAAACACAACAAGCGAGAGCGACATTTCCATTTGAAGTGTGCGAAGCTACTTCAAATGCCAAAATTGCGATTCCGATGAAGATGTCGATTCTGAGGAAGATTTGTGAATTTTCGATCTTCTTTATTCTTTTTTCCATGGCCAAGGCCTTTTGAACAGCAATAGATGTTTAAAACCAGGCACTGCTATTGAATTTTTTAAACCTTTTAGTGCATTTCTATAGTTGTCTCAACCTATGGATCAAATTTTTTTTTGGTCGAAAATTCACATGTTCAGAAAATCAGCCATAATTTTTTTTATTTTTGAAGAAATGAAATAACTTTTTTCAAATACGTACGTAGGTACGTACGAGAAAGAGATGCTAATACTGCACTGCAGTATAAGCATCTATACTACAGTGCTTATACTGCGCGAATCTTTCGATTCGCCTTTAGTTGCTTCACCAACACCATCTATGCCTTCGAGTGGGAAGCTCGAAAAGGTGCGCTTCTGCATTTAAGTGTCAGCAGTGCTGGCCGCTTTGTTTGGAAAGACTATAAATAAGTCACCGACAGAGTGCAGTATAAGCATATATTTTGACATTGTTTTGCGTTAGTACCTGGATAAGGATTGAAAATTGTGTTCTCGTATTTGCTGAACCTAGCTCAACTGATGAGCCGTGATACGGCGACACGCGCCTTGGAATGGTCCGGCAAATACAAAGGACACTTTGGGGAACTTCTGAAGTGCGGATCTTTCGACTCGCCTTTAGTTGCTTCACCAACGCCATATATACCTTCGAGCGGGAAGCTCGAGAAAGTGCACTTCTGCAATCAAGTGTCAGCCGTGCTAGCCGATTTGTTTGGGAAGACTTTAAATAAATCACTGACAAAGTGCAGTATAAGTATCTATTTTGTCATTGATCTTAAAATGTGTACAGTTTTAACTGCTATAATTCTATTATTATAGCAATCAAGAAAGATTCACCAGCCACTCCCAGAGTTTTGTACGGAACACTTAGGGGATCACTTCGGTATCCATCTGTGTGTTACACCCGATTTTCTCCGAAACTATTTGAAATAGGAAGCTAAATTTGGCCTAATCAGAGCCGTGTAATTTGGAAAGTTAAATTTTGATTAAGAAGGTTAGTTTAGGGGGTTGAAATTAGAAGTGAAAAAAAATTACCAGGTCATCGAGTGGGGCGTCAAATGAAAGCTTGTGAATAGACGAGCTTAAAAATATATATGATGTGATACGTACGCACACTTTTATTCGTATTGTTTTTCAAAAATTACCAAAAATCGTTGTCCTTCCATATCTCGAGAAATGAAAAATACTGATCAAAAATTGTTTTAAAAATTGTGGAATATTCTCCATAAAGTGTAGATTGAGCGAGAATTACGACAAGCGCATAACGTTTAATAATTTATCTGGTATAAAAAAAAACTATGAAAACTATGCTGTTTGACGATATGGTGAAGGTTTTTGTAATATACTTTTCAGTACATTATTGTTACCGAGTGGCGCGTCGCTTCTGTAGGGAGACATAATTTCATTTTATTTGTTTATAATTAAACAAATATTTAGATGGTAAATATTTGTTTTGCACTTTTATTGATAGATTTTTGATTGAGCTAGTGAAAATATACAGTCAGTCCAAAAAATCTCCATACATCACCTGCTTTCTATACTATTTTTTTTGTTACGTTTAACCAATTAATTGGAACTGTGAGAAAAACATGTTTAAATTAATATTTGAAACTTAACCAACGAGGATTAATATTAAAAACAACTACGGAACATTTTATTTAGAAGTTACATCATTGTTATAAAAATATAAACAAAATTGATGTCATAAAAGTCTCCATACACTTAACAATTACCAATAATAGTTTGACGGAGTTTAACGGAAAATAACAACTTCGTTTAAACTAATATTTAGTGGGACCGCCGCACAGTGGGGAAAAAAAAAAAAATCGTGTTTCAAAATTGTCTAGAGCCTTCAATTTTGGTTCGATTTGGACGATTTTTTTTTTTAAATTGAAGCTTATTAAATTCTGAACAAAGTTGTCGGAGCTGATTTTACAATTAAACTTTTGTTTCAAAATGGTGGACGTCTTCAAAATGGCGGTTTCTGATTATATAGCGACTGAGACACAGAAAACGCTTACAGTTTCAAACCAAGTTGTGCTAAAATGCGTGCATGTATGTTTTTTTATGTCGCAGATAATATATCTAATATCACAGTTACAAGATTAATAATAATGAACCCAAAATGGCTGTCATGAACAATAAAAGTATTATAAATATGAATAAACGTACCATTATTATTTTATATCCATAACATTTGCAGACATATTTATTTTCTTATTTTTCTAGTCTATTCCTATAATTCAGTAGTTCTGTATATGTACTAAAGGGTTTTCTCGTTAATAAAGATTATTATTACTGTTACAAAATACACGCAGAGAAATGCTAAAATAGGGACAGTTAAATATTTTGCTGCATTAGCCACTGTTTAGCAACAGCAGCCACTTTTTTGCTACAACAGCAAACGATGTGGCTAGTGCAGCAAAATATTTAGCTGTCCCTATTTTAACAAAACGTTTTAGCTGTTGTAGCCATTTTCTAGCTGTGTGAGCTGTCCTTTTCTGCGTGTATCGCTGTTTTTTGTATCTGCTAGAAAATTGTCTACGATACTTAAAATTTACAGCAGCAATATTCTAGCAATAACTGCATGAAAATTTAAATCCCGCAACTAAACTTGAATAACTTGAATGATCTGACTGCCACAGTCTAAATGCCACAGAGAAACTTTCTTGCTCGATTCAATTTTGGCATCCGCCATACTTGATTTGTCATTTTAAGTCAATTGTTGAAACATATTTATAATTAACAACCTTAAAGAAATTATTTATGCAAATGTTATGGATATAAAATAATAATGGTACGTTTATTCATATTTATAATACTTTTATTGTTCATGGCAGCCATTTTGGGTTCATTAAATTAATCTTGTAACTGTGATATTAGATATATTATCTGCGACATAAAAAAACATACATACAGGCATTTTAGCACAACTTTGAAACTGTAAGCGTTTTCTGTGTCTCAGTCGCTATATAATCAGAAACCAACGACCGCCATTTTGAAACAAAAGTTTAATTGAAAAATCGGCTCCAATAACTTTGTTCGGAATTTAATAAGCTTCAATTTAAAAAAAAAAAATCGTCCAAATCGAACCAAAATTGAAGGCTCTAGACAATTTTGAAACACGATTTTTCGTTTTTCCCCACTGTGCGCCGTTGGTCTTGATAATCTTCTGTAGCCTTTTTGTCATGCTTGCAACCAGCTTTCTATTAACTTCTGCTGGCATGTTCTCCCATTCGTTCAATATTCTGTTTTTTGATTTTTCTCTAGTTGAAATATTATGTTTGCGAACGCGCCGTTTAAGTTCCTCCTATAAATGCTCGATGGGGTTAACATCGGGTGATTGCGAAGATGTACGAAGCTGCCATCGCACATTATGGATCATCCATTCTCGCACCAAGTTCGGTATGTTTCGGATCATTGTCCTATTGGAAAATATATTTTTTTCGAGGCTAATTTTTAGACACTTTCTCTTAAATTGTCTCTCAAAATGTTCAGATAAACTTGCTGATCTATGGTACCATTAATAAAATGCAAATTTCCAGCCCCTCCAGCGGACATGTAACCTCAAAGCAAAACACTGCCACCCCCTTGGAACAAATGTTTTTAATATCAAGTGCGCTATTCTTCTTTCTCCAAACTTTAGTTCTGTCATCAGACCCAAAAAGGTTAATTTTAGTTTCAACATCAAGGATTACGGATTCCCAGAATTCAGGAGGTTTAGTAATGTACTCCCTAGCAAAAGCTAACCGCTTTTGGCGATTAGCTTTTGCTACGGAGTCTTGTAGCCAGCCCTGTATAAATAATTTCTCACTATTTGTGAACAAACATTTTTCGAAAATAGTTCCCGTGCTTCTTCTGTTAATTTTGATGCACTTTTCTTGGGATCTATAATTATTTGTCTAACAATACTGGTCTCTTCACGTGCAGTCAGTTTCTTGGGACGAAATTCGTTGATTTATACTGGTTTGCAATGCAACAGTAGCATGCGACTTCTTAACAGTTTTTCCTATATTTCCGTATGATTTTTCGTCTTTCCACAAATCAATTTGATCTTTCGAACTTGAAACGGAATTTGACAATTTCTCTCGCTCATTTTTAATACTACTTTGAAAACCCACTGCAAAATTACTAGCAACAAGTGACTGATTATAAAGTATGGCCGAAAATTATTCATTTGTTTTCAGTTTAGCGAGCAATAGATAGCTTGATAAAATACGGCTGATTATAACGTGTTTTTTTTAATGCAGTTCTTGAGTATATGGAATCATTTTTTGGCATTAAATTTGTTTATATTTTTATAGCAATGATGCAACTCCTAAATAAAATGCTCCGTAGTTGTTTTTAATACTAATCCTCGTTGATTAAGTTTCAAATATTAATTTAAACATGTTTTATCATAGTTCCAATTAATTAGTTAAACATAACAGAAAAATAGTATAGAAAGCAGGTGGTGTATGGACACTTTTTGGTCTGACTGTATATTGGACCCTAAGATATATATATGTCAGGGACTTAACTAACTTAGTCTAAGTAAGGAATATATTCTCTTTTAAAATCAATCACCGTACGGAACTAATTGCGCAAGTCCGACTTGCACTTGTCCGGTTTTTTATTTAATTTAAGCAACGTAACTGCGGTAACATATTTTGCTCTCGAATAAATATAAAGGGACATTTTTCTGTTTTAAATAAACATTAGCTGGAATACCAATAGGCCAACGTCAATATTGTGACTGGGACGCTAAATCTGTGTTTCCAATAAAAATGTCATTTCAATGGTTTCTATAATCTGTTTTTAGGTTTTAGGTTAATAGGAGGTTACAAATGAAATAACAAAGCGGCATAGAATCAATTTTTTCCTAACGCTGTATCTTTGAAATAAAGAATTTTGGGTGTACAAACTTGATTTCCTTAGTCTTTTTTAGAGAGAGTCTTAAACTTATTTCCAGTTAAAAAAAAAAGGTTTAAACAATAAGAAAATAAAAGTTGATTGATTGGTCCGTTACTTTATGACAGTACATTTTAACAAAATAAAATTGTTTAGAAATTATAGAAGCTATGCTACAAATAAACAACATCAATATAACAATACAACAAGCTATATTGAAACTGTTCGAATTTTGTATATCCGGAAATTATTTTCACTTCAATAATCAATTTTCAAACAAAGAGATGGTCTTGCCATGGGGTCTCCACTTAGGCCTTTGCTAGCGGAAATTTTTATGTCAGAATTGGAAAATAGTTTTCTAAAAACTCAACACGCAAAAAAATATTCTCTTTTGGTTTAGATATGTGGACGACATCTTAGAAGGTTTCCATGGAAATAATATTGAACTAAATTCCACTTTAAATCTTCTAAATAATTTGCACCCCAACATAAAATTCACACTGGAAAAGGAAACAGATAATAAAATAAATTTCTTAGATGTAACAATTTTAAAGAAGGGAAATAGACTAGAATTCGATATCTTGCGCAAGCCAACCTTTTCAGAAGTCACCATCCCAACTGACTCAATACACCCTAACTCCAATAAACTGGCAGCCTATAGATCTATGATCCATAGAGCCTTCAATACCCCTCTTAGTAAAAATAATTTGAAAAAGAACTGGACACAACCAAAAATATAGCACTCAATAACGGCTTCCAACCTAAAATAATTAATACCTTAATAAGCCGTAAACTAAAACAAATCACTTTCAGCTTAATCTACCTCGTAAAAGAATACCGAGAAAAGGAAATATTCATACCTCTGACATATTTTGGTCCCATCTCGGATAAAATATCCCAAGTTCTCACGGCCGAAAAAACAAGAATAGCTTTAAAACCCGCTTAAAAATTATCCAATATATTTTTCAATGCCAAAGACAAAACTAATACACACAATAAATCAGGAGTTTATAAACTTAATTGTCAAGAGTGCAATAACTGTTACCTAGGCCAAACAGAAGGAATTTCAAAACAAGATTCGCAGAACACAATGCCTCTTATAGGCTAAAAAATGAAAAATCACACTTTGCTAAACATTTCCTAGAAACAGGCTATACTTTTCCCAATATCAATTGTTTACAAATACTCCATACGACATCTAAAGGGTCAAAACTCAATTTCTTAGAATCCATACAAATTTACAGACATTCAAAGGACCATAATATAAATTTACTGAATAGTCAATTAGACGTAACAAATTGCGTTCTGTTCCAACTGTTTTAAAACATAATAGACCAAAATCTGTTTTAGTCTTAGTTAAACGTTTGACAATGTAGTTGTACTACGAAATCACGATAATGCAATTGTAAAATCTTTACAAATATATTTAGTAACAGTTAACAAAGTAATTAAGTAGTTTTATTGTTAATAAGAATATACTTTAAAATATTTGCAAAAAATAAAAGTAATAGTCCTAAAAGCACTCAAAATGCACAAATAATATTCTTTTCTTTAACTGATAACGACATCGGATGGAGTTTCGTATTATAATAAAAAAAAACTCTCTCAGATAGCGATAATGTGTATAATAAATATAAGGCCTTGCCTATTTAACAAGAAAACCCTTTCTGGTGTGACAATGAAATTAAGACCCAATTCAACTCTATTATATTATCAAAGCTCTAAGATACTACATTTCTGATAACTTTCATACAAAACGAACAATACGCTTTCAAGCTTTAAAGTAGAAAAATTCTTTGAAATTACAGCGGTAATTAAGGATCTCTTGAAAATTTTCTTTCGAGCAGACAGAAACTACTGCTAGGGTTAAAGAATCGCTGAATTAATTTTTAGGGATACTTGTGAAGTAAAGTGAATTTTAAATAATGTTAAAAAATATATTATTTAAAAATTAATTAAAAATTTAATATCCAAATGGTTATCAAAAGAACTTGAGAATTTACCACTAAATACTTTCGCAGTGAAGAATTCTTTAGAATTCATTAATAAAACAAAAAATCTAGTTCTTAATGAAGGTCAAATCTTAATTTCTTTTGATGTCAGTCCTTTGTTCCTAAGTGTGCCAATACCACAAGCTTTACAATATCTCGAAGAATTACTTAGGATGAATGACTTTGAGGACGAAATTATTCATGAATACTTAACACTATCTAAACTTTGTATGGAACAAAATTATTTCCAATATAACAGTCAATTTTACTTTTAGAAAGAAGGAACAGCTATGGGTAATCGCTTATCACCTTTCATAGCTAATTTATTCATGAGTAAGTTTGAAACCGAAGCCAGTCAGGAATTTGAATATTTCTTAAAGGTATGGTATAGGTATGTGGATGATATTTTCACGATTTTTGATTCAAAGAAAGTAAATATTGATGACTTTGTTTGCAAATTAAATAGCCTGTATGATTCCACTTACGAAGTTGAGAACAAAGGACAACTGTCTTTTTTAGATATTTTAATTATTAAAAATAACAATAGACTAGAATTTGATATCTATAGGAAAGAGCCAGTAACAGATAGATATATTCCTAATGATTCATTTCATTGCAAACAACACAAACTAGCCGCATTACATTTTTTAGTTCATCGTTTGGTCACTATTCCTCTGAATAGAGTAAACTTAAATAACCAAAGGAATCGTATTAGAAATATAACTAGAGATAATGGTTATGACGATGACTTAGTAAACAAGCTAATAAATAGACATAAGTTCAGGTTAAATATTCAGAACTCCACCTTTTTTACACGCGAAGAAAATAACACCAAGTATGTCTCCATACCATATAATCCGAAATATAGCAAGGGACTCAATAGGGTATTTAATAAGGTAGGCCTCACCTTAGTCTATAAGCCATCAGACAATCTGAGGAATATCTTAGGAAATCCCAAAGATAAGATTCCTAATTGTGAGAAAAGTGGAATATATGAAATTAGTTATAACAATTGTGACAAAAAGTATGTTGGGCAAACTAAAAGATCAATTAAAACACGATTTAAAGAACATTTAGCACACTTAAAATACAGTAGAACAGAAAAGTCTAGCATTGCCGAATATGCCATTGAAGCTGATCATATTGTAACATTAGATATTCTAAGATTAATTAAAAATATATCTGATAGGAGATTGTTGAACGCATACGAAAATATGGAAATTATTAAATGTAAAAGTAGTTTAAATAAAGACAGAGGACTTATTCCTTATGGTCCCCTCTACTGGTTACTTGGCCGGAACTAATGGCCTTACCTATGTAGTTCCGCCTGAGTAATTAAAGGGTTAGGCTAAGTATAAATAGGGTAGATTTGTAGTTTAGCTTTAGTCAATCATCGCTGATGAAGCTAACATGGTTAGCGAAACGCTCGTCGAGTGCAAAAATAAAGTGTTTGGTGTTGTGGTGATATATACTGAGTAGTGTCATTGTGCCAAAGATTCCACATTCCCAACTTAGTATAAAACCTACTTCAACAATGCTCTAAAATTGTAAATAATTTATTTTTCCACTTTTTTTAATCGGCTCCAAATACGAGGGCCGCCTTTTAAGTTTCCACAAACGACCACTAGATGGCTCTATTAAGATGTGATATCACCATTGTTGTAAAATTTGACATTTGTTATTATTAAAACAGTGGCAGCTCAGAAACTGGCAGAGTAGTTTGTTTACAGTCAGCGTTAAAAAAAAACAGTTTTGTAAACAATTGGAAATTTCACGGGAAGGTTTTTGTTGGATGATTTTTTATGATTTTCGCAAAGGCCGCTCAATTTTTGGTAACGAATCACCATTAGAAAAGAATGTTTGCAATTGGTTTACAGAATTTCGTCGTGGTCGTGCTTTTGTCAGCGATGACTTTCGTGAAGGTCGACTAAAATCTGTTGTTGTTCCAAAAAACATCGATGCTGTGCGCACGGTGAGATAAAGGCATCTTTAGACATCTCGAGGACTGTAGTACATCCGATTTTGCATGAATATTTAGCTGTGAAGAAGATCTGTTCCCGATGGATTCCGAATAATTTGACCGAATCTTAAAAACAGGCTCATGTTAATTGGTGTAAAGAAATACTTAAAAAATTCGACCGTGGAGATACAAAATCCGGATTCAACATCATAACAGGAGACGAAACTTGGATATATTCATACGAGCTGCAGAAAATCCCCATACACCTACTCGTCAGCTCTGCCTAGACCACAACATAAGTAATGGTACTTTAAGTCGTATACTGAATGAAGAAAAATTGCATCCAAATAAACCCATTCTACTGCAAGAATTATCTGAAGATGACTACGATAGACGAGTGGAATTTTGCAAGGTCATGGTGGAACGAATCAATAATGATCCTAATCTAATTCATAATATTGCCTTAACGGAAGAGCTAACAGGCATAACTGCTGGTACTGGTATATTGAGAATACCCACTGGATAATCGACAGTTATTCTCAAAGACCACAAAAGATGAACGTGTGGGCAGGGATTTGTGAACGTCATTTTTTTGTCGATAGAAATCTAACAGGACAGCGGTATTTACACTTACTTCAAGAGCAAATTATTTCAACTTGTGCAGGACTTTTTCCCGATGAACATAATTTGGACACCCCTAACAGGAATCTGTGATATTAAGAGGACGGAGCACCTCCTCACTATGAAATCAAGGGTTCGTAGATATTTGGATGCGATTTTTCCTAATCGATGGATAGGCAGAAGAGGAGCTGTAGAATGGCCTGCAAGGAGCTTACGCCACTCGATTTTTTTATGGGGTCATTTGAAAACCAAAGTTTACCGAAGTCGACCTGAAACTAAAGAAGATTTAAAACAAAGAATTCAATATGAAGTAGCACAAATCACCCCGGATTCTCTGTAAAACTCTGCGCAGGCTGTTTATGACAGATTGGGTTATTGCCTCGCTGTTAATTGTAGACATTTTAAACAACTGTTAGCTTAAAAATAAACCTAGAATATTTGTTAATAGATTTTTTGTCTTTCTTTATTTTAAATTTCAAATGACAATAATTCAAAAATAGTTCAACTTAGACGTATGGTAGGTTAGACAAATAATATCTAGAATTTTTAGTAGGACTCAAAAATAAAATAATATATAGGGCTTTCCATTTTAAAAAAATTAGGCTTTATTTTCTTCGAACTGACAATTCAAAATATTTTATTGTCAACGTCAGCATATAAAAAGCACATAAATTTTATTTAAATATTTTTTTGATACTCTGATTAATAAATGCTGTGGAAGCATTATTCCATACATATGGGACACCCTGTATATGTACATATATATATATATATATATATATATATATATATATATATATATGTATATATATATATATATATATATATATATATATATATATATATATATATATATATATGTATATATATAAGTATATATATACATATATATATATATATATATATATATATATATATATATATATATATATATATATACATATGTATATATATATATATATATATATATATATATATATATATATATATATATATATATACATATGTATATATATATATATATATATATATATATATATACATATATATACATATATATACATATATATATATATATATATATATATATATATATATATATATATATATATATATATATATATATATATATATATACATATATATATATATATATATATATATATATATATATATATATATATATATATATATATATATATATATATAT
>CM032451.1:35285715-35348215 GCA_019049505.1 Pachyrhynchus sulphureomaculatus | reverse complement strand
AATTATATTATTTAGTTGTCTTTCAAAGGACGTACCTGTAAAATCTACCTGAGACAAATTAAGATTCAAAAAAGTTCATACGACTCTCATATGCTTGCATCTTAGTAAAAAAATCCTTCGATAATTTTGTGTGGCTAGTTTGGTGTTAATTTTGGAAATATCCTTCAAAATCTCTACCATCTGTTGACCATACGAAAACCTGATATCTTTTAAGAAAGTCATTTTGTGGCGTTTTGCACCCTCACTATTATAAATATATAATAATTTTGCTGTTGACCTTTTGTTTACATAAACTTGGTTGGTTTTTCTTGGGTACTTTGGTTCTATTGGAAAATACAAACTAGTTGTTTTATTTGACATTTCTCCTTATTTTTTTTAGGCATTTTCATTTTATATTTATAGTAGTGAGGGTGCAAAATGCTAAAAAATGAAGATATCTGTTTTTCGTATGGTCAACACATGGTGGAGATTTTGAAAGATATTTTCAAAATTAACACCAAACTCGCCACACAAAAGAATCGAAGGATTTTGCAAGCATATGGGAGTCATGCCAACTTTTTTGAATCTGAATTTGTCCCAGTTAGATTTTACAGGTATGTACTTTGAAAGACAACTAAATAATATAATCAGTAAAATGCAAAAAAGTATCCTAAATTAATCAATCAGGAGGAATATGTGGGCAACCATTTACCTATTAGAATCAAAACTAAAATTTTTCAACCTAGAACATAAAAAATTATCAGTCACTTCATAACAATATAAAATTAAAAGAAATAAATAAACATGGAAATTTAATAATAATAAAAAAATGATGTTACCACTTCTAATGAAATAAGATTTAATTGGATAGAAAATATATCTGACACGCCCATCCCTAACGAAATATCGAAGGTTTTGTCGCTTGGGCCCAATTTTGCTGTTGACATCACAAACGAACAAATTGTATCAGTAACCGAGTACAATGCGTTCATTGAGTCTGTAATACATGACAAACCAGCGGATGAAAAAGATGCCATTAGAGCTGGAATAACTAACTTAATTACAAACCATAAAACCAAAATAAGAAAGAAAAATATAAAAGTCAACCAATTACAACAAAATATTAAAAAACACTTACGTAGTACTAAACAATTTATTAAGAACGATCCCCAAGCCTGATAAGACAAATAAACATAATGAACAAAATAGAATACGATGGAAAACATATTAAACGGTATAGGTACGTATAAAAAAATAAATAGTGACAACTAATGTACATCAGAAGAAAATACCACTTTAATAAAGAAATTATTGAATGAAAAAGTACTAGACGAAAGAAAACCTAAAAATCTAATGATAAACAATGCTGAGACACCCAAATAACATAAACAAGTTACCCCGTTAAGACCCATTATTTCATGTATACAGTCGCTATTATACAATCTTTTTAAATACTTAACCAACTGCCTATCTAACATAACCGGTAAAAATGATCATTTTATTAAAGATTCTTTCGACTTTAAAACATTCATTGACACAGTGAGAATTCCATCGAATCATAAGCATTTATCGTTTGATTTAACATCCGTTTACACGAATATTCCCAAAGAACTAGTAAAAACCGTTATTAATGAAAAATGGGTTCTACTACAAGAACATATAACAATTTCAAAAAGAAATTTTCTGGACGCCATAGATCTCACATTAAACACTAACTATTTTCAATTTGAAAATAAATTTTATAAACAAATCGACGGTTGTACCATGACTGATGAAATGAGACATTTCATCAGTCATTGCTCAGCTAGTAATGGAAAACCTGGAAGAACAGGTCATTAAAAAACTAAAAGGTAACATTCTATTTTTCAAGAGGTTCGTAGATGATTGTTTATTAACAGCAAAAAATGAAAAAATTATCGAAATTCTATATAACTTTTATAGCTTCCACAAAAAATTACAATTTACATCAGAATTTGAAAAAAAATGGTAAAATAAATTTTCTGGACCTGACTCTTATCAGAAAGCAAGATAAAATTCTCATAGAGTGGTTCACGAAACCAACTTGGCCAGGGAAATATTTGAATTTTCACTCTAATCATGCAATGTCCCAGAAAATCAGCGTTATAGTGGGCCTGATAGACCAAGCTATAAAATTGACTTCCTCTGAACTAAGACCAGACGCACTAAAAAAAGTAAAAATGGTCTTAATACAATACAATTTTAAAGAGAATGACATCAATAATAATTCAAAAAGCAACATCAAAAATAGTAAACAAAACTGTGATAAATTTTTACCATTTTCTTATACAATAGAACTTTCTGAGAAGCTGATCCTCTGCAAAGACCGGAATTATGCCAAACTACAAATCAAAGAGATGATTGAAATAAAAAAAGATGAAAACACTGTGAATGATAGGACTGACATAAGAGGAATCAGTCATATCTACAGAAATGTAATTAAAGAATAAATATGGTGGCATGCATATCCTCTTAATAATACAAAATGATATATGTACTTAATATCAATAACAGTTTTTTGGATAAGACACAATAAAAAATATGGGACACGATATAGAATATAAAATGCACTGACATACAAAATAGTTGACTTTCAAGGAATGTACTCTTGATTAATTAATTTTGTATTGTTGTTATATGTGTAAATATTTTAAAATGTCCTAGTGTGCGTAAAATGTTCTATGTTTTTTGACCTGTAATTTAGACCTAAAAGATTATAATCATGTATTTTCTCATTATAGAATGAATAATAAAAAATAAATAAATAAGTTTTTGAAAAATGCCTAAAAAAATAGGGCGATACGTGAAATAAACAACTAGTTTGTATTTTCCAAAAAAACTTAAGTGCCCAAGAAAAACCAACCCAGTATATATATATATATATATATATATATATATATACACATATATATATATATATATATATATATATATATATATATATATATATATATATATACATATAGATATAGATATAGATATAGATATATATATATATATATATATATATATATATATATATATATATATATATATATATATATATATATATATATATGTATATTCATATCTCCTTCCTTTCCCTCCCTCTATTTCTGTCCTGCACTACGTTCGTCCATCCCTTTCCTACAACTGCGTTAATATTTATCCATCCTTATTAAATTCTTAAATGTATGTAATGTATATATACATATATATATATATATATATATATATATATATATATATATATATATATATATATATATATATATGTATATATACATATATATATATATATATATATATATATATATATATATATATATATATATATATATATATATATATATATGCAAAGGTGGGTTGTTTGTACACTGCAGCTTCTTGGCTTATTGTGCTCCCTTCTCTTGGTTACAAAAGCGTTGTTCCTTCAAGAATGTTTATTAGCTTCCATCCAATGCCTCCATGTGTTAATTGATAACCACGATGTGGATCTCCGAACAGTTTATGTATATTCCGAGTTAAAGTCGCACATTCATATAAAATGTGTACATTAGACTGCATCTTGTGGGACCATTGTGGATATCTATTTTCTGTAAAAGTTTCCTTAGATGATAGTAGCCGGTGATCAGTCCCACTAGTTTCTTTGATGGGCCACCAATTACCCCAAATGTTGCAGGCCAACGATGTAGATGTTGCTGATATGACCATCTATGGATTGTTGTTTTTACCCCCTGTTTTGGCATATCAAACGATGATTTTAAATCCCTGTCCTCTTTTCCATTACTCTTTATCCCTGAATGTCCTGGAACTCACAGTCGTTCAACCGTGTTTTTCCTGTGAACGCTCTCCTCTATCATGATCTTAGAGTTGACGTGATAGACATCTAAAGCTTTTAGAACAGTTCGGCTGCCTCAAAGAGTATATATTTCTTAGTTGCGGCAGTCCCGTCTAATATTCTTTCTTTCTCTTTACTTGAGAAACGTAAATTAGGTACTTCTTTTAGACCTCCATGTTTGCAAGGAGAGTACTGGGTAAACCACTTTACCGATTTTTTCTAAGTACTGATCTGGATTTTCTATTTAATTTTTTGTAAGTATTTTTGATCCCAAATACAACGATGTATCACTTGGTCCCATATCCCAACATTTCGGTGTGAAATATACATTACAAACATAATTTTCCAACTGCTGCCCTGATTTCTTAAATATGAAACGAGTTGGAACTTTGGTTATACTTTTAGCAAAAGATAATTAAATCTGTGCTAAGTTTTAAAACACTGGATTGTACAGAAATATATTTACCTGTGTTCCCTAATGAACTAGTTAAAATACAAATAATATATTGTGTATATTAACGCTGCTCTTAATTACGAATAGTTTAGATAGAAGAACGATAAAAATTAATTTGAGTGAAAAAGCATTTTTTACGACTTTAAAAAGATATAAAAACGAAATAAAAAAATTTCACAATTAAAGCAGAGACTAAAGTGGTTTTAATATAAGAACATTTTTGTTTATAATTAGTTTAAAACACGATATTTTATTTACTACAAATTTATAATAAAACTAAGTCTATTAACTTAAATGTGGAAAATGCTCACTATTATTATTTTTCATCTTTCGAAGGATGTTTTTTTAGCAATATTGGTGTAGTTTTATTAAAAGCATGTATCATTTTTTCTCGAAGAGTTTCTACGTCATGGGGAAATCCATACAGATTAAGTCAGGTGGCTAATTTATAGGCTAATTGTTGCAAATGGTTTAGATTAATTTAAAAGTTTTGATGCATCGACGATCACGGTGTGCCGGGGCCACTTCTTGTTCAAAATATCTGATACTCTTAATAATTTCTAATGGCAAATCATCTACAGAATCTTAAAATTCATTATTTAAAAGCTCATAAATATTTCTCTGGTTAAAGTATCGTATATCATCGAAAAAATAGGGCACTACGAATTTGGAAATGCAAATGCCTGACATTAACTCCAATTGTTTTTTGGAATGCAGTTTTCCCATTAAAATGCTGTTTTCCTTGGGTCCATCGAGAGTGGATATTCCTAGTAAACTCTCTGCTGTTATAAAACCTGCTGTCGTCTGACCATAAAATTTTGTTTGTCGCCGATAATTCTCTCTATACATTTTACGAACGTTATTTGAACTACGCATATATAGTGTAACAACTACAATTATGTTCATCTCTTCATCACTTCTAAAATACATTTTAATAAATGATGTAGTATAAAATTCAAAACAAATTTTTATTGCAATTGTTTTAAAGCCAATTTAAAAAAAGAAACATACGTAGTACCTTTTTCATTTTTGAATTGTTAACAATTCTTTTTTTCTTAAAAAATTTACAAAATTCATTGTAAGAATTATAACCGCAATTAAGGCTTAACTCTTAGCCTTTTTTAGTGCTCCCTACGGAACATTTATGGGATTATTTAAGTACAGTAATACCCCGCTTAGCGCGACCCCGTTACGCGCGGTTTCACTATAACGCGAATCTCAAATTTCGCGCTCATGTAGTCATTAACTTCTCTATGGTCGCGGGGGGATCCCCGCTTTCTCTGAATATTCTCTTTGAAGAATTGGGAATTCCCTGTCCTTCGACTTTGTTCTATGGGGATTTCCTCGTTCGTTTCGTGTGTTCATTTGTTCCGTAATGTTAGTTCGGTCGGCTGGCAGTTTTGTTTTAATATTTATTGGAGATACATACATACATAATTTAACCCTACGTTAAAAATGCCGCCTGTAAAGAAAAAAGAGCGTAAAAGCGTCACTTTGGAATTGAAGATGAAAGTGTTAAGAAGAATGGAAAATGGAGGCAAAGCAACAATTGTTGGGAGAGATTTTGGACTCTCAGAATCGACTGTGAGAACGATTTATAAAAATCGGGAAAAAATTAAAAATCTCCAGCGAAGGTTCAACACCTATAAGTGCAACAAAACTTTCTCGTTCGAGATCATCTATCTTAGAAAGAATGGAGAAATTACTGTCAGTCTGGATCGAAGATTTGAATAAGAAGAACACACCACTAAGTCAAGATCTCATATGCACAAAAGCAAAATCTTTGTATGAGATGCTGAAAACAAAAGAAGGAGAAGGGAGTGCCACTCCGACTTTTGCTGCCAGCAGAGGCTGGTTCCATCGGTTCAAGCAGCGTTCTAATCTTCACAATATCCACATAACAGTCGAGGCGGCCAGCGCGGACATTCAAGCTGCAGCTGAGTTTCCAGACAAGTTTCAAGACTTCGTTAGACGAGAGAAAAATTCCTGCTTGTCTCATCTTCAATGTTGATGAGACCGCACTTTACTGGAAAAAAATGCCATCTCGAACATTCATTTCTAAGGAAGAACGTCAAGCCAGTGGTTTCAAAGCTGCGAAAGATCGACTAACACTTCTGCTGGGTGGTAATGCCACTGGTGATTTCAAACTGAAACCTTTACTAGTGTACCATTCAGAAACACCCCGTGCAATGCGAGGCACAGACAAGACAAGTCTACCAGTTGTGTGGCGATCAAACAGAAAGGCGTGGGTTACACGGGAAATTTTTCAAGAATGGTATTCTAATAGTTTTTGCCCATCAGTCAAATCATACTGTGACAGAAATGGGCTTGAACCTAAAGTTATATTACTCTTAGACAATGCCCCAGGACATCCAACCTCACTTGATACGCCCAGAGACTTAAAAGTGTACGTAAAGTTCCTTCCACCAAACACTACGTCAATATTACAACCTATGGACCAGGGAGCAATAGCAAACTTCAAAGCTTATTACCATCGCCGCACTTTTAGCCAACTAATTCATGAAACTGACGGGGAAGGAAGACAGTCTATGCGAGAGTGGTGGAAGTCATACAACATTATGAAGTCTATTCACAACATAGAAGAGGCTTGGAAGGAAGTTAAAATGAGTTGTATGAATGGGGTGTGGCGTAATCTTTGGCCAGATGTAGTGGAAGCACCTAGAAGAATTGTCCAGATGCAGAGACAAGTGCTTGAAGACATTGCTGCAATGATTGAGGGGTCTGAACTTGAAGATGTCACGGTAGAAGATCTCGTAGAAGAACTTGTAGCAACGCACGACGATCCTATTAGCAATGAAGATCTGATCGAGTTACAGAATAATCCTATCTACGATGAGGAAGAACAAGTAGAAGAGAAAGTTTTATCTTCAGGGGAAATACAAAATGCACTTTCAAAAATTTATTCAGGTTTGGACATATTGCAGAGTATAGACAATAATGATGACCGTGTCTTGACCGTGTGTCAAACAATTAAAAACAGTGTTGGGTGTTATGAACGTATTTTACAAGAACGTAAACAAAACGTTACCCAAAAGACAATAGATGTATTTTTCCGTAAAAAATAAGAGTATGTATTGCATAAAGTGTTCTTAGAATTAAAGTGATTGATTAAAATGATTTGTATTTTTTTGTATTAAATTTTGACTATGTTTAATCATAAACCTCGATATACGCGAATTTCAGTTAACGCGATTTTTTTTCGGAACGTATCCCTCGCGTAAAGCGGGGTATTACTGTATCCGTCTGTCAGTCACACCAGATTTTCTCCGAAACTATTTGACATATAAAGTTAAAATTTGGCACAACCATAGGAATTGATGGCCGAATCAGAGCCGCGTAGAATTAAAAGTTAAATTTTGACTTAAGGGGTTAGTTTTGGGGGGTGAAATCGTAAGTGATAACATTTTTTTTACTAGGTCATCGAGTGGGGTGTCAAATGAAAGCCTGTGAAAACATGAGTTCAAAGATATATATAATGTAATACTTGCGCACACTTTTCCTTGTATTATTTTTTAAAATTGGCCAAAAATCGCTGTCCTCCTACCTTACCTCGAAAAGTACTGAACAAAAAATTTTGAAAAAAATTCTGGAATATTCTTCAAAAAGTGTGGATTGACCGAAAATTATCATGAGGGCATTACGTTGGATAATTTATCTAGTATACAAAAAAATTGAAACAGATTATCGAAAAAAGATCAAAACAGTCTGCACCTTGCTTTCATAGACTTAGAAAAACCATTTGCCAGTGTGCCAGTATATACATGAAATCGGAGGGTATTAAAATACAGGAAGGTTTAAGGCAAGGAGGAAGCTTGAGCCCAACATTGTTCACTGTATACATGAATGAAATAATCAAGAAATCAAGAGTATAAGTAATTATGGAATATATACAACAAAGATAGCTGGGATGGTGGGGACATGTGCAGGGAATGAAGGATGATAGATAAGTGAAACAAGTGTATGAAGCCAGAGTATAGGGAAAACAGATGCGAGGAAGACATAGACCGACCTGGAATAGAAGTATTGGAAGTATACTTAAGGAGAAGGGAAAATCCTTGAAAGAAGCACTGAAAATGGCAGAGAATATAGACAGATGGAAGAAGTTTATAGGTGAAGATTGAGAGAGAAAATAATAACTATCCTACACCACACGGTAGAAGGGATATACGATTATATATATATATATATATATATATATATATATATATATATATATCTATATATATATATATATATATATATATATATATATATATATATATATATATATATATATATGTATATGTATATATATATATATATATATATATATATATATATATATATATATATATATATAATATATATATATATATATATATATATAATTATCTGCCTTGAGAATATGGTGGAGGTTTTTTAATATACTTTCCAGTACATCACTGCTACCGTGTAGCGCTTCGCTTCCGCACCGAGACAAAATAATTTTATTTTATTTAATTTGTTTATATTAAACAAATATTTAGGTAGTAAATATTTGTTTTAAACTTTTATTACTAGATTCTAGATTGAGTTTGATTGATTTATTGGCTATTAGGTGGCTAAGACGCTATAACTATTATACATTGACTAAGAAAAAACTTGAAAATATATATTGATCTTAAGATATATCATGTCAGGGAACTAATTAACTTAGCCCAGGTAAGAATTTTATTTTACTTTGAAAGCAATCGTCGTACGGAACACTAATTGCGCAAGTCTGACTTGTACTTGGTCAGTTTTTTAAATATAGGATTATCAGTTATAATTCTTCATTGTAAGAAGTTACAAAATTTATTGCTGGGTAACAAAAAAAGAACATAACTTAGTTAAATAAAACCTTCTATAGTGAACCGTTTTTTAAACATATGACACCTAATTAATGTTCCCTAGATATGAAAAATCATTTCGCAAATGATTTTAATTCTCTTTTAAAAAATCAGGACCGCATTTAGAAAAATACTATACGTTTATGATGAAATAATATTACTATTGTAAGATGTAGGAGTGCACGAAATATGATAGCATATCAATTTGTAATTGTTAAACTAACACTTCCGCCAAAAAAACATGCAATTTTTAGTATCAGTGAACTATTGCGAGTTAAAGTTTTATAAATTGGAAAAAATTCTTCTGTCCACAACTTATATCTTAATAAATTATGTATAACATTTTATGTATATTCAAAGTTAAAGTCCCACATTCATATAGAATGTGCACAGTAGACTACATCTTGTCGGACCACTGTGGACATCTATTTTCTGTAAATGTTTCCTCACATGACAGTGATCCGTGATCAGTCCCACTAATTTGATGTGGGCTTTCTTAAACGAAGGAAGTCAGTTGTTAGTTTCTTTGAGGGGTCGCCAATTACGCCCCACAAATGTTTTTGGTCAGATGTTGCGGGCCAACGATCTAGATGTTGCTGATGTGATCCTCTGTTTTGGCATATTAAACGCTGTCCGCTTTTCCATTACCTTTTATTTCCGAATGTCCTGGAACTCACAGTCGTTCAACCGTGTTGTTCCTGTGAACGCTTTCCTCTATCATGACTTTGGAGTTGACGTGATAGGCATCCAAAGCTTTTAGAGCTCTTCGGCTGTCTGAGAGTATATATTTTTTAGTTGCGGTATTCCCGTCTAATACTCTTTCTTTCTCTTTACTTGAGAAACGCAAATTAGGTACTTATTTTAGAACTACATGTTTGCAAGGAAGGTACTGGGTAAACCACTTTACCATTTTTTTTAAAGTGCTGAGCTGGATTTTTTATTTAATTTTTTGTAAGTATTTTTGATCTCAAATACAAGGATGTATTACTCGGCCCTATATCCCAACATTTCGGTGACAAATATACATTACATAATTTTCCAAGTAGTGCCTTGATTTTTTTTAAAAATGAAACAAGTTGGAACTTTTGTTGTACTACTCTTTTAGCAAAAGATAATTAAACTTATGTTAAGTTTTGAAACACTGGGTTGTACAAGAATATATTTACCTGTGTTCCCTAATGAACAAGTTAAAATACAAATAATATGTTCTGTATATTCACGCTGCTTTTAATTACGGATAGTTTAAATAGAATTTGAATAAAAAAGCATTTTTTTACAATTTTAAAAAATTATAAAAAGGAAATCAAAAAATTTCACAATTGAAGCAGAGATGTAGGAATGAATGAAATAATCATTGTAAACAAGTGGTTTTAATATAAGATCATTAGTCTATTAGCTTAAATGTTGAAAATGCTCTCTATTATTATTTTCCATCCATCTTTCGCTGGATGTTTTTTTAGCAATCTTGGCGTAATTTTATTACAAGCATGTCTCATTTTTTCTGCAAGAGTTTCTACGTCATTGGAAAATCTATACAGGTTAAGTCAGGTGGCAGAATCTTAAAATTCATTATTTGAAAAACCTCAAAAATATTTCACTGGTTAAAGTATCGTATATCATGGAAAAAATAGGGCCCTACTAATTTGGAAATGAACTGCCTGACATTAGCTTCAATTATTTTTTGGAATGTAGTTTTTCCATAAAAATGCTGGTTTCCTTCGGTTCATCGATAGTGGATATTCCTAGTAAATTATCTGCTGTTACAAAATCTACTCTTGTCTGACCATAAAATTTTGTTACTTATGTTTACGCCTTGTCTTTTTTTACGAAGAATCGACCTGCAGAATATCCACCTTCGCCGATAAACCTCTTGTAGATGTTTTACCTATCGATAACTATAGAGAGTTTAAAATTGTTGCGGCGTAAAATTTTCTTTCAGAATATTTCTCTTTATTATCTTAGTTTCTTTTTCAATTTCGTGTAACAAAACATTCCAGTCACTATTGCATTTATCATTTACGTATCTTAAAAATTTCAATTTAATAAGTAATTGAAAAAATTATTTTTAAAAAATATAAAAAAAATACCGAATACAGTAACCGTGTTAACGCCGCCGTCTAAAGTTACAGTTTCCTTTTCTATTTTAGAATTTTTTAAATGCTCCAGATTCCCGAAGATTCCTTTCTAGTTTTACAAAGTTTTCTTGTTTGGCACTGCCATGTGTGGATTCAGCTCTCTATACATTTCACGAACGTTATTTGAATTACACATATATAGTGCAACAACTACAATTATGTTCATCTCTTCATCAGTTCTAAAATTTATTTTTGAACTGAAGTTCAAATTGCTTCCTCATCTATGCACCATATTTTTCAGATTTGGCCCACAGCGACCATTATCTATGCGCAGACCTCAAAAAAATGCTCGCGGTAAAGAGATTTGGCTCCAATAAAGAAGTTATCGCCGAAACTGAGGCCTATTTTGAAGGCAAAAACAAATCCTTTTACAACAAAGGTACATGGTAGAAATGTTAGAAAAGCGTTGGACTGATTGTATCGCTCTTGAAGGAGACTATACTGATGAATAAAGTCAAATTTTGCAAAAAAAGTGTTTTAAGTAGTTAGACCAAAAACTTTTCAGCCTATGTGTGAAGTCTATAAATCTTTTTATTAATAAATTTTACAGATTTTATTTAAGAAGTTCAACGAGTTTTTATTTTTCTTTTACTAAATTTTTTTTGGTTAATTTTGAACACCTTGAATCTTAACGGTAGTACTGTCAAGTACTTCAAGTCCCATGAGTGGTGGTTTTAATTGAAAGGTCTACCTACTAAGATGGTAAAATATAAGATACTTAAAATTTAGAAAATTTCTTAACTTCTTAAAATCTTTATTTTTAATTTTGACTTCGAGAAAGCCACTTTTCATAAAAGCATTCACTTTTCTTAAAAACCAGATTTCCCTTTAAGATACCTTTGCCATAATATGCTCTCTCACTCAATCCTAATTTCCTTGCTGGAATGTGGTAGTCCTGGATGCGTCGTCAATAACCGTCCTTCATGCCGCTCTATCCTACCCAACGTTTATTAAGTTGTGCATTAAGTTATCAGTGACTCTAGCTATCTGGTGATTCTGTGAGCCTTTTTCCTGGATTATAAATAATTAATTTCTTTATACATCCGTCTTCTCTTCTCATTATGTGTTCAAGTATTTAAGTTGTCTACTTCGTATGGTCATTGATAATCTTTGTTCTATCCTAAGTTCCTGTAGTACTGATAAATTCGTTTGGTACGCAGTCCATGGAATCCTAAGCATTCTACGCCAACAATATTTTTCTGTTGCGTTTATTTTGTTCCTTGACATAATATGCAGGATATCATAAAAAATATAAAAAATATTATATCCAATTTGAGTTCTTCATATTAGGTCAGTCAATAAGTTTTTAAAGCGATCCTTATGGAGTATTACTTGAACCAAATATTGAATACGATTTTGATGTTTCATCTGTCATATGAATACACCTTAAATTTCAACTCGATCTGTCAAGTCATTCATTGTTTATCAGCTGGTTAAAGTAGACGTGTTTGAATATTTTTTAAAAACGGAAAAAAAAAAATGGAATATCGTGCAGTGATAAAATTCTTTGTTTTGGAAGGTTTATCAGCAACTGAAATCCATGCAATGTTAATGAAAGTGTTAAAGAAGTCTGCTCCTTTATTTCCAACTATTTATAGATGGACTTTAGAGTTTAAACGTGGCCGTACAAGCATCAATGATGATCTACATTCAGGGCGTTCAAAAACAACTGAAGAAACCGTTGTGCAAGTACAAGATATGGTAATGGAAGATCGTCGATTAACTGTGGATGACTTAGCTGAGGCTCTAGGCATCTCACATGAGTACATGAGATCTCAACTAATGTTTTGGGTATGAGAAAGCTATTCACAAGATGGGTGCCGCATTTGCTAACATTGGAACAAAAACTCATTCGAGAGACATTTTAATTGACTGGTAAAACAGACACAGGAAAGTATTATTGCAACCTTTTGGACTAAATAGATGAGAAAATTCGTGAGAACAGGCCGGTTTGCAGAAGAAAATATCATCTTTCATCATGACAATGTAGCTGGTCACAGAAGTGCTTTGGCAACGACAAAACTGGTCGGATTAAAATACGAATTGTTGGAGCATCCATTCTATTCGCCAGATCTGGCTCCGTCTAACTTCCATATGTTTCCAAACTTCAAAATGAGGTGATAGCATCCGTAGACCCATTTTTAGATCTTCCGGAAAACTACTTCAGAGATGTGATAAATGATCTGGAAAATCGCTGGAAAAAAAATATTGAGCTTAAGGGAGATTATACTGAAGAATAAATGTATTTTGACTCATTAATTCATCTTGTTTCATTTCTGCTTTCGAAAACTTATTGACTGACCCGTATATTAGTTCGGATTGGTTTAGGATATAAATTAGACTTTCTGTACATAAAAATAGACATGGTTTTATATCAAGTCATATTGTGAGGATTGAGAATACAAGAATTTAGCAATTCCATTGAAGAATCAAGCGAAATTTATTATGAACTAGCCCTGTCCGCGGCTCCGTTCGCGTGGACTGGAGTCACTACTATCGTCACTGCTTATTCCTTATGTTACCGAACGTAATAAAATATCTCCCATTATTTCCCCTTATCTCCCAATATTTCTCCTTATCTCCCATTATCTCTACATAATTTCCATTATCTAGGCTTATCTCTGTCCATCTCCCATTATTTCTCCTTATCTCCTATTATCTCACCTCATTTCCCATTATCTAGGCTTATCTCGACTTATCTCGCAATAGTTCTCCTTATCTAACATTATTTCTCCTTATCTCCCATTATCTCAGCATAACTCCCATTATCTAGACCTATCTCTGCTTATCTCCCATTATTTCTCCTTATCTCCCATTATTTATACTTATCTCCCATAACTCACCTTATCTCCCATTATCGAGGCTTATCTCGACTTATCTCCCATTATTTCTCCTTATCTCCCATTATCTCACCTTATCTCCCATTATCTAGGCTTATATCGAATTATATAGAACATATGTATAAATTTATAAAAACACGTAAATCGGATAAGTGGTTTACGAGTGATAAGCTCACTAACGGACAGACAGACAGAGAGACGTTGCATTTTATATATATTATATTCTTTGCTACATGATATTGTTCCATATTTAATGCTTTAGGCACTGTATTGCAAGAGAACGCGTTAGCGGCAAACTTTTCTCCGACTTGATCTACTATTATCGTCACTAAAATATATCCTATAACCTGGCCAGAGAACATACGTATGTTTAAAAAAAAAGCACGTAAATCGGATAAATGGTTCTCCAGTGATAAGCGCACAAACCGACTAACAGACAGAGAGACGTTGCATTTTATATATATTATAGATATCCTTTGCTACATGATATTGTTCCATATTTAGTGGTTTAGGCAATGTATTGCAAGAGAACGCGCTAGCGGCAAACTTTTTTCCCATTTGATTCACTATTATCGTCACTGCTTATTCCTCATGTTACCTAACGTAATAAAATATAGTCTATAACCTGGCCAGAGAATATATGTATATTTAAAAAAAAAGCACGTAAATCGGATAAGTGGTTCTCCAGTTATAAGCGCACTAACGGACGAACAGACAGACATACAGACGGAGAGACGTTGCATTTTATATATATTATAGATATAGATTATTATTATTATTATATAACCTGGCCAAAGAATATATGTATGAATTTAAAAAAAGACACGTAAATCGGATAAGTGATTCTCGCATGATAAACGCACTAATGGACAGACAGAGAGACATTGCATTTTATATATATTATAGATTATAGATATTCTCTGCTACATAATATTGTTCCATATTTAATGGTTTAGATTGTGTATTGCAAGAGAACGCGCTAGTGGCAAACTTTTTTCCGACTTCATTCACTATTATCGTCACTGCTCATTCCTTATGCTACCTATCGTAATAAAATATAGCCTATAACCTGGCCGGAGAACTTATGTATGTTTTTAAAAAAAAAGTACGTAAATCGGATGAGTGGTTCTCCAGTGATAAGCGCACTAACGAACAGACAGACAGACAGATAGACAGACAGAGATACGTTGCATTTTATATACATTATAGATGTAATAAAATGTATATCTATAAGCTGGTCAGAGAACATATGTATGAATTTAAAAAATCACGTAAATCGGATAAGTGATTCTCGAGGGATAAGCGCACTAACGGACAGACAGACAGAGAAACGTTGCATTTTATATATATTATAGATATAGATTATTATTATTATTATATACCCTGGCCAAAGAATATATGTATGAATTTAAAAAAGACACGTAAATCGGATAAGTGGTTCTCTCGTGATAAACGCACTAATGGACAGACAGACAGACAGAGACACATTGCATTTTATATATATTGTAGATTATAGATTATAGATATTCTCTGCTACATAATATTTTTCCATAATTAATGGTTTAGGCTGTGTATTGTAAAAGAACGGGCTAGCGGCAAACTTTTTTCCGACTTCACTCACTATTTTACGTCACTGTTCATTCCTTATGCTACCTATCGTAATAAAATATAGCCTATAACCTGACCAGAGAACATATGTTTGTTTTAAAAAAAAATGTACGTAAATCGGATAAGTGGTTCTCCAGTGATAAGTGCACTAACGGACAGACAGACAGACAGACAGAGAGACGCTGCATTTTATATATATTATAGATAGTGACGGTATGGGGAAATTAACATTTTCTACAACATTTTAAGAACTTTTCTTGAAATAAACTGTAGAATGTTTCATAATGCTTAGCTTATAGTCCTTTGTAAGCTTTCTTGCTTATTTCAAAACAGTGTGTTTTCGGAATCCTAAAACATCCGATTAACCTATTTTACAACCGTTTAAAGAACTAAGTAAATGACCTTTGACGACCTGTGAACATTTTCTTTCAGCGGAAGTTTCATGCGTTTTGTCAGAAAACAAGAATTTGAGCAACCAACTGTAAAATATTTCTTTACCAAACTTCCGATAAACCTAAAGCTTTGGGACCTAAGTCTCGGTTTGTTACTAAAAAGGATTTTAGGGAAAAGGTAGATATGAAAGGGAATCGTAATAATATTGTGGTATATCTATTCTGTTGTATCTTGTTGGATTTGGGAATTGTTTAGAAGCTAACTTTTAGCTTTGGATCAAACACTCAATAAATTAAAATACCTACACTCAAGCTGGTAGTATTATAATATACTCGTACTATATAGTAGTCGGTCTTCTCCGTTGAAGGCAAAATAAAAGTTTGTTAATAACTCACAATCAACTCTACTATTAAGTCGTTGAGCCTATTTATTTTATTTTATTTCCTGGCAACAATTTTAGAAGGACATGTCTCAATATACGGGGGTTGTATGATAAGTACCCGGCCTCGGCCAGAGATTAGAGAGATATTTAGAAAAAATATATTTTTCATAAACATAACCTTTCACAAGAATCCTGTCACAATTTCAAGTCGCTGCGTGATTTAGTTTGTGAGTAGCAGGGGTAGTTCACTATAAATCCACTTTTCTTAAGAATCTGATGAAATTGAAATATGATGTTAACCTAAATGTTTTTTATTTAATTAAAAAAAAAAATTACCGATTGTGAAGTGAAATATTCATAATTAAAGTGCACATAATTAACATGCAATAGGCTAATCAGGTATAAAAAAGGCATAGCTTTTGCATAGCACTTGTTAAAAAGATATAAATATATTTAAAGTTGATATTTTTTTAAAAGAGTGAGTGAGGGGTAGATATCACAATTTAACAACGGTGTATATCGTCATACTTTACGAGCCAACATTCAAACAGCGTTTAAAATGGTTAACTTTTAAACAGAAATTCATTTTTAAGTTAAATAATTTATTGAATAAACACAATATATTTATCAGCTTTATCTTTAATCATCAAATAAAAATATTAAATGTATTAATTAAAAATTTGAATTTGTATCTTGAGATTTATTATTTTTTCTTTAGTATTTATATCCAAACAAAAATAGGTTTGTAGACTCAATAATTTTTCGATAATATTTTAAATTAATATTATGTTTATTTATCAACATTGTTACATATCAATTGATAACAATATTAAACATATATTTAAAAAAAACGGTTTTATAAATTTTCTCAGTGGAACTAAATAAATAGTTAATGATACTAATGATAAATAAATAAAGCACGAGTATTATAAACTATTTATAAAGTAATTAATTATTTTATTTAATATTCGCGTATCTTTGGTTACACGTGGGTTCCCATTGTCTTTTCGACTAGATAATAACTGCACTATTTTTGTGGAATTCCAATTTATCACTGGAACTTTTTAGATTTTCCAAAAGATGCAATTTAATCTTTTAATCATAAGATCTGAAATAACACTTTTTAAAGGCAATAAAGATGGCAATATTGATTTTTTCACGACGCATTTTTTATACGATACGTAATTTGTAATTACGACCTAAATTTTTCTCAAGAGCTATCCTTTCTACTGAAAGAACTTTTTTACACATACAACAAATTTTTTCCTAACTAATCTATCTCGATCCGTCAACTACTACACAGGTTAGGCTCTTCAGTTTTTTAATTTTTTCTCGTCATTCATTTCCTAAATACTTTTTTTGCATTTATTGATGAGCTTTCCTTTTGCAAATTTGTCTTTATGTCGCAACTAATTATAATCAAATTTTTTATTTAATTCCATTTTTTTATTATTTTAAAACAGAAGTAATAGGGTCTAAAGAGTAAACATACACAAAGTACAATAAATATAACCTATAAAAACGTTGCTTCTACAGAGCATTCGGTATATGCATTGGCAGCGTTGCCACATTTATTTTCATTAAAAGTATGATTGTATTAGTGTATGTATGCATATGAAATTTTTCATCTATCGGATACAGTTTCCGACAAAAATAAAATACTCTGCCACTGAGTATTTTAAAGTTTTTGTATTAACTGCCAGACTATACTTTTGGCTCCGATTGTTACGAGTGAACTACCTTAAATAGAATAATTTTTGTAATTTTACAACAATGGAAAATATTGAGTATCGAGTAGTGATAAAATATTTGTTTTTGAAAAAGAAAACGAATGACGAGATAAAAGCGGAACTCACCGAAGGTTACGGGGGCTCTGCACCTTCGTTATCGAGTATAATATATTAGACAGCTGAATTCAAACGCGACCGTACAAATATTTTTGATAAAAAATGTCCAGGTTGTTCAAATGAGGTCGCCACATCAGAAATGATTGAAAAAATCCACAATATAGTGACAAATAATCAGGTAGTGAGAGTGCGTGAGATTGTTGAGACTGTGGGCATCCCAACTGAACGAGTGCAGAACATTTTAATAACCCATTTCGATATGAGAAAGCTTTCCACAAGATGGGTGCCGCACACAATTGGCAATAAACACGTACGTGTGTCAACTTTAAAAGAATGTTTGGCAATGTCGATTTATAACTGTAGACGAAATATCGATTGATTACAGCACACCAGAGACCAAAGAATAATCCAAACAGTGGGTTTTCCGTGGCGAACTGACACCAAAGAAGGCCAAGGCGACTGTATCGGCCAACAAAGTCATGGACACATGATTTTTGGGATGAACGAGGCATAATCCACTTCGATTACCTTGAAAAGGGCAAAAGGATTAATAGAGAGTATTATGTCAACTTATTGGATCGTTTCAACCGTGCTGTGAAAGAAAAACGTTCGCGTTTGGCCAACCAAAAAATTTTCTTTCATCAAGGCAATACATTCGTGCACACTTGTTCACCACCATGGCAAAATGCCATGAGTTGGGATACGAATTGCTTCGTCATCCACGATGTTCGTCAGATTCAACCCCCAACGATTATTTTTTATTTCTTAATATGAAAAAATGGCGCGGCAGAAAAAAAAAGTTCAAACGATGAAGTGATTGCTTGCCTATTTTGAAAAGATGAAGCAATAGTATTTTTTAGATGGGATACAAAAGACAGAAAAATGCTGGCTTAAGTATATCGAGCTAAAATGAGACTACGTTGAAAAATAAAATAAATTTTATTGATAAAAATGTCTCTTTCTTGTCAAGGCCAGTTACTTATCATACAACCCCCGTAAATTATATTTTAATTATGGTTGAAAATGACATACTATTTAGTATATTGTTGACCATGAAAATATAGCGTATCAGTACGCACATTTTTTGTTGTATTTACATATCGTAGCTATATGACCATTAGCATTTATTTATACCACATAAATATTATTTGTGAAGAAGCACAGTAATATATATTATTTAGTATAGTACGGGATCCACATTATTGATTTTAAAAAGAAAATAAATAAGCAAAGTATTGTTTTTCTTTTTTATATACGGACTGCCAGCAAATAAATGGTTACTTTATTCATTTAGTGATCTTGTGATATTTTTTATCATTCTCCTCCCCGCCTCGATTGGGACTTTTACCTTTTTTTACTATATCTCTAATGAGATATATTGACGGGATGTCATAATATCTATCAATGCTACCCACGTACCGAACAATACATTTGTATCTCACAGCACTTTTTAAATAGCTCAGTAGTGCTACCATTGGCGTTTTTCGAATTTCTGCATTAACTACTATCTAAATATATACATAAAACCCAACCGATTGCTTGAATCAAACCAGCGACCACCGGTTTACTATGCAGGCTCTTAACCCACTAATCCACCAAGACTGGCGACTAAGCCACCGGGACCATGGTGAACAATTATTGTGCACACCTTATATATAATTTTTACGAATGACAATATAACAGGATTATTAATTATTATTATACATACTCCTTCTACTCGCTTATTTGAAGAGTTATGGAATAACGTTAAATATAGAAGTTGTGGCCCGTTTTTTACATATGGTATAGCCTTTATAATTTTCGAATGGCACATTTTTTAATTTTATAGACCACTTAATCCTGGAAATTATAATATATATTTTCATCATGTTCTTGTACAATAAAGGAAGGAAAACAGTTTTTTAAACTGATCTGAAGTTTACCAGGTGTACAAGTATGAAATGCGGATTTTTTTTCTAAAAAAAAAACATGTTAAATTCGGTAGAATGATAAAAAGTGCTTTATTCAAAGTATGCTCTATCGCTTGTTATACATTTTCCCATCTTTCGGGCAATTTGTGAATACCACGCCATTAAAAATCTTCCCCTTTTCCTGCGAACCATTCATCGAGCCATTTTTTCACATCTTCGTACGAACCAAAGCGCTGCTCAGTAAGTGCGTGACGCATCGATGCAAACAAGTGGTAATCGGAAGGAGCCAAGTCTGGTGAGTAAGCCGCATGGGGTAGAACTTCCTAGCTGAGTGCTTCCAACGTATCGCGAACTGGTTTTGCCGTATGTGATGGAGCATCGTCATGAAGAAAAAAATTACTTTGTGTTGCCTCTTTCGGTATTCTGGCCTTTTTTCAAGCAATGAACGGTTCAAATCGGTCAATTGTTGTTGGTAACGTATAGTATTAACCGTTTCCCCAGGTTTTAACAGCTCATAATAGACCACGCCCCTCTGGTCCCACCAAACACAGAGCACGTCCCTTGTCTGCATCATCGAAGTTATCACTTTTGAAACGCCGAAACTATCGTTCACACGTAACTTGCGATGGAGCATGTTCACCATAAGCTTCTCGAAGTAATCGGTATGATTCAACAGCAGTTTTCTTCAAATGAAAACAAAAAATTAATGCTCTCCGCGAATGCTCTTTGTTCGGTATAAATTTCGACATATTGAACACAACACTATGCACACACACTTTCCAATTTATCACTCGTGCGCGTCTGACACTTGTTGATGACACAACAAAATGGCGCAGTGTCAAATCTTTATAACACAAACTGCATTGGTGCACCATCTGTTGTCTGAAATCCGCATTGCATACTTGTACACCTGGTACTTCGCAAGTTTGGCAATAAACGTATAAGATAATATTTGCTCGCGTTAGGAATTTAATGGTATTAAACTAAAAAAAACCGGTCAACTACATGTTGGATTTGCGCAATTATTGTTCCGTACGTTGATTGCTTTTAAAATAAAATTTTTTGTTACGGAGGTGTAAAATGATTAATGACTTCACAAAACACGCCTCAAATGAGTTTTCAAAAAAGTTTTTTTCCCGATTTTTACTGAAAACTGATAACCTTGAAATTTTTATTAATTTTTTTTGTATACCGGATAAATTATTTAAGGTAATGCACTCGTGATAATTTTCGTTCAATCTACACCCAGTGGAGAATATTCTAGATTTTTTCAAAGTTTTCTGATCCGTACTTTGCGAGACAAGGGGGAGAAACAGCGATTTCTCGCGATTTAAAAAAAAAATACAAAGAAAAGTGTGCATAAGTATTACAGTATATATATTTTTGACTTCGTCTTTTTACAAGCTTTCATTTGACGCCCCACTCGATGACCTGGTATTTTTTTTCATTCCCCCCCCAAAACTAGCCCTTTAAGTCAAAGTTTAACTTTCAAAACTCATCAATTCCTGTATTAGTGCCAAATTTCAACTTTTTATGTCAAAAATAGTTTCGAAGAAAATCGGGTGACAGACAGACGGACAGACAGATAAACGAACAGACAAATAGACGGACAGACACCGAAGTGATCTTATAAGTGTTTCGTACGGACCGCTAATAAGTGCATAAAAACAGTTTTTTTTTTTTGGAAAATGAAAAACGGGACATATCGAAAATATTTAGTAAAAGTTGTTATAACAAATGGCAAATATAATGAAAGAATACAAGACTTTATGCAAGGCACAGAAGAATTCACAGCTTAAATACATTTCGAAGAATATATAATTACATCTTAACTGAAGCAACGTTAAAATCAAAAAAAAATAATAATAAAAAGAGGTGAAAGCTACCAGAAAATCAGAAGAAAAAATATTAAAAAAATAACCGGTCAAGTGCAAGTTGAACTTGCGCAATTAGTGTTCCGGACGTTGATTGCTTTTGAAATAAAATTTTTTGTTACGGTGGTATAAAATGATCAGTAACTTCACAAAACACACCCCATATGAGTTTTCAACAAAGTTTGTTTTCGATCTTTACTGAAAACTGATGAACTTGAACTTCTTGTTTTTTTTTTATATATACCAGATAAATTAATAAAGGTAATGTTCGTTCAGTCTACACTCCGTGGAGAATACTCTAGAATTTTCTCAAAATTTTTGAATCAGTACTTTTCGAGATAGATGGGGGACAGCGATTTTTTTAAAATAATACGAAGAATAGTATGCGCATGTGAGACATTATATATATTTTTGAAGTAGTATTTTTACAACCTTTCATTAGACACCCCACTCGATGACCTAGTAAATTTTTTTTTCTCACTTCCGATTTCACTCCCCAAAACTAACCCCTTAAGTCAAAATTTAACTTTCAAAACTACACGGCTCAGATGAGGCCATCAATTTCTGTATTAGTACCAGATTTCAACTTTCTACGTCAAATAGTTTCGGAGAAAATCGGGTGTGACAGATGGACAGACAGACAGATACTGAAGTGTTCCGTACAATTAAATTATAATTGGTTACGTTAACTGCTTAATATATCCCCTATTCGGCTCAATGCATTTTCTAAAAATTTGTTTTTATCTTTTTATGACTGCCAAATATGATTTCTGGGCTTTGTTCATTCAAAATTGTGACCATTTGTGTAATTTTCCTCGTGGAATGATTCACTGTCAAATGAATAGCCCCTTAAAACGGTATCAGACACACTTTGATCTGGGCTACTTGGTGGCCATCTCATTCGTCCATATCTGCCAATCTATAAAGGGAAATTTTAATTACAGCGAGAATGTTGGGTGGCGGAGCGCTAATTGGCTATCAAATTATTTTCCTGTTATTATGTGGAACGCGATTGTCCAAAATGTTTGTTATTGTTTCCAAATGTGTTACTCTAATTAATATGTTGGACGTGTTACCCCATTGTTCAATAAAGCGCACCAATTTGAGAGGATTACCTACTTAAGTTAGTTCACTCGGAAATTCACTTTTCTTAAGAAATTGATGAAATTGATATATGTTGTTAATCTAAATGTTTTTCATTTAATTAAAAAAAAAAATTTGACCGATTGTGAAGCGAGATATTCATAAGGCATAGTTTCGTGTATATCTTAAGAACTTTTTTACGAATTTTTTAAAAAACTAATATTTACTAAAAAATTAGAAAAATTTTGAAATAAAAATACGTATTATATAACGATGTTTTAAAAAGATATAAATATTTAAAGTTGATATTTTTTTTAAAGAATAACCGCCTGGTGAGGGATAGATATCACAATTTGACAACGCTATATGTCGTCATATTTTTATCCGCCAACATTCAAACAGCATTTAAAATTCATTTGCAGGTTGAATAATTTATTGAAGTATTATAAATTATTTGTAAAGTAACTAATTACTTTATTTAATACCCGCGTATCTTTGGTTAGTCGTGGTTTGCCCTTGTCTTTTCGACAGTTCCTTCTATTGCTGGACAAATTGTCGCAATGTATATTATTGAAGATGTCGACTACTCATGTCCTATAGATGCCCTATTATGTGGCTTTTATCTCTGCAACAAGCTGATGAGTGCTTTATTGAAATAATATGTTATCCTTGAGTTAGATTGATCCAGAATAACATCTCAAACTGAAGTGTTGTCATTGTACTGAGCACATGATTCCACCTAAGTGTGTGTAGGGTAGCTCTTTATATACAATAGCTTTCTAAACTGTTACGCTTCTGTAATGTGTGTCTAGTGATTGAGTTGTATACTTACTTGCATATGATATTTCGTTTCAGATTAACTTGGACTGGGTAATTAGTGTTCCGTACGGAACACTTATAAGATCACTTCGGTGTCTCTCTGTCTGTCTGTCTGTCACGCCCGATTTTCTCCGAAACTATTTGACATAGAAAGGTGAAATTTGGTAATAATATAGGAATTGATGGCCTCATCAGAGCCATGTAGTTTTGAGAATTAAATTTTGACTTAAGGGGTTAGTTTTTGGGGGGTCGGAAGTGAAAAAAAAATTTTTTTACTAGGTCATCGAGTGTGGTGTCAAATGAAAGCTTGTGAAAAGATGAGTAATATATATATATATATATATATATATATATATATATATATATATAATATTATACTTGCGCGCACTTTTCTTTGTATTATTTTTAAAAATTCGCGAAAAATCGCTGTCCCGGGCCTTATCTCGAAAAGTACTTATCAAAAAATTTCGAAAAAATTCTGGAATATTCTCCACGGGGTGTAGATTGAACGAAAATTATCACGAGTGCATTACCTTTAATAATTTATATGGTATATAAAAAAAAAAACAAAAATTTTAAGGTCATCAGATTTCAGTAAAGATTGGAAACAAACTTTGTTGAAAACTCATTTGGGGTGTGTTTTGTGAAGTCACTGGTCCTTTTATACCACCCTAACATAAATTTTGACTTAAGGGGTTCGTTTTGAGGGGTGAAATCGGAAGTGAAAAAAAAAATTTTTTACTAGGTCATCGAGTGTGGTGTCAAATGAAAGCTTGTGAAAACACGAAAAAATATATATATATATAATGTAATACTTGCGCACACTTTTCTTCGTATTACTTTTAAAAAAATCGCTGTCCCCTACCTTATCTCGAAAAGTACTGATCAAAAAATTTTGAAAAAATTCTGGAATATTCTCCACGGGGTATAGATTGAACGACAATTATCACGAGTGCATTACCTTTAATAATTTATTTGGTATATAAAAAAAACACAATTTCAAAGTCACCAGTTTTCAGTAAAGATTGGAAACAAACTTTGTTGAAAACTCATTTGGGGTGTGTTTTGTGAAGTCACTGAGCATTTTATACCACCCTAACAAAAATTTTTATTTTAAAAACAATCAACGTACGGAACACTAATTGTGCAAGTTCATCTTGCACTTGACCGGGTTTTTTTTTAATCTCAGTTTCACAACTAATACTATTCGATAGATATAACTACAAATTTAAGGCTTAGGACATTTTACCAAATGATATTAAATTAATTACAAATCTCAAAATACTCAAAAAGAAAATCTTTAGTTTGTTATTGAAAATAGAGCCATAAAATATTGAATATCTCTATAAATACTTTGATAATGTTTAATCCTGTTACGTAGTTTTAGTCTTAGTTGTGGACACTATTTTATTGTATGCTGGCATTCTTTTAAAATAAAGAGAATTTTGAATTTAAAATTTGAATTTGACCTACAGTACAAAATGGTATTTCGGATCAATTAATAATATTGGTGCTACGTTTTTTTAGGTTATTCCACGTGTACTAATGCACCATATGACTAAAAGAAACAATTCCCTTGCAAACTGAAAGCGTTTCTAAAGTCCCGTGTTCTGCTGTTCTGTTTATATTTCATTAAAAGCATAGAAATGAAAGATATATCCAAAAGAGACGACGCGCACAATTAGCTGTAGATAACCACCACCACGCTACTAGATATAGCATCAATTTAAGATCAACCAAAGTTGCTTCAATCTCCAATTTTTATAAACGAGAGATTAGAGCATTAATTAATATTTACATATACATAAATAATATTATTAAAGGTAGGGGTTAAGGTATTCATCACACGTAGAACCGAGGTTAAGTTCAATCTAATGAATACCAGTTAGGTATGAATATTGGACCTGACATCTCCGGGTTCATTTATTGTTCCTATCTCAAAGAGCAACATCTCTTAAAATACTAGATCTGATCGTAAGCAAAATGTCGAAAAGTGACTAGCATTTTCTAAGAACAATTTTTACCAATTTATATTTATTATGATCAAAAAAAATTCATTCCCTGCCTTCCACACCGTAAAGAATAAGGACTACTCCTCCTGAGATTTATTTTAATTAAAGGTACAACTTAAAGTGTTTCTTACGAGAAAACTCTTAAAGGTAGTTTTGCTTGAAATTTTGAGAAATAATAGATTTTAGCATCATGCATTCACTGCTTCAATAGAAAGATGGTTTACCACGCCGTATTGCCATAATTAATTGTAAAAGTTTCAAATATTTAACACGTAAAAGAGAGGAATACTTTTTCTTCGATCAAAAGCATGCGTTTTTTTACAATTTTTTTTGTCGTTTGTCCATTAAAACGTAAAAAGTCACAAAAAATATATATACATAAAAAAATATTTTTCCTTCCGTTTTGTTAAAATATGATGACAATTTACCTCCTAGTTGTTGCAAAAATATTAGATGAATATTACTTTTTCATGTATTTTTTGAAGTGAATTTTCGCTATGGCAACGTAGTTTGAAGACGATAAGGTGCGCGCACGCGGGCGTTCTTTTACATTTTGAATCACCTATATGCATTGCACTAATCGGATTTTCTTTTAAAATATTCTAAAATAAACGCGCATTTATTCAGTTATCAATACTTAATAATTGATATATTTTTTAATAAATAATCCAAAGTATCGTTTTAATTAATCATATATAATTTTTATTGTATATTACGTAAAGGTATCAAGGTTATTACAAATAATGCGTGATTGCGTGCGGCGGGAAGCAAGCGAGAAGCTACGATGCCACATTCATTATGCCCGGAAAACCAAATTATTTCTCGTCTTTCTCTAACATAATGCCTTCTCGTAAGAAGTACCTTAACTTATTACATTGATGCTAACTTTATGGATTAGGGTGAATACTGTTTTAAGGAAATATGCAATGAAATAGTTATTTACTTGCTAAAAAGATACCCATTTTTATTCAAGCAAGCCTACTAAAAGAGCTTAATTTAAGTTTTTTTTACGATTTTGCTTATCTAGGCAAGACAAGGCGATAGCATGAATCCAACACTTTTTAATTTAATAATGGAGAAAATATTAGAGAGTGTTAATGAGGTCAATAGCGGATACAAAATGGGAAAAAAAACTCTAAAAATGTTATGCTTTGTTGATGACGCCAACAGCAGAAAATGAAGATGATATACAGCGACTAATACATCTTTGCCAAACAACAGCAGGAACTTATAACATGAAAATATCAGTGAAAAAACTAGAATCAATGGTTATAGCTAACGTCCCCATTAGATGAAATTTCAAAATAGAGCTATCAGTCGATATCGATAATTTGAGGGAGCGGTTTTGAGGGAGTTAATATGAAAAAATGCCATATGTCCACAAAAAGCGAACTGCGTATACATAAAATCGTAGTAAGACAGAAATAAGAGCGGAAACATCTAAAACAAAAACCCTGATGAGAGCTACGGAAATGAAAACATTGCGCACAATCAAAGTAGTAATTCTGAGAGACTAGGTATGAAGCACAACGAGATGAGAAGAACTCAAGATCCCAGACATCATCCGTTTCGCAAGATTAAGAATCGATATTGAAGGGATCACGTAAGTAGGATGTCAGCCAATAGCCAGCTCAGATGGGTAAAAGACGAAAAACTAGAAACACGAAGACCTCCCGGTCGATCACGAAAGAGATTACACGACCAGCTGGACATTTGCATCTCAAGAAGCTTAAAAAATAGAGAAAATAATACCTCGTCTTATAATAATAATAAGAAGCTTATCTAAGTTGCATGTTTTATGAGTTTTCCTTTCCTCTTGTAGATTATCTATATAGTGTTGACACAATAAGCAAAAATTAGTGTAAATATTGCTTCTACATACAAAAATATCATAAAAATATTGCGTTGGTAACAAAATTAAAGCAACAATTACGTTGAGAGGTAAATAAATTTCACCGATAATGTCACTGCTAACCATATTTTATAATTTAGGTCTATATTTTGTTTATATAAAAATAACTAACAATATTGGGTAATAAATTCTTGATTTATTATTATTTAAAATGTGTTTATTCCAGAAATATTCTACTTTCGACTCATGCATTCAAAATAGTTATTTTTATATTGAAACGTGTTGCTTTCAGAAATATTCATCAAAATGGGGTTTAGGCAAAAATGAACACGTTTGTATGTAAAGTTAAAGGTAATTTTCCATGGTTTTGTAATATTGCCCCAATAATTCTTCATCATCATACATATATCAGCCCTTAGCGTCCACTGCTGAACATAGGTCTCCCTTAATCTTTTCCTGTTTTAACCGGTGTTGGACTTTTTGGATCCAGTTTCCCGCTACTCTTCTCAGATCATCTGTCCATCTGGTGGGAGGTCTTCCTCTATTCCTACCAGCTTCTTGTCTAGGTTGCCATTTCAATACCTACCCAGTCTATCTGTTATCTTGCGTTCTGGCTAGATGACCGTCCCATTTCCATTTCAAAGATAGAACTTCCTCAACTACATCTATCGCTCTCGTTCAGTTCCCAATTTCTTTATTTGGGACTTTATCTCGAAGAGACAAAGCCAACTTTGACCTTCCATTGCCCCTTCAGTTACCTTTATCCTATTTATTGTCTTCTCTGTCAAAGTTAGAGTTTCTGCTTCATAAGTAAGCACAGGTAACACACATTCGTCAAAGATCTTTCGTTTAAGGCAAATAGATATGTCTGATTTCAGCGTTCCTCGTAGTTTGCCAAATGCGGCCCAAGCTAGAGTGACCCTCCGTTGTAGTTCATGAGTCGTCTGATTGTCGCTGTTCAACTTAATTTCATGTCCCAAATATTTATATGTCATGACTTGCTCGATGTTTAGCCCTTTTGCTGATAGTTGCTCGATAAAAACTAGATTTGTCATAAATTGGGTCTTCAAAAAATTTATCTTTAGGCCAATTTTATGGGATTGTTCTTTTAGGGTGTTAAGCATGACATTCGCATGAGCTGCGCGATCTGTTAAGAGGACTATATCATTGGTGAATCTCAAGTTATTCAACATTTCTCAATTTATATTTATGACCCTGTTGCTCTAATTCGGATTTTTAAACATGTGTTCCAGAAGGGTGACCAACAACTTTGGGGAAATAGTGCCCCCCTGACGCACACCTCTTTCGACTTGGAATCTGTTTGTTTCCCTATGTAATTTAACTGTTGATGCTGCCTGATAGTAGATATGTCTTAGGATTTCGATGTACCTTGAATCTATACGGCATTCAGCAAGAGCCTTAAAAAACATATCCTGGTTCACTGAATCGAAGACCTCCTAATAATCCACGAACATTAATATTAAAGGCCTGTCATTTTCGACACACTTTTCCACAACTGACTTAACAGTTAAGAGGTCATCATTGACACCATAGCCTGCTCAGAATCCAGCTTGATCGGGTGTTTGCTAGAAGTCTAGCTTTGAGATCAAACGTTTTGTCAATATTTTTGTGAACATCTTATAAACATGGGAGAGGATGCTTTTGAGGGTAGCGGGTCGACACTCCTATATGATTCCGATAGAGGCTAGGTCTACGTCAGAGAAGCGACTCTGCCCACGCGAGCCTTGGTATTTCTTCTAACTCCTATTACTGGAGGAAATGCCATGTCGTTAACCCATAGATCCTACCTCAAAATCCTTTTTTATCCCTCCTTATCCTATCCCTCCTACCAATCCGCATGTTAGGAAATCGGCTATTACTCCCCCTTATGACTTTTCCCCAAAAATTATGAGTTATTTCTTCCATAAAAAGTTCAAATAATTTGGGTAAAATTTAGGACAACATAATATGCACAAAAATTTTAAATATCATAATAATCATACTAATTCGTTAGTGGTCTTTAAAATTTACTCTTGGTAAATACAATATTGCATATAATCTAGTCATTATTCTTTAAATACTGAGAAGGGAGGGAATATAATAAATTACAATTTTCGCAATGGTTCAAAAAGGTTTTACCAATATATAAATTATACGATTTAAGTCCTGTAACAATTGCTTAAGGCATTGGAGGAGAATTTTACACAAAACGACATTAATATATTTAACAAAAATCGGCCAGGTGCAAGTCGGACTTGTACAGGGTGAGTCAAAGATAGAGTAAAGTTCATTATGTCATTTGTTTCTGGAATGACAAAAAATGTTAAATACAATAGTTTTAGGGAATGTTAAGGTGCACAGTTTAAAATTATTTTTGAGTATACAGGGTACTTCAAAAAAGTGTGGCCGATATAACATATGTTTTTTTTTTTTAAATGGAACATCCTTTTTTTCTAATTTATTTTTAAATTATACGTAAAATTTTATAACTTTTTTATTAATAATGTTATATACCTAAACCTAGTAGTTTTTCTAATATTCCATTTTTTTTTTAAATACTAGTTTTCAGTTTTGTAAAATATTGACAGTAGCGCCATTGTTTCTGAAGGTGGAATGCTCATAATTGGTACGAGCGTTCTGTAAAGATAAAAAAAAATATGTGTAAAGAAATTTGAGTTAGATGCTACAGGGTGTTCAAAATAAATTTATGCATTTCGACTATTTTAAATTGAAAAATCTCAAATTTTTTAAATGGCACACCTGGCCTGTATATTATTATTTTTTCTGATAAATTTTGCAAAATTCTCTAACTTTTATTAAGTATGTCATATACCTATGACCTAATAGTTTTCGATTTATTTTGAATTTTTCAATTTTTACCCTTGTAGCAAATAGTTAATAATAATTTTAATATAGTTTAACTTATCTAATGATTAATTATTATGACGTAATAAATGTTCAAAAATATGCCCGTCTTTATGAATACACATGTTTAGTCATTTTACTATATTTTCCTTCACTTTTCTTAGCATAAAGGGCGTTATTGTCCTGCACTCATCCCGTATCCTATTTTCCATAGCTACTGGTGTTGTAGGGGGATTCACATAAACACGATCGTTCATGTAGCCCCACAAAAAGAAGTCTGAAGGTGCTAAGTCACATGATCGAGGAGGCCATCGAATGAATCCATCCCTACCGATCCATTTTTGTGAGTAATGATAGTTTAAAAATTCCCGAACTTCCTGATGGTAATGAGCAGGAGCTCCGTCTTGTTGAATCCACATGTGTTCCCTTTCAAAGTTATCAACTTTTTCAAGAAGCTGGGGTAATTCGTTTTGCAAAAAATTTAGATATCTGGGCCCGTTAAGCGGTTCGCGGAAAAAATATGAACCAATAATTCGAAAATTTAATATTCCACACCATGTATTAAGCGACCAATGGTTTTGGTTTTGAACTTCCCGAACCCAAAATGGATTAACTGTTGAATAATAATGCATGTTATGGCTGTTAACTGCTCCATTATTGCGAAAAGTAGCTTCATCGGAAAACATGATTTTGGAAAAAAAGTTTGGAACGGCCTCTATTGCTCCATTCATGGTGGTACAAAAGTTTACTCGTCGTTCAAAATCACGGTCTTGAAATTCTTGGTGTAGTTCCATATAAAAGGGATTATACTTGTATTTTCTCGTGGTGCGATTACCGTAGATTGAGATGTGTCAGATAAGTCAGCTAGTTGACGGCTGCTGACCTGGGGATTATCTTCAACATGAAATAAAATCTCCATGCCTTTTTCCTCATTGGTAGCATTCTGGTTTACTACTTTCCGTTTCGTATACTCAACTCTACCACTACCATCAAACCGTTCCATTACGCAATGAAAAGATTTTCTAGATGGTATACGTCTATTATGGTACTTCGCTCCTTACAGCCTTACTGCCAGACAATTTTTTCCCGCCTCGTCCAGTATATAAACCATATCAATTAATTCATTTTTAGGAAAATCCATAACTATCACCTTTATACGTCATTTACCACAACAAACTAAACTATTTTTACTTGCTTAATAGACATGTTAAAATTTGACAATGCCTACATTTTTGTTTTGTCTTGGCAACTATGATGTTATAGCGTAAGTGTATTAAAAAGAAGGGTAAAAATTGAAAAATTAAAAATAAATCGAAAACTATTAGAAATACGTACATGATAAATCTAATAAAAGTTGGAGAATCTTGTAAACTCTATCAGAAAAAATAATAATTTACAGGGTGTGCCATTTAAAAAATTTGAGATTTTTCAATTTATAATAGTCGAAATGCATAAATTTATTTTGAACACTCTGTATCATCTAACTCAAATTTCTTTACATATAACTTTTTTTTTATGTCTATAGAGCACTCGTACCAATTATGAGTATTCCACCTTCAGGAGCAATGGAGCTACTGACAATTTTTTACAAAATTAAAAAAAATATTTAAAAAAAAAAATGAAATATTAGAAAAACTACTAGGTTTAGTATATAACATTATTAATAAAAAAGTTATAAAATTTTAGGCAAAATTTAAAAATAAATTAGAAAATAGGATGTTCCATTTAAAAAACAAATGTTATATCGGTCACACTTTTTTAGAGTACCCTGCATAATCAAAAATAATTTTAAACTGTGCATCTTAATATTCCCTAAAACTATTGTATTTAACATTTTTTCGTCATTCCTGAAATAAATCAGATAATAAACTTTACTCTATCGTTTTCTCACCCTGCACAGATGACACCTGTCTCTTGAGCATCATCATTTCATCGTAGGTAGTCTTATCGTAGTGTACTGTAGTTTGTGGGCAGCATTTATTTTTCTCTGTTTATTTTATATGAGTCTCGTGTCTTCTTTAACTTATAAAACATTACAGAATATTACAGTTTCGTGATTTGTAATTATATTTTCGTTAATAAGATTTTATTATTAACATGTTTAAGAAAAGTATATAGTGTTTATTAAACTATTCAAGTGATTTGTGACTAAATTAAGAAAACACCCTTTATGCAACATTTTTGAGTTCCAACAGTTTCTTTGTTTGTGTTATTTTACTCCATTTTTGTTTTTCTATTATCTAAATCGTAATTTTATTGAAGAATACGTAGAATTTGTTTCAAAATCACTTTTTCATGTTATATTCAAGATTGAACAGATATAAAGAGAATGAACCAGACCTTTTTCGTAACGAAAAACTTTAAAAATAAGATAGTTTTTTGTATTTTTTCTTTCTTTGTTTTTCTTTTTAACCATCTTGAAGAACATAAGACTGATTGAAATGCCAATTTTGACCAATCTTCTTAATATCCTTTAATAAAATTTGGCACACTTTTTTGTTAATATAAAAGCTATATTTTTCTATAATTTGAAGCCGTAATATCGAATTGCACTGGAGTTGGCCGTAAAAAAAAAACATTTTTCAATTTGCCGTAGTACATACTGTTTTTAGGTTATGTACTTAATATTAATGCAATCTACACAGTTTCTTAGGCAATTTTATGATGAGTAAAATTAATGAATTAGAAACAAACTTCTCGCTTGTCCCAACAATTCCAGGTCCTTTTGGTCAGTCGCTAAGGCAGTAAGTCAAAATTTCACCAAATCCACCATACCACCACTCACACGGCCAGATAATTTCATTGCAACCACACCTGTTGAGAGAGCGAACTTGTTGGCTGACCTCTTTGTTTCACATTCTACTGTCGATTTCCAAGGAAATACCACCGACTATTCCTATATTGCTGTCAAAGATGCCCGATGTTGTCTTCAGACAGCGGGCACTGACGAAATACCTGCCATAGTTCTCAAAAACTGTGCAAGAGAACTAACACCAGTTTTCTGTAGACTTTTTAACCTATCCTACAGAAAGGGAATATTTCCGTCCTGCTGAAAATGTGCCACGGTTCAGCCGATACCTAGAAAGACCTTGCTAAATAACTACCGACCTGTAGCGCTGTTTTCAATAATATCAAAAGTCATGGAAACGGTTATGAATCAGCATCTTCTAAAATATCTTGACCGTTTCAATATTATTAGAGATCACCAATATGGCTTTCGTAAACATTGATCAACGGGAGATCTTCTGACTTAGGGAACACATGTTTGGAACAACGCAATTGAACACAGTGGAGAATCTCGAGCGGTTGCTCTTGACATATTTAAGGCATTCGACCATGTTTGGCACGATGGACTGTTGGCTAAGCTATGCTCTTGTGGTACATCTGAAAAGTTCGTGGCTCCCATGTTTCCTCAGAGAGCATTCTTTACGAATGGCGATCGACGGATTTTTTTCTAACACCTTCACAATCAACGCCGGTGTGCCCCAAGGCTCCATACTGTCTCCTACTCTCTTTCTCATTTACATTAACGATCTGCTGGAAAAGACCGGGAATCCAATCTACAGCTTTGCAGACGACAGTACGCTTGTCTCTTCAATCACTTTGAACGCTCGGAGGCGAATATCCGCAGGCAGCAGGAGGTCGTTCAACTTAACAAGGACCTGGAAGATATTCTATCTTGGGGTGACAGTAACCAAGTGGAATTTAACGCTACAAAAACCCAGGGGGCAGTTTTTTCTAAAAACGTTAATGTTGTTGAACCCGACATAATTATGTCGGGGCACTCCATTTCCCTAGCATCGTCGCTCAATTTGTTGGGCGTTAGTTTGGGAGCAAATATGTCCTGGCATGAACATGTTTGCAGGCGTAGCAAGGAGAGCTTCTCAAAAGTTGGGAATATTATTTCGAACCAGAAAGCTTTACACCCCACAACAACTGTTAATTCTTTACAAAGCTCAAATTCGACCAACTATGGAATACTGCTCCCATATCTGGGGCTCCGCTCCCAAACATACACTGCATTTGTTGGATTCTGTTCAGAGAAGAGTTGTTCGTCTGAGTGGAGGCCCGGAACTGACCGGCGGTCTTGATTCGCTGGAACACCGAAAAAAAAAAAACGGTTGGCGACTTGAGTCTGTTCTACAAGTATTTTCATGAAAAGTGTTCGAAGGATGTAGCCCGCTTAATTCCTCCCAAAGCTGTGCATGTTAGAAATACACGTCGAGCTGGTGTTTCACATCCATGTGAGGTTCAGCTTGTTACTCCGCGTACAACGCTTTTCAAGCAGTCTTTTATATGGAGAACATCATTCCTTTGGAATAATTTGCCCAGCGCTGTGTTTCCCACTGAGTAAAATTTACAGCGATTCAAGAACAACGTGAATCGCTTTTTTTTTTCCGCACACATGCCGCTCCTGAAGCGCTTTAGAGACTTCCCTGCAGCACGTGTGCTAGACCCATAAAAAATGATTTTTTTGTTCCATAACAACGAACAGAAGCTGAAATATTTAAGGAATAGTGAGCCGAAAGCGTTAAAATGGGAAAAAATGCACAAGAATAGATGAAAATGGCCTTGCGGTCAAATTTAGGCAGAGAACTTGTTTACATTATATTGGCACTGTTTCAAAGTAGTTAAATCGATTTTCAAGCTGTACCCAAAAATTTCCAAAAATCATGAAAATTTTACGGCATTTGCCTGTACTATTACTGATTTAAGTGTTATGATAATATTATTATTTTAACTGTTATGATAATATTAATTTCGCGTATACAAAACTATAAAATTTGGCTGGGCTATTAACACTCTGTTTTGATGGGTATAAAAATATTTTTATATGTAATCTAACATGTCACTCATCGAAACATAAACATGCAATTTTTAAATTTAAGCGAAGTTATGAGTGCGATGTGGTAAAAAATATATATACGATAATATGCTTAACAGATAAACGGTATTTTTCTAGTGTAAGTAAGTTTCTTGGGCAAATTTTCATGTTTATTGTAGTTTTGTATTATTTTCTATTATATGTATTATTTGCTATAACTTAGCTTTGACTTAGAACACTGAAATGTTCTAAGAGTTAAGTTCCTAGAACCTAAGGTAAACACTGAAAATTTAATAATTCTTTAGTTGGTTTAATAGTACAATTTACTAGCTTCGTACTGTGGAAAATAATAAAACTAGACTTTTTAAGCGTAGTTAAATGATCTCAGAGTTGTAGCTAAAAAGGGGAACCAAAGGGGTACTTTCTATTCTTTGTCACACAATACAGTCGGTCAAGTAAGAACGTGACCGCTTGTATTCTTAAAAATAATGTGTTTCGAGAAAATTTTTTGCTATCAATATATTCTTTGATGTGCTAATAACGGCGCAATTATCTTAGTAAGTTGTCCAATCGCCTCCTGCATCAATAATCGCCTGGCATCTTCTAGGCATGCTATCGACGATATTATCTTCATACTTTGCAAATTTTTCGAATCATGCGAGACAACTGAGATAAAGTCCTCCTTTGATTTTTCTCTTTACAAGGAAACAACCGTTTTCAGTAGGGTTGGCGTCAGGCGATTGTAAGGACCACTCTAGTATTTTATCGTTGGCCCAAGAGAGCCGCTCGGCCACGTAATTTTCGCCCAGCAAAGGTTTCTTCAATGTGCTTCCGAATTTGACATCATGAGCACGAAGAAGTTGTTGAATGGTCTCATGGGACACATTCAAACAAGATTTTCTTAATTTTGCCGCTCCTTGACGCAGCGTCAATTTCGGGTCCCGTCAAAACAAAGACACGATTCGTTTTTCGACTTTCGGAGTAACTTTCCCTACCGTCTCGTTAAAATGGTTTACCACCACTTCTTCACAAACGATACCGATTTTTTAATATAATTAGAGGCCACGGAATGTGTCATTTTATGCCCTCTCTATCGATTTCTGTGGAATCGCTAGAATCGCATATAACAAAAATGAATTATCGCGGATACGTTTTTACTTGACCGACTGTATATATTAGACAAAATCCTTTAGATTCTGCATAACATGTAGGCTGAAAAGTTTTTGGTCTGATACATAAATGTAGCCCTTTTCAAAAAATCCATTTGATTTTTAGGAAGTACCCACCTTCAAATAATACGTGTCAAAATTTCATGATATTACGACGCTTAGTTAACAAGTTAAAGTAAATCCCAAGATATAAGATCCTGCCTTTTGGCTTTTTCAATGGAGCAATAAACGACCCTATTAAGGTTTTGTGCGTAGTTGCCAGGTATTACGATAAATCTTTTTTTTTTACCTGCTTTGTATACCGCTCTCACTTGCACCTGCAATTATATTGGAAATATTTTTACCTACATAACCTTTAAGTATTTGATAATATGGGCCTAATGACCACAGGTCCCCATTAAGATTCGAATGATACTTTTTATTATTTTTATTTTTAGTTTTACTTACAACGTAACGGTTCTATTTTAATTATGTGGCGTTCGTGGAAAAATTGCAATAGTGGTTTTCGCAAGAGAAAACATTTATCGCTTGACGCTAAACAAACAGTGAAAAATGCTTACGAAAGTTTGGTAAAAATAAATTTGAATAAACAAAGTGCTTTGCAAGAAATAGTGAACTAACAAAAACCCCAATTTCTACGACTAAGGATATTGAAGGAAAACCATCACTCAGGAACAGGAAAAAACCGGTGCAGGACGGGATCAATATACATTGTGGTCGATCAACCCTTCACAGAATTCTCTTAAGAATGGGATTCACGTTCCGAAAAATCAACAAAAGACAAGTAGTGATGGATCAGAGAATTGGCCAATATTTTACGTTGACGAAACATGGTTCGACATCCATGATACTGTGCAAAAAGGATGGGTTGACAGCACTGCATGCTGGATCTGAAAAGGGCTGGGTTTCAAATTGTCTACTATTATCTGCAAAAAACATAAAAGATTCTAGTTTGGAGTTGCCAAATGTTCCCGAACAGAGTGTTATAGTTATGGACAATACAAGTTACCATAGTCGCCTACTAAATAAGGTTCCTAATGCAGCCAACACCAAATCGGAAATACAGGAATATATGTTAGAAAATGGCATTTATTTTGATTTTAGTTATAAATAACCGGTCAAGTGCAAGTTGAACTTGCACAATTAGTGTTCCGTACGTTGATTGCTTTTAAAATAAAAAATGTTGTAACGGAAGTAAAAAATGATTAGTGACTTCACAAAACACACACCCCAAATGAGTTTTCAACAAAGTTTATTTCCAATCTTTATTGAAAATTGATGACCTTGAAATTTCTGTTTTTTTATATACCAGATAAATTATTACAGGTAATGTACTCGTGATAATTTTCGTTCAATCTACACCCCGTGGAGAATATTCTAGAATTTTTTCAAAATTTTTTGATAAGTAGTTTTCGAGATAAGGCGGGTGGACAGCGATTTTTCGCGACTTTTTAAAAATAATACAAAGAAAAGTGCGCGCAAGTATTACATTATATATATATTTTTACTCGTGTTTTCACAAGCTTTCATTTGACACCACACTCGATTACCTAGTAAAAAATTTTTTTTTTCACTTCCGATTTCACCCCCCAAAACTAACCCCTTAAGTCAAAATTTAACTTTTAAAACTACATGGCTCTAATGAGGCCATCAATTTCTATATTATTACCAAATTTAAACTTTCTATGACAAATAGTTTCGGAGAAAATCGGGTGTGTGAGACGGACAGACAGACAGACACCGAAGTGATCTTATAAGTGTTCCGTTCGGAACACTAAAAAGTGACCTTTTGGAAGTTTTGAAAGACTATAAATTGAAAAAAAAATATGTTTGTGATAGTATGACTGAGAAAATGGGACAGATTGTTTTGCGGCTTCCTCCGTATTATTGTGTGTTTAATCCAATTGAACATATGTATTTGGCATCAAGTTAAATCAAAAATAAGGGCACAAAATGTTTCTCCAACATTAAGCGTGTCACTGGTTGAATTAGTAAAAAAAGTTATAAATGATATACCTTGTGACAGTTGGAAGAATTCCATTCAGCACGTTGTTAAAGTTGACAATTCACATATTTATGTAAATAAACCATTGATAATTACCTCAGCTGATGACAGTGATAGTGAAATTATATAAAAACAACACTATGTTTTAATTTCCAATATATTTAAAGTCACTTGACAATTGTTTCACCCATGCAATGGCTTCTTCAGAAGTAAATAAGAAAGAAAAATATTTGGTGGTTAAAGAGTGCTTAAAACTATCCTTAATTACCTAAGATTATGTTAATCATTTTATTATATTATTTACAGACAGAATTATTTTAAGAATGCAGATCTGTGGTACTATTTCCGAGAACTAATAAAGATTAAGTAAGGGTGAATAGTTTAAGTCTACCTGTTCGTTTAATAATTGATTGGAGTTTTTCCGTTTGTTAATTTCAAGACATTCAAGCAAATTTAATTTTTAGATTTATTTTCTACATGTAGGATTTTTAACGTATCATCAAAATTATGAGATTCGTTTATTATATGAGTTGCGTAATGTGAATTGTTCTTATTTTTTAAATAACTATGTTTATGTTCTTTAATGCGAGTTTCAAAAGATCAAAATATAGTATAGCCAATACCTATGAACTAATAAATAAAATTAAAAATATTAACTTACCGGAAAATTCTAGAATTATCTCATTTGATGTACAAAACTTATTTCCTAGTATCCCACCATATGAAGTCATAGAATTAGTAGATAAGCTCTTAATCAAGAATAAAGTAAACGAAATTATTAAACGGGATATTTTAGATTTACTTACGACGTGCTTGGATCAAAATTATTTTGAATTCAACGACAACTTTTATACATCTAAAGAAGGTCTAATAATGGGTAATCCTTTAAGTCCGTTACTAGCGGAAATTTTCATGGATCATTTAGAGCTAAAAATTCATCAAAACGCGGTAAGCAAAAATATAGTTTACTGGTATAGATATGTTGACGATATCATTTCCTGTTTCACGGGAACAGATAGACAACTAACAATCCTCCTTAACTTCCTAAATAATTTACATCCTAATATTAAATTTACCATAGAATTAGAAACCAATAACTCTATAAATTTCTTAGACATATCTATATCAAAAGTGAACAATAAACACGATTTCTCGATTTTTTCACACAAACCGTCACATACTGACAAAGTCATACACAATAGCTCATCCCACCCGTATCTTCACAAAATGGCAGCTTTTAACTCTTTCATACATAGATTGTTACATATCCCTATGACTAAAACTAATTTTAATAAAGAATTCAACATAATCAAACAAATAGCAATTAATAATATAGATAATATCTTGAATAAAAAATCCTTTAAACAAGCAATCTCTCTAATTTATCCCACAATTAATGACAAAAAAAGGAAAATTTTGTACACTCACATACACAGGGAAAATAACTAGAACAATTTCCAAACATTTAATAAAAAAGAACAATAAAATATCATTCAAAACCAGTAATTCCTTAGGGAGTATAATTTTGAATAACAAAACCAAATCTAAGAATTCCTTAAAATCAGGAGTTTACTTATTAAATTGTGGATCTTGTACTAAAATCTACGTAGGACAAACTGGTAGATCTTTTGAAACTCGCTTTAAAGAATATAAACATACTCGTAGTTATTTAAAAAAATAAGAACAATTCACATTACGCAACTCATATAATAAACGAATCTCATAATTTTGATGATACGTTAAAAATCCTACATGTAGAAAATAAATGTAAAAAATTAAATTTGCTTGAATGTCTTGAAATTAACAAACGGAAAAACGCCAATCAATTATTAAACGAACAGGTAGACTTAAACCATTCACCCTTACTTAATCTTTATTAGTTCTCGGAAATAGTACCACAGATTTGCATTCTTAAAATAATTCTGTCTGTAAATAATATAGTAAAATGATTAGCATAATCTTAGGTAATTAAGGATAGTTTTAAGCACTATTTAACCACCAAATATTTTTCTTTCTTATTTACTTCTGAAGAAGCCATTGTATGGTGAAACAATTGTCAAGTGACTTTAAATATATTGGAAATTAAAACATAGTGTTGTTTTTATATAATTTTATTATGAATTTCCAACAAGTATCGGCTAACATAATCAAAGAAGTGATAGTGAAACCGAATTAGGCTTAAGTTAAAATATATTTTTATATATACAATATCTTCCCTCTTGTAAACCCCATTCATTCAAACTGTTTATTTGTACTTCTTATCCATTTGTTTTTACATGCATCTAGAAATAAACATCTCCAAAAACACTTATAATTTTATTTATTTGCATTAATGAATAAAATTCTTAAGTCCATCTCTGCAACCTATCATAAACAAAAGGTCAGAATTTTCGTATTACCCACTTAAAAGGGCAAAAATTAGGATCTTATATTTTGGGATAGGCTAGTGGTTTTAGTTACGCTACTTTTAATATTTTCAAAACAAGGGAAAAAATCGAATTTCGTTTGTTGATTAAACACAGTTTTTTGATGGGAAAAAAATATCGTTCAAGCAAAGCAATGGCCTCATAAGTGTTACGGGGATTCTGCCCCTGGAAAATCACTCATCATTTACTGGTATGCTGAATTTAAACGCGGTCGTACAGACATAAATGAACGCCCAAATGAGGTGGTTACACCCGGAAACATAAAGAAAATCCACAAAATTGTTTTGGATGACTGCAAAGTGAAGTTGCGTGAGATAGCTGACACCCTAAAGATATCAAAAGAACGTGTTTGTCATATTTTGCATGATCATTTGGGCATGAGAAAGCTCTGTTCGGAATGAGTATCGCGTCTGCTCACAGTGGACTAAAAACAACAACGTGTTGATGATGCTCAGCGCTGTTTGGACCTATTTATATGTGACAATGGATGAAACGTGTATCCACCACTACATACTGGAATCAAATCGGCAATAAGCTGAGTGGATAGCAGTTGGTGAAAGCCGACCGAAGCGACCAAATACGCAACAGTCCTCTGGGAAGGTATTGGCCTCTGTATTTTGGGATGCGTAGGGAATAATTTTCATCGACAATGCTGAGAAGGGAAAAGCCATCAATAGCAAATATTATATAAAGTTATTGGTGAGTTTGAAGGCAGACATAATAAAGAAACGGCCCCAAATGAACAAGGAAAAAGTGCTCTTTCATCAAGACAATGCACCGTGTCACAAGTTAATTGTTAGGATGGCAAAAATTACATGAATTGAAGTTTCGAATTGCTTCCACATCCACCGTATTCTCCAGATTTGACCCCCAGCGACTATTATCTATTCGCAGACTTTAAAAAAATGCTCGCGGGAAAGAGATTTGACTCCAATGAAGAAGTTATTGCCGAAACTGAGACCTATTTTGAAGGCAAAGACAAATCCTTCTACAAGAAAGGTATAGAAATGTTAGAATAGCGTTGGACTGATTGTATCGCCCTTGAAGGAGACTATGTTGATGAATAAAGTCTAATTTTGCAAAAAAATGTGTTTTAAGTAGCTAGACCAAAAACTTTTTAGTCTACGTGTTATTATCAAGTTTGCTTTTACTGCGATAATATATTATTCTTAGTTCTTACAACGCTATGTAGCTAAAAATGTGTACCAAAAAGTTAGCAGTATGTTAAGATATATCGAGTTAGAAGTATATCCATTCATATTATAAACTCGCACATTACTGTTTTAGGTGTTTATATTATTGTTCATTAGTCTCTTGTTTATGGCCCTATAGGCACACGTCTTGGATTCCAACAACAACAATTCAGACTTATCTATGGGGTATTTCTGCCAGTATCGAAATAAGTTTTACGCATTTCTAGTGTATTTTTTAAGTTTAGAATTTTATTTCAAGTTTCAAGTTGCTTCAGAACAAAAATATAAAAAAAAACATTGATAAAACATTAATTCGTAATAGGCAGGTACAACAATTTTGAGAGGAAAACTATTATTTAGAAACTAGTGGGATAAGAAATAACCGGCCAAGTGCAAGTGGGACTTACGCAATTGGTGTTCCGTGCGTTGATTGCTTTTAAAATAAAAACTTTTGTTACGGAGGTATAAAATGATCAATGACTCCACAAAACACACCTCAAATGAGTTTTCGACAAAGTTTTTTTCCAATTTTTACTGAAAACTGATGACCTTGAAATTTTTTTAATACTTCAGATAAATTATTAAAAGTTCCGTCATGATATTTTTTGTTTTACCTACACTCTATGGAGAATATTTCAGAATGTTTTCAAAATTTTATGATCAGTACTTTTTGGGATAAGAGGGGGAGACCGCGATTTTTCGAAATTTTTTAAAAATAATACGATTTTATCCCTCAAAACTAACTCCTTTAGTCAAAATTTAGCTTTCAAAACTACACGTCTCTGATGAGGCTATCGATTCCTATATTAATGCCAAATTTCAACTTTCTACGTCAGATAGTTTCGGAGAAAAAAATCGAGTATGACAGACGGGCAGACAGACAGACACCGAAGTGATCTTATAAGTGTTCTGGACGAAACACTAAAAATCGATAAAATGAGTTACTTAGTATTTTCATTGCAAGCACACAGTTCTAAAATAAGTACTGATTTTGATTTTCTCGCACTAAAGAATAACTTAATCTAAGCATTGTAACTCTGTAGTTTAAATAAATAAATAAAAAATAAATATACAATATTTATTATTCACAGCAGAGTAAAGGATTGAAGTCGTCAGCATAGTTTACATAAAATATAAATATTCTACATTGAAGTTAAAAGTCTATATAATATCTTAAAACATTGTAAATATTTACAATTTGAAAAATTTAAAATGCAAATACATTCAAACTCATTTTAAAAACATCCAAAAAAGAGATTCATTTCTTTGAAACTACTGTCAAGTGATATGTTTATCCTCCAGAAATTCACTTAATGAATAATACGAGGATTGTATGATAAGTACCTGGACTCTGCTAGAAATCGCACTGCTATTTGAACCCGTTATTTGAGAAACCTCATAAGTCTCATTTTTATCACAATTGACTTTTTGTTACAAATCGATATTTCAGCTCAAGGCTCATGATTTAGTTGTGAAACAACATTAGTCTGGGCCACCCCCAGGTAGCTGGAGAGGTACGAATTGGCAGAAACACCATAAGTCATCGACCTAAAGTGTTTCTCTTCTGCAGCGGCGGCTGCGCTAGTGGGAGCACTAACAAAACAAACTAGGGTGATGCAATCTGTCCAGTGATTTCGTTATCAGAAATCACTAATATCAATCAATAGTTTTCTATTTACTTCTTAGCTTGTCTTCTTATCTGGTTTTTCTGTAATTTTTTAATATTATTCATTGTTTTTCAACATTTTAATTATTAAAAATAAGTGAAAGTGACACTGACAGTGAGCATGTCCCTAGGCGGAAAAAAAAAAAGGAAAGACCAAATAAATACAAAAGTAAAGTTATCAAAAAAGCAAGAGTAAAGGGAGTTCAATAAGTTAAATAGAAGAGAAAAAAATGTTCCTGCTATATTAGCACCATTATTAAAAAATATCAAGTAAGTCTTGTATGCATTTTCCAAAAAGCAACTTGTTTTAAAATCGACCTATTAGTCTAAAGTTGTTAAAATGATTGACTTTCAGTTGCACGAAGAAATGCTTATCAACGACGAGAAAGAGCAGATTTTTTAGCGATTTAGAGAACTCAATACAAAAACGAGCAAGACTGTTATTTGCAAGGCCTCATTTCTGTAAGTAAAGTAAAGCAATGGCGCAGAAGAAAGACAGTTGATGAGTCTTCAAAGCCAAATAGAAATAACATCTATCAATTTCCACCCCAAATAAAAAAGTTATTGTTTGTAAAATAGCCTTCTGTTACCTATATGGAATAACAGTTGAGAAGGTTAGAAGGCTTTGCTTTCTTCTTAGTGCTGGAAGGTCACCTATCGACAAACGAGGAAAATGCATCCCAGGAAATGCAATACCTGGCATTGTTATAGTTGCTATTCGTGAACATATCAAGTCTTATCCTACTAAGTTGGCTCATTACACCACTAAAAAGAAGGTTTACTTAAATGAGAGACTGGATATAACCACCATGAGACCGTTAAATACTCATATTATAAGAAGGTTTTTAAAGAAGGCTTTGATCTGTCCTTTAGCAGATCATAAGTAGATACTTGTTGTACCTGTGAAGAGCTTTCAATGAAAATAAGTAAAGTATTGAACGATCCTTCAAAGAGTGTTGCAGCCGCAGAAAAAATGGTACGTTTACGGCGTACAAAGAAATTTTTCGACCAGATGAAAGTTGTTACTGAAATGGCAAGGTCTAATGAAGAAGTTGGAGGTATCGCGATTGACTACATGCAAAATCTTCAACTGCCTTTGATTCCGGTGCCAGAGGTGCTTTATCTTCGCCAGGTAACGTTTTTAGTTTTCACGATCTCAAAACTGGACAAGCAACATTTTTCTTGTATCATGAGGGTAAAGGTACTAAAGGTCCGAATGAGGTATGTTCGTTTCTTATGAGGTATTTGATGGAAAACATGCAGTCAGTAAAACACCTTCATGTTTTCTCTGATGGGTGTGGTGTCCCAAACAAAAAACCGTACGATCTTGAGATTTTTCTCAGCTTTAATTCCTCTGGAACAATTTAAGACGATTGATCATTACTTCCCCCTCAGAGGACATTCGTTTCTATCTTGCAACAGGGATTTTGTTGCACTTAAAAGAAAAATACCATAAAAAGAATAGACTGGATATATACGGTGGAAGAGTATTTGCTTTTGATCAAATCATCTTGTAAAAAATAACCGTTCTATTGTGCTGAACACGTGGTTGACTATAAAAGTTGGTGGCCGTAATACTACAAAAAAAAAACAATGTCTGTAGACTCCGGTCGTAGGAACATGCCAAGGGGCACAGAAGGTTCAACTGAAAATCAGTCAATTCATGCAATTTTCTCACTCTTATAAGCATACAAACTTGTTTTAAAGGAAGTACTTTTATTAAAGAATGTGCCACAAAACACATTCAAGCTGAACAACAAACAACAAAACTCCACTAAAGCTGCCTGAAGCATTGGCCTATTCCAGTGGAAAAAATACCCATCAGTTACAAAAAAATTGCTTTCATACGAAAATTAGAAAGTTATATACCGGATGAAAATAAAATTCAGTTTTTTTACAATGAAATATTCAACTGGCCTACAACCACCACTACAATGAGTGATGAAGATAAATGATTATGCTGTTTTTAACCTTTTAACAATGTTTTAACTTTTCATTTTAATATCATCTAATATTTTAGTGTTAAATAAATACATTATTTCTATAATGACTTTGTTTTTTACGCTCATTGACTGATAATCCTTGGTATCAGATACAAATTAACCAATGTATTCGAGAAACCCCATAAGTCATGGCACTTTGAAAATCGCTCCAAAAAAAATTAAAGGTTGGGAAAGTTTACCAACAAGCGTTTAATATGTTTTCAGTCCAGGGGGGCATATCTTATTCAAAAAATAGGGAAGACAAAGATTTGGATAGAACTAAAAAAGTTTTTTTCTAATTTGCCAAAAGTTAACGTCAGTTGACTAATGGGGTTTCTCAAATAATCGGTTCTTTTTAAAATTAAATTTTTCATAAACATAACCTTTCACAAGAATCCTATGTTCAACTTGCTACGTGATATAGGTTGTGAGTGGCAGCCATTTAAATAGAACAACTTTTGTGATTTTACTACAATGGAAAAAACTGAATATCGAGTAGTGATAAAATATTAGGTCCTCCAAATGAGGTCACCACATCCTAAATGATTGACAAAAACCACGATATAGTTATAAATGATCGGAGAGTGAAAGCGCGTGAGATTACTGAGACTATCGGCATCTCAACTGAACATTTTAACAACTCATTTGGATATGAGAAAGCTTTCCGCAAGGTGGGTGTCGCGATTGCTCACAATTGAGAATAAACGCGTACGTGTGTCAACTTCAGAAGATTGTTTGGCGATGTTAAAACACAATCGGAATAATTTTTGGCGTAGATTCGTAACTGTTGACGAAACATGGATTGATCAGAGCACACCAGAGACCAAAGAATAGTCCAAACGGTAGGTTTTCCATGGCGAACCGGCCCCAAAAAAGGCTAAAGCTACGTTATTGGCCAACAAATTAATGGCCACAGTGTTTTGGGATGTACACAGCATAATCCACGTCGATTACCTTGAAGAGGGCAACACGAATAATGGAGAGTATTATGTTAACTTATAAGATCGTTTCAACCATGGTGTGAAAGAATAACGTCCGCATTTGGAGAAGAAAAAAAAAATTTTTTCATTAAGACAATCCATGCGTGCACACTTGTGTCATCGCCATGGTGAAATTCCATTAGTTAGGATACGAATGGCTTTCGCATCCATCATATTCACTAGATTTAGCCCCCTAACAAGTATTTCCTATTTCGGAGTATGAAAAAAAGGCGGGGGACGGAAACAAAATTGGCTCAAACGATGAGGTGATTGCTGAAACAAATGTCTGTTTTGAAGGGTTGGAGAAATCCTATTTTTAGATGGGATACGAAAGATAGAAAAACGTTCGACTAAGTGTATCGAGCTAAAAGGAGACCATGTTGAAAAATAAAATAAATTTTACACATAAAAATGTTTTTTTCTTGTCAATGCCAGGTACTTATCTTACAAGCCTCGTATTATTTTTTTGTTAACTTACTAGTCAAGGTCTTTTTAAATATTCTATATCACGAAATCTCCTTTATTGTATTTGGAAGTCTGTTATAAAGGGCAGTGCCCGAGTATAAAGGAGACCTTTCAAACAACGCTCTTGTATTGTTAGCACTTCTTAGAAACTATACATTACTCGTGCCATAATGATGAGTATCACCACAGAATTTAAAAAAAACTTTCAAGTGCTTTGACGTATAATTTTTTTTTTAAATATATAAAGATAATAAAGTTAAACTTTTATGTTTAATAAAAGTCTCCCTACAGGATTGGCGTGGTCTTAAATTAAAAATTTGCCTTAATAACATTTTTTGCTGTATAAATATTCTGTTTGCATGGAAGTTTCATCCCCAGAACGCTATGTTGTAAGCTAAATGAATGTAACACGTACGGAACACTTATAAGATCACTTCGATGTCCGTCCGTGTGTCTATCTGTCACACTAGGTTTTCTCCGAAACTATTTCACATAGAAAGTTGAAATTTGGCACTAATATAGGAATTGATGGCCTTATTAAAGCTGTGTAGTTTTGAAAGTTAGATTTTGACTTAACGGGTTAGTTTTGAGGGTTGAAAGCGGAAGGGAACAAATTTCTTTGTAGCTAGGTCTTCGAGTGGTGTGTCAAATGAAAGCTTGTAAAAATATGAGTTAAAAAATATATAATGTAATACTTGCGCACAATTCTCTTTGTATTATTTTTGAAAAAGTACGAAAAATCGCTGTCCCCCCACCTTATATCGAAAAGTATTGATCAAAAAATTTTGTAAATTGAACGAAAAATATCACGAGTGCATTACCTTTAATAATTAATATATAAAAAAAAAATCAAGGTCATCAATTTTCACTGATCATTTTATACTTCCGTAACGAAAATTTTTATTTTAAAAGCAACTAACGTAGGGAAAACTAATTGCCCAAGTCCAACTTGCACTTCACCGGTTTTTTAAATTTCGAATCATACAGGGTGCGGCGCCAAAATCCGGACAAAAACATTTTTTTGAAACATAATTTTTATTGCAAAAATGTAGAAGTTTATAATTATTTTTTTTTTACTAAACTGTTTAAGTCATAAAGAACACATTTACTCAATATAACTAAATATAAATTAACGATCTGCTGGAAAAGACCGAGAATCTAATCTACAGCTTTGCAGATGACAGTACGCTTATCTCTTCATTCACTTTGAACGCTCGGACATCGGCTACTCAGACGAATATCCGCAGACAGCAGGAAGTCATTCAACTTAACAAAGACCTGGAAGAAATTTTATCTTGGGGTGGCAGTAACCAAGTGGAATTCAACGCTACAAAAACCAAGGCAGCAGTTTTTTCTAAAAAAGTTAACGATGCTGAACCCGACATAGTTATGTCGGGGCACTCCATTCCTCTAACATCGTCACTCAATTTGTTGGGCGTTAATTTGGAAGCAAATATGTCCTGGCATGAACATGTTGCAGGCATAGCAAGGAGAGCTTCTCAAAAGTTGGGAATATTATTTCGAACCAGAAAGCTTTACACTCCACAACAACTGTTAATTCTTTACAAAGCTCAAACCAATCAACTATGGAATACTGCTCCCATGTTTGGAGCTCCGCTCCCAAACATACACTGCATTTGTTGGATTCTATTCAGAGAAGAGCTGTTCGTCTGATTGGAGACCCGGAACTGACCGGCGGCCTTGATTCGATGGAACATCGAAGAACGGTTGGCGACTTGAGCCTATTCTACAAGTATTTTCATGGAAAGTGTTCGAAGGATGTGGCCCGGTTAATTCCTCCCAGAGTGGTGGATGTTAGAAGTACACGTCGCGCTAATACTTCACATCCGTATGAAGTTCAGCTTCTTACTCCTCGTACAACGCTTTTCAAGCAGTCTTTTATATGGAGAACATCATCCCTTTAGAATAATTTGCCCAGGACTGTGTTTTCCACCGAGTACAATTTACAGCGATTCAAGAACAACGTGAATCGCTTTTTTCGCACACGTGTCGCTCCTGTAGCGCTTTAGGGACTTCTTCCCTGCAGCACGTGTGTTAGACTCATAAAAAAAAATAACCTCCTTCTGCTTGAATGATCGCCTCCATTCTCGGTCTGAAGCGGTCGCAGGCCCGTTTTAATGAGTCACGGTCCATATCGGCAAATGCCGCTTCAATAGCGGCTCTCAATGAAGCGACGTTTGGGTGTCTGAACTTGTTAGTGACCCTTTCAACCACGCTCCATACATATAAGTCCAAAGGATATAAATCTGGGCTGTCTGGAGGCCAAAATCCTTTGGACCAAAACATGTCGACGTTGTCCGACAACCAATTTTGCACCAAATGACTTGTGTGCGCGGGCGCACAGTCCTGCTGGAAAACATAACGCTTTCCAGACGATACAGTTTCCATCCACGGCTTCACCACATTTATCAGAACATGCAAATAAACTTCTTTTGTGACATTTTCCCCTTTGTTAGAGAAATGCGGTGGAATGACATCACCCTCACTGGACACAACACTTAGCACGTGAACATTCGCCGGAAATTTCGTTTTTGGAAACAATGGGAACATCTTCAGGATCATGAGCGAGCCAGCGATCATTCCTTCGATGGATTTTCGCATGGACAGTAAAAATTTTTTTATCAGAAAAAAAACCTGAGGCGTTCGGCAGCATTGTTTCGTAAAGAACACAAAAGTCGGTTACAGCGCTTTGTCCTGGCAGCTTCAGAAAGCATCTAGCACTTTAATTGTATAAGACTTGTAGCGGAGTTCCTCCTCGATGATTCGACGCATAGTTTTTTCACTTACACCGACAACCGCCGACAATTTTCGGATCGACTGCCCTGAGCCCGTTAAATGATTTCGGGCGTCCTGATAACGCGCTCCTTCAAGTGAGTTTTCCTTGCCGGTGTTGCAAAACCTTCGTTGGATTTCTCCGGCTCGTTATATTTCGCGACCACATTATACACAGTTGATCTTGGGAACCTGAAGAATCGAATGATTTCTGTCGCTAAGCGACCAGCGCGAACACTTTCGATAATCGCGACTCTTCGATTATACTCCATACTTGGTTTCAACATTGCGACTGTTTCGAGTTTATCAATGTTTAGTACATGCGCCAAGCTATTTGGACGTCACTCGCGACCTCTCGAAGTGGTATAGAACGGCGGGAAATTCAAATTGAATTTTGTCCGGATTTTGGCGCCGCACCCTGTAAAATGACATGAGTTTAGTGTCTTCTTATCTTATTTTTGTCGTTAATGGCACTGCTCCTAACTTAGTTTGCCAGCTCAAGATCAGTCTCATGCTTATGTAGAGCACCGGCGAATCATCGGTGGTGCGTTACACTTCCTCGAGTTTGGATCTCCCATCTACGGGTCCCGAGGAAAATCTTATTGTTATTTAAAAACATCATCAAAAGTCTGATAATTTAGGCACTGAATTTAGAAAGAATATTGTCTGTATGAAATGGTGTTTGTATACATAGTTTTAAAATTTCACTCCATAGATATACATTGGGAATTCTAGTCAGGGGACACTCACAAAAGATATGATTTAGGTCCTTGGTCATACCACATTTACAGTTTGGATTTTGGGTCCTTTTGTTTTTAAATAGATGTTTTTTTTTGTGAGGCAATATCCTGTGCGCATTCTTATTATCGTGGTGATTCATCTTCTATTTATGTAGGGAAATTTAGCATACCATTCTTGTTTAGGAAAGTTGTTAACTATTTTTTTATATTTTTTTCCTTTCCGTGTAGTGCTGTTTTTCCATTCAATTTTGTTGGTTATTTTGTTTTTCATATTACTTAAAACGTCATTGGAATTTAAATTTAAGACTTTAGGGACATTAGGATCTTCATGATGATGGCTAGTTTACCTACAGTACCATTACCAGGAATATCCGAATGTCCTGGAAACCTGCAGAATACAATGTTAACGCCCTTTTTATTAGCTTCTATCTCTTTGCGAGTAAGATGATGTAGTCATCTTTTTGTAAGTAAGATGATATAGTTATTCTTTATGTCTATATTATTATTTAACAGCTTCATGATTGCACTTAGAGAATCCGAAAAAATAATACTGCCTTTTATGTTTTTTTTTCAGCAAACCCGACACTCCCTTATTTGTATATTATTTTTTGAGATATATAAGCTTTCTCTCTTTTTAGAGTCATCCGTATAAACAAAAGTATAAGAATTCCAAATTTTTTCGTTAGGCTGTGTTAGGTCATGGTAGTATTTTTACAGTAGAAAGTCGAGTATCATATTCCATGTCAAAGCAAATAGGTTTTGGGGAATTTGTATGTTTTATTATATTAAGTATAAAAGTAATCTAAGGTTTGTACAAGGTATGGTAATTTTTCTTTCTTTTATGAATGTAATATTGTGTATGTTGTAGGTGCGTAGTTTTTTAATTAGTATTATTCGGGGTTGTTTATAATAGAAATGGGTTTAGCTAGAAATTTTGCCATTAGCCTTTTTCTCCTCTCCTCTTAGTTTATTTTTCCAGCTATTGCTAAGAATGTACTTGTCGGGGTAGATTTCATTCATCCTATATACACTACTGGTCAGTCAATAAGTTTTGAAAGCGGAAATGAAACAAGATGAATTAATGAGAGTATAAATTCTCTTAAGATCAATACAATTTTTCAAGCGATTTTCCAATTCATTTATCCCATCTCTGAAGTGGTCTTCCAGAAGACCTGCACGTAGAAACTTTTGAGGTTGGGAACAGATGGTAGTCAGACGGAGCCAGATCTGGCGAATAGGGTGGATGTTCCAACAATTTTACCGTTGCCAAAGCACCTCTGTGAGCCGATGCATTGGCATATCGAACACTGTAGTGCATTCGATTTTGCCTGAATATTTAGCTGTAAAAAAGATTTGTTCCCGATAGATGCCGCATAATTTGACCGAAATTCAAAAACAGGCTCATGTAAATTGGTGTAAGGAAATGCTCAAAAAATTCTACCAAGGACATGCAAAAATCGTATGCAACATCGTAACAGCAGACGAAACTTGGATATATTCGTACGAGCCGGAATCTAAGCAAGAAACATCTGTTTGGATATTCCAAGATAAACCGAATCCAGCAAAAGGGGTTTATTTATGAAGCACTTTCAAGGAAATGATCGCTTGTTTCTTTGATTATACTGGACATGTTGCGACCATTGCTTTAGAGGCTCGAAGAACAGTTAATGCTGAATGGTATACAACAATATTTTGTCATAGGTCATCATTCTTCATAATGACAATGCCAGCTGTTACACAGCACGTCAGACAACTGAAAATATGTTTTAGCAATGCAAACATACAAAAAAGGCCCCTTAAGGAAACGAAAGGGGTCATAAATTCATAACTAAAACATGTCAGCAATCTTACCCTAGCTCATAACATCGAGTCTCGCCAAGCGGCGAGTTAAATAGATTATGAATACGATTGATAGTCATATTGTATAATCTAGGCTAGTTATAAAAATGTAAGTGTAACATGTAATACCAAATTATTTATGATAAAAGCATGTTTGAATTTGAATTTGACGTCAGACAATTGATTATTTGACGAAGAAAACATCGAATTAATGTCTAATTGCCCATATTCCCCTGATTTATCGCTTAACGAGTTTTTTTTGTTCCCGAATGTGATTTTCATCACCCCAAGAAGCTGATGAATCCTTCCACAACCATGTTTTTGAGATACTACTTTGAGTGGAAAAAAATTTTCGGGAATTGGGTCTAACGCATGCAAAAATGTATAAAATTTTGAGAAACAATAAAACGATTTGAAACAAATTTTTTTTTCATTCATATTTTGTAAAAACTTACAAGGTAGCTCTTGTATATATGTATATATAAATATATATATATATATATATATATATATATATATATATATATATGTATAAATATATATATATATATATATATATATATATATATATATATATATATATATATATATATATATATGTATATATATATATATATATATATATATATATATATATATATATATATATATATATATGTATATATATATATATATATATATATATATATATATATATATATATATATATATATATATATATATATATATATATATATATATATATATATGTATATATATATATTTATATATATATATATATGTACATATAAATTTTTTTTTCATTCATATTTTGTAAAAACTTACAAGATAGCTCTTGTATATATGTATATATAAATATATATATATATATATATATATATATATATATATATATATATATATATATATATATATATATATATATATATATATATATATATTGTAACTTGTGAACTTGCCCCGCTTTTTGAGGCGTCATTTTGTACCCTGTGAAAATTTGCCTCACCACGATTGGGCGCAATTTTCTTGCAGCCCCGCTTTAATTTCTGAGAATAAATTGAGTGAATAATGATTTTAAAAGAACTAAAGAAATTAAAGAAACACTAGCTCAGTTTTCCTTGGTAGAGAGATATGGGTAAGAGATAATTGTTGTACGTCTTTTTGGAATTATTTTCTATTTTTTTAAAAAAACTTTAGTTGTACGAATTTTGGGCACCATTCATTTTAAAATAGAAAGGATCTAATTTCAGCTAAAAAAATGAAAAAATACTGAAATGTTATACAGTTATTAAATAAAAAAAAAAATCAGTTTGGTACAACCGTCCTTATCCTGAAAAGAAAGATAGGTGTACAGTGAAACACTAGCTTTAATCCACAAAAAGAAAATTTATTAATGATTTAAAATAAAAGTTCTAACCCTTGCAGTTTTAAGAATTACAAAAATTCTAGCCTAAACAGTAGTTATTAAAATTAGAGTTTCTAAATCAGACATTTTACTTCTAAAACTTTACTACACCCGAAATCGAAGAGTCGTGATATTCACTGGTCACATGGTCTTAAAATCTAGGAAAAAATGAATGTTACATTTACCCCCTTCCAAAAAGAAATAGACTACACTAGTCTATTAAACTAAGCCTATTCATCAAAAAAAGGTACAAAGTGCTACATTGTCACTTAATACTAAGGTCAAAACTTAAAACAAAATTACAATCTTCGGACCTTACTACTAGACTTAATTTAATTAAGCACTAATATTAAGTACAATGAAAACTAAATGAAAGTCTTTGCATGATCACAAGAATCTTATAACTAGACTTAACTTAATTAAGCACTAAGGTTAAGTACATCAAAAAGTAAATAAAAATCCTTGCATGAACATAAGAAATACCTGTCCAGAGTAACAATAGCGGTCTTCTTATATAAAAGAATCAGCTCTATTATTGTTACCAAAACAAAAAAAAATATATCTTTGTCTAGACTCTTGTCTAAATCAAAAAAAGTGAACTGAAACAAAATATGAACACCTCCCTTAAAATAGTTTAAGGATTGTCAGAAAATTTTCTATTTCAGCAAAAGAAATTTAGAAAAATTCTTAAATAAAGAAAAACAAAAAAAGTAAATGATTCTAGTGCAAACACTAACACTAAAAGGAGAAAGTCTTGTAAGACCATTTAGCACAAGGCTAAGAAAAACATCTGGATGAAACTCCAGACAAAACGCTCGGGAAAAAATCGCCATCAATGCTCTAGCTACTCATCGCTAAGAGAACATTCCAAATCTAGTATCACTACTAGTCGCACTCGGAAAATAATCGCACTCTATCGCGCAATGTCGACGTCCTAAGACATCCAGACATGCTAAAATCGCCAGGGAAAACGCTACATCGCGCAATGTCGACGTCCTGAGACATCCAGACATGCAAAAATCGCCAGGGAAAACGCTCCGGTTGATCGCCAGAAAACACGTCAGCTCATCGCCAACAAACCACTCTGGTATATCGCCAGAAAAAACCTCGGCTCCTCGCCAAGAAAACACTCTGGTAAATCGCCAGAAAAAACCTTGGCTCCTCGCCAAGAAAACACTCTGGTATATCGCCAGAAAAAACCTCGGCTCCTCGCCAGGAAAACACTCTGTAAATAGTCCTCGACTACACAAAGTCTGCGTTCTAAAAGAACAATCTCGCCATTAACATAGTGAGCAGCTATAAAAGCTAACAATATCACTATAGGCACAGTGAATAGCTATAAAAGCTAAAATTCACTCTAAACACAGTGAATAGCTATAAAAGCTAAAATTCACCAAACTGAATGATCCTGCTTCAAAAAGCAATGTTCACAAAGAACAGAATGATTAGTCCGCGCGCAACTAACATTCAAGGAAAAACATTCCCAATATAACTATATGAGACAGCAAGTCTCGAAATAGGATCTCCCTAAAATCATAATCTTATATATAGGAGTCCATAAGCAAAACGACTCAAAATCACGCATTTTGAGCACATGCCCTCAGGCAACCAATATACACCGAAATATATACAGAAATATATACAGAAATATATACAGGAGTTTAAATCCCCAAACTCTTGGTTATGATAACTCCATATCGAGCTTGGTGAAAGCTCTTAGCAAAAGCTAAACAAATCTTCGGCACATCGCACCAAAGTGACAAATCTGCCTAGAAACATGAGCCAGAAGAAAACGCCCTCCATCATTCTTCAGGGTGGCTACACAGAGATATAAAACTTAACCAGCATTGCGCTTCTTCAAGTTGCATGAAGAACCCTCGGGTACTGGTCTCGCCCTAGAACAACAACGAAAAACATCTAATCCATCCCACATAACAGGAGACAAACACCTCACCACGATATACTGAAAGGTGGAGACAATAAAATACGGAAATGGTGACCCTGGTGTCCACCAACAAAAGGGAGTAGATTATAGCATCCACTAAACTAAAACGGTGTCTACCACACCACCATAAGTCAAAAAAAATTAATCAATAGGGTGTTCCGAAACACACTACTGCCAACAGCCTGTCACCACTAATAGGCTAATTGGAGATGAGGTCGACTACAGTAGCTAGGCTCTCCTTTGGCTCAAATAGAAATAACCATTGAGTAACAAAACCTCTAAAGGTTCGAAAGGTCAAACGTTCGCCCCCCATAGACTACCCTTCCAATCAGTCTGTTCCTCAGGAAGACTAACTCCCTGCCAAACGTCGTAACGGCATCTGTTAGCACCCGGTGCATCACAGCCTGTAAAAACAGATTACTCATGGGATACAACCTAAGGTTTACAAGGTTAACTTAACCAAGCTTCTAACGGAAATTTCCAAAAAAACGAAAATGAGCTTAAAAAGCTACATGAATTTTATTTGTGTAGAGTGGGGGATGGGGAGGGGTGGTGGTGGGAGAAGTTATAGGGTTTTTAATAGTTAAGTGGTAGGGTTAGAGGGGGGGTTTTTATTTATGTGAGAGAGAATGGGGTGTGAAGTTGGTGGTGGGTTTGTGGTGATTGTTTTTGTGTGTAGTGTTGTGGTTGGTGGAATTTTGGGGAAGTAGAGAAGGGATTGATTATAAGTTTTATTGTTAGTTGTTATTTTTGTGGTAGGTGAGGTTTTGAGGTTTGTGTTGTATTTGATATGTGGAGATAGGAGAGGAGGAATGGTGAGGGGAGCTATGAAGCAAAAATTTCTCAATTTTTCGGTGGCAATGCAACTAAACTTTTGAAGACGACAAGAGCTTTTCCAGCTTAATCAGAAACAAGAAGAAAACATCGTTGACAGCTAAAATATTCGATCATGGTGTTAATCGTCTCCCTAGACAATAGCCTCTAGAAGAAACTGCTACAGGTATCAGGCATAACCGTTTTCTGTCAGCCCAAACTTCTAGATTACCTCTTGGAAATCTAAAAATTCGGTTAGGAATCTTCCTTCACTGCGCTTAGCCACTCTTTACAAGGTTCTCATCTCGGTATCAGATTTTGATCATTTCTTTGTAAAACGACTGCCTTACTCTGCTCTCATCTCTTGTAAATGATCAGCCTTTAGTTCTCCTGCAGGACTTCAATTTCCTATCAATCTGATAGTATACCGAAAAAACTCATCAGACGCCTATGAGTCCATGCAAAAAAATTTAAAAATTAGTGACTCAAAGGTAACGTTTAAACGGCCCTGAAAAGAATAGAAGATACCCTCAGTTTGTCAATTCAGAAGAAGATCTAAATCAAATTAATCCTAGTCTTAAACTTACTGGATAAACCAAAATCAATTTACTCTTAATTGCACCCAAAATATACCATTAAGGTAATAAAAATACCCCCACTCGGGTAACAAACTTTGAAATTGCTCATAAAATCTTTTGACTCCACATCATACCACGCGAGCTCCATCTTGCGCTTGTCCAAACTCAAGATCACTTTGGATTGCCTCTAATCCAAATTTCGCTTCCAAGTGTCAAGAACTGGATATTATTTGGGGTCATAAGCAAATCAAATCCCGCGACCACCGACATACCAGTCTTATGATATATCCTGAGTGTGACTCCTTCGCAAGCTCGCAACAGCTGAGTCGATGCTAAACATCAACCACCATACATCTAAGTTTGGATATGATCAGTACCCAAAACCTTAGCAAAAAATAATAAAAGTAAGCTATACTCTGCTCAACTTTTATAACAGTCAAAAAAACGAGGTCGTCACCTCTACAGAGCAACATCAAAAAAAACTAAAAAGCAAAGCAATTAAGATAATGTAAATATGAATTATTCTTCTTCTGACAAACTTTCACTAGGGTTAGGTTCATTGAATGGTTTTAAGTCTTTAATATGCCATCGTCCTACTTTAGTCCCATCTAAATTAACTAAGCCATAAACTAAATCTGAAATCTTTTCTCTTATCACGCAATGCACATACTTAGGTACCAACTTAGATGTGAATTTATCAGCTGCACTGGAAAGAATTTTATTTTTTCGCCAAACGTGATCACCTATTTTAAAGGAAAATCCCTTTTTCTAAGGTTGTAAGACTTACTGTTCCGTTCATAAGCCTTATGTATCCTACTACGCACGTCGGTGAAAATATCTTTCAAACCCTTTAAATTTTCGGCGTACGCACCCCTGTTACCCGGAATTATTTCGCTGTCAACAATTGACATCCAAATCTAAATTTTTATAATACGATCCAGATAGAGGTATCTGTCTGCCGTAAACTAAGAAAGACGGTGTAAACCCGGTTACTTCGTGTTTGAATCTTTGAAATTCCTTTATCCCGAATTATCACGTGAATCAACGAATATTACTTTCAACGAAATTATATTGTAGAGGGCACACGGGATTGCAACGTATGTTAAAACTATATGTCTCACTTAAGCTCTTAAGACACTCAGAAGTAAACTGAGTACCGTTATCGCATATCGAAAGCGATGAAACTCCGTGGATTAGAAAAATATCGTTTTCTAAAATTTTCAAAAAGCATTCGGCTTTAGAGCTTTTCAAAGGAAATAACACGGTTTATACTTTGTTAACCAGCAAGAAATTACGAAAAGTCATTTATTTCCTTGTTTTGAACGTGGAAATGGACCTACTAGATCAGCTGCTATGACTTGAAAAGGGTAATTAACCGTTTTCTCTTTTCCCATCAGTCCCATAGGTAGTGTATTTGGAGATTTCTGCGCTCCACACACTTCACTTCAGTCCTCACAAACTTTAAAATATCAAAACGCATTTTTGGCCAATAATACTGTTCCTGAACCCTGTGAAGAGTTTTATAAAAACCAAAATGACCAGAAGTAGGAGGAGTGTGACACATGTCTATAATTTCCTCTCTCTGTGGTTTAGGAACTAGTATTTTCCACTCGGGTACATTAACTTTTAAAGGCAACTGGTTTGGGATAAATTTGTACACGAAATCATTTTCCACCTTCCACTGCGGAAAATTTTGAGGAAATTCTTTAATTTGCTGCCGTAAATTATCGTACCATGGATCTATACGATCTATGTCTACTGTATCAATTCTTACGCCAATCTGTGCATTAAGACTGTTTTCGTCCACTGCATGATCTGGGATTCTTGACAAAGCGTCAGGAATAACATTGTGGACTCCTTTTCTATGAATTAAATTAAACGTATGTTGTCTCAACCTAATCGCCCAACGCGCTAGTTTGCCACTAGGGTTTTTAATAGAATTAGGCCACAATAAACTATAATGATCTGTTATGACCGTGAAAGGAACACCTTCTATGTAAGGTCGAAACTTTTCGATGTTAAAGAGTACTGCTAAACATTCTTTTTCAACAACCGAATAGTTACGTTCAGCCTTTGATAAAGTTCTACTGGCATACGCTATCACTCTTTCCTCACCATTGATTTTCTGTGTTAGGACGCCCCCTAAACCGGTATTAGAAGCATCACTAGAAATATAAAACTGTTGGGAAAAATTTGGTTGGGATAAAATGGGAGCTGAAACCAATAGCTCTTTAATCTTTATAAAAGATTCTTCGGCTGCCTTTGTCCAATCTATCGATTGTCCTTTTTTTTCGTCCTTTCAAAAGATCATTAATAGGCGACAACAGGGTAGAAAAATTTTCAATAAAACGTCTATACCATGAACACATTCCTACGAAACGCTTAACTTCCGTAGTATCAGTAGGTCTCGCATAATTAACCATGCTTGCTACTTTATCCGGATCGGTACGCAAGGAATTTGAGCCTACAATATAGCCTAAAAACTTTAGAGAAGTTTTGAAAAAAATCACATTTGCTCAAATTTATCGTCAGTCCGGCCTCTTTCAATTTATCTTTTACTTCTTTAAGTAAGCGAATATGCGATTCGAAGTCTTCCGATGTTACTAAAATATCACCGAGATAGGTAAAAATATGTGGCTCATATTTCGGACCAAATAGATCGTCCACTAAACGTTGCTGAGTTTGAGCAGCGTTCTTTAGACCAAACGGCATAGTGACGAACTGAAATAGACCTCGGCCTACTACTGCAAAAGCGGTCTTTTCCTTAGAGGATTTGTCCAAAGGAATTTGCCAGAAAGCCTTTCTAAGGTCTATCGAGGATACATACTTAGCATTCCTGAGTGATGTCAAAATTCTGTCGATGTTCGGTAATGGATAGTTATCAAATTTGCTGACCTCGTTGAGCTTTCTTCCGTCAAAGCATAGACGATATCACTCCGAGTTTCAACATTTCGTCTAACTCCTTATTTAATACTTTTGACATGTACGGAGACATGGCGAAGGGCCTTGTCTTTACAGGACTGGCATCAGCCGTATCTATAGACATGGTGATTTTATTCGTTCGGCCTAACCTATCTTTACTACTTATTTCATTGAAAGAGCTTATTACTTTTTCTGCTTTTAAGCGTTCCGTCCGCGAGAGATCATCTAGGGTACATAGACGCGAGAAAAGGTTTTCTATAGAACTCTCTGAATAACAATCTTTAAAACTTGTTTGAGAATTGACTTCTAGGGACTGTGGATACCACGAATTATTTTTAAAATTTACTAAAATTCCGAATTTTTGTGCAAAATCACATCCTAAAACCAAAGTATGTGATAGAGAAGGTACTACTAGAGCAGAGATTACTAAACAATGACCATTGCAGACTAGCGGCAACTCAACCGTACCTAAAACTTTTAGACGGCTGCCATCTGCAGTGGTAACACTTCTATTTTTGACATGGCATATTTTTATACTTAAACGACTTAAAATTTTAACACCATTCTGACCTACAACGGAGGTATTTGCACCAGAGTCAAATAAAGCCGAGAAATGGACACCTAATAGATTTATCTTGATATGCGGTCTGTTATCTAAATATTTATGCACGAATAAAGGAGACATGTGACCATTTGGAGAAGCAGGAGTTTTAACTTGAGAAGGAGAACTCTTATTAGACTTAAAAAAAATCTGAAACTTTTTTGTAACTATTTAGTCCAATCTGATTTATTGGAATATTGCTTTACTTAAGATCCTCGTTAGAATCTTTCTTTTTATCCGCGACCGGACGTTCTGAGAAAGTGCGACGGATTTTCAGTTCATAGTCTAATTCATATTCTAGTAGGTGATTGACTTTAAAAATGAAGGCTTCCATGATAAATGTATTTAGATTATAAAATTTAAAAGAATTGTTTAAAAAGTCGTAAAAATATTTCTCCTGTGCTCCCAATAGTCTAAATAAAATCATGTTAAGACAACTAAAATATGTAAACTTCTTTACCAAACATTTAAAAAATCTTCAACAATTTCAAAAAAATTTCTAAGTATCGCCTTGTATTAAAATTCCTTTACTAAATATCTTAAGAATTTTCAACAAAAAAATCTCCAAATACCGTTTCGTATAAGCAAAGTATTTTTAATATTCATGCAAAACATCGTTGAGAAAAAAAGTACAGTTTTTTGTTCGGTTAACCGCAAAATAAATCTAACACTGCAAAAATTAAAGTAGACCAGCACATCCGCTAATCTGAACTATAAAGCTAGCTTTTAAGAAAAAAGTAGGAATCACTTATCTTAGAGTTAATTAACAAAATTCAAATATCTATACCACCATCAGATAAATTGAAATAAATATTCCTTCAAATTTTCTGCTTTTGTCTTATTGCTATAGTGTAGTTTCGTTTAATAAATATTATGAAATAAAAATATCTGAAAAGTTAGAGCTTTTACTTTGTTCGAAAGCTAGTACACTGAACCCTTTAAAAAATAAAATTCCAAAAGCCCCGCGTTGACAGCGCTATTTTGTAACTTGTGAACTTGCCCGCTTTTTGAGGCGTCATTTTGTACCCTGTGAAAATTTGCCTCACCACGATTGGGCGCAATTTTCTTGCAGCCCCGCTTTAATTTCTGAGAATAAATTGAGTGAATAATGATTTTAAAAGAACTAAAGAAATTAAAGAAACACTAGCTCAGTTTTCCTTGGTAGAGAGATATAGGTAAGAGATAATTGTTGTACGTCTTTTTGGAATTATTTTCTATTTTTTTTAAAAAAAACTTTAGTTGTACGAATTTTGGGCACCATTCATTTTAAAATAGAAAGGATCTAATTTCAGCTAAAAAAATGAAAAAATACTGAAATGTTATACAGTTATTAAATAAAAAAAATCAGTTTGGTACAACCGTCCTTATCCTGAAAAGAAAGATAGGTGTACAGT
>CM032451.1:35265715-35283215 GCA_019049505.1 Pachyrhynchus sulphureomaculatus | reverse complement strand
GTGTTCGATGATTAATCCCCCCCCCAAAGTGGTGCAAGCTAGGAACACACGTCGCACAGAAGAAAAATATCCCGAAAAGCTGGCCAAAATATGAAGGTATTATTCGATTTGGACAAAACTCAGTATATCGGAGTTCTCGGAACCGCTGATCACGAATATAAAGTTCAAATTTCAAAAATAAAAATGGCGGCTCCAAAATGGCGCCTTCAAATTGGCGGCCCGTTTTTGAAAAAACAAGAGCTATCTTTATGAAAATAGGTTTTTGGCATCGCTGACTACTAATATGAAGTTCAAATTTCAAAAAACAAATGGCAGCTCCAAAATGGCGGACTATTTTTGGAAAAAAACGTGAGTTATGAAACTCCGTATATATGGGTTTTTGGGATCGCTGATTACGAATAAGAAGTTCAAATTTTGAAAAACAAGATGGGGGTTTCACAATGGCGAATCGTCCCAACCCAATGAAGGACCCCCTGGGGTGTTCATTCCTGTTGGTTCCGTGTTTTCCGTTTCATACTTATTTGTTAACGGAACACAAACGTTGAATCAATCATCAAACTTCGTGAAGAATTGTGTTTGGGTTCTGTGAACTTTTTTGCCATCTATTTCGATTTCTTCAAATTTTCAGGCAAAATAATGTATGCGAGGATTCTTTTGTTACTTCCTTCAATAGTGACAATAATTACATGTAAGTGGTGTTTGACTAGTAAGAAAACAACTTTTCTTGTAAAAAAAATTTCCATTTTGTCACACGCATTTTCTGTAAAAATAAAAAAAAAACATGCATATATTTTAATAAAATTTTAATAATAACATACATTAATTTTGAGTAATTGCTATGAATAGTTAAATAAAATTGCAAAAATTTACAACAATGTACTAAACTTTTAAAGTATTTTTTCCATATTGAAATTTCCTTCCGCACTTTTAAACAATTTTTACCAATAACTTCCAAAATTCTCAAAAAATTTGCTACATTGTGCAACAATTTCCGGAACTTTAAAATTATTTTTCCATTTTAGTAACATTTTATTGAAATTTTCAAGTATTTTTCAATTTTAGCAACAATTTCCCGAAGTTATAAATAATCTGCTACATGTTGCAACATTTTCCCGAATTGTTTAACTAACTTTACCATTTTGCAAGAGTTTACAGAATTTTTAAAGTATTTTTCCCATTTTGCAAAATTAATCAAGTTTCTTAACTATTTTTCACATTTTGCAACAATTTCCCGAATTTTAAACAACTGATTGATCTTGTAACATTATCCCGAATTTTTTAACGATTTCTTTAAGTTTGTAACACTTCCCCGAATTTTAAGATGAAAGTAAGATTGACGGTCCATGGCGTCTACGCACACCTTAGCACAAAAACTAACACAGATACTAAACTTGCGACATCTAGAACTCAATTTTTTTATATCTTGGCAAAAAATGTCTAATAAATAACCTCGAACTCACGTCAGAGTTCAATGGAATTTTTAATTTATTGTTTGTTTGTAAATATTTTTGAGAATATTTTTTTAAACATCTCGGTAATTGAGTTAATTACTCACTTAACATTAAGTAAATATGAAATTACAGAAACACAGTGAAATTGTACTCGCCTTCAGGGGCAAAATTCATTTTACATAATTAAAATTCGTTCACTTTTGTACTTTCTAAAATAGTTTAAAGTTGATGACGTCTGAGGTGCTTCACGAGAGATGCTGCGTGGTACTCGACGCTTCGAAATAAAATTAAAGTTATAAACAGGTGAAAGCCGAAACCTGAGTGGGCGTCAATCATAGTAGACGAATTGACAGAAGTATTCAAACAGGTAAAAATCCCTAAATAGAATCTTTTGTTTCTTACATTATGGCCTGCTTTTCGGGTTTTCGGGCTACTGTGCGTCGCGCTAAACTTCATATTGGTATGAAGTTCAACTTGTCTTTTATATGAAGAACCAATTCTCTTTGGAATGATTTGCTCAGGATTGTGTTTCCCACCGAGTACAATTTACTGCTATTCAACAGCAAACTGAATCGATTTTTCTACACGATAATCGTTTCTGTAGCGCTTTAGGGATTTGCCTACAGCACGTGTGCTATGCTCATAAAAAAGTTAATAATATATATTGTCAGCTGGGCCTCGCACAGTGGGACGAAGCCCCACTGTGCTACTTAAGTTACCCTACAGGTCTTAATTTTAAAGTAATCGGAAAGACTTTTTTTTTTAATTACTCGTTTTTTCGTGACCAATCGAATTGTCGAGCTAGATTTTAAGATTTTTTTCCACAGTTCTCCTGAATTTTCAGAAGAAATATTAATTTTTATGAAAAAACGGCGTTTTTTCGCGGGAAAATCACTCTATAGATCGTAATTTTTACTTAATCATGACACATTTTTTTTTTAAATATTCATTTTTTATTGCCAATCGATCGGTCAAGCTGGATTTTTGATTTTCCCTCCATTTTTTTTCACAAATTTGAGAAAAAATTAGTTTTTCATAGAAGTACGGTTTTTCCGCAAATAGCTATTCATAGATGGATTTCCTTCAATCTTCAGGACAGATGACAGAAGTGCGGTTTTTTCGTAAATAGCTATTCATGGATGGTTTTCCTAAATTTTCAGGACAGATTTTTCTTAAAAATAAATTCTTTTGATGGAAAATCAATCTACCGACGTTGGATTATCATTTTGGCCCTAGGTTTTTCAAAAATTGCTTTTTTAGAAACATCTGTCCTGAAATGGAGGAAAACCATCCATGAATAGCTATTTGTGGAAAAACGCACTTCCATGGAAATTTAAACTTTCTCTCAAATTTTTGAAAAACACGGGGGGAAAATCAAAAATCTAGCCCAATCGATTGATTGACAATAAAAAAACGAATATTAAAAAAAAATGTGTCATGATTAAGTGACAATTACGATCCATAGAGTGATTTTCCCGCGAAAAACGCCGTTTTTTTTTTTATAAAAATTAATACTTGTGAAAATTCCGGAAAACTGTAGAAAAAAAATCTAAAACCTGTCTCGACAGACCGATTGGTCATGAAAAAACGAACAATTCAAAAAAAATCTTTCCGATTACTTCAAAATTAAGACCTGTAGGGTAATTTGAGGGGTACAGTGGGGCTTCGTCTCACTGTGCGTCGAGTACTAGAACTGGGTAAAATAATTTTTTTGAATTTGGCTAGTCGTGGTCGGTTTTCTCACTTGATGCGATGACAACATGACGCACCCCATTCCTTGTTTTATAGGACTAGGCTTGAAGAGTTTTGGTAAAACATGTTTGCACTTACTTACAATAATGTTTACTAGTGGATAATCCACGATGTAATTTTTATTGGATAACTACCATAATAGTCAGGTCCTCATTGTCTCTGGGTATGGTAAGGATTCTTCGTTTTTGCGAAAGAATCCCCTCCTTTTTGAAAAACTTTAAGTACGCTAGAACGTAGCATCACACCATAGAAAAGAAAAGAGTAGCAAAAAAAACGAGGTCAGGCTCAGGTAGCAACAGGTGGACAGATAGTAGGTGCACACAAGTCATATAAAGACGTATGCTGGATATAACACGTAGGCTGAAAAGTTTTTGGTCTGACACACAGATGTCGCCCTTTTCAAAAAATTCATCCGATTTTTAGGAAGTACCAACCTTCAAACGATACGTTTCAAAATTTTATGACATTTCGACTATTAGTTTACAAGTTACAATGGTTTTATTGACGCTACTTTTAATATTTTCAAAACAATGGAAAAAAATCGAATTTTGTGTGTCGTGCCTCTGGAAAATCAGTCATCATTTACTGGTATGTTGAATTTAAATGCGGTCGGACAGATACAAGTAATGCTGAACGCACTGGACGCCCAAATGAGATGGTTACACCGGGAAACATAAAAAAAAATCCACAAAATTTTTTTGGATGACAGTAAAGTAAAGATATTAAAAGAACGTGTTGGTCATATTTTCCATTAATATTTGGGCATCAGAAAGCTCTGTTCGAAACAGGTACCGCGTTTGCTCACAGTGGACCAAAAATAACAACGTGTTGATGATTCTGAGCGCTGTTTGAACCTGTTTAAGAGCAATAAAAAGGATTTCTCATGCGATATGTGACAATGGATGAAACATGGATACATCACCACACACCGGAATCAAATCGGCAGTCAGCTGAGTGGACAGCAGCCGGTGAAAGCCGCTCGAAGCGACCAAAGACACAACAGTCGGCTGGGAAGGTTTTGGCATCTGTATTTTGGGATGCGGATGGAATAACTTTCATCGACTATGCTGAGAAGGGAAAACCCATCAATAGCGAATATTATATAAAGTTATTGGTGTGTTTGAAGGCAGAAATCGAAATGAAACGGCCCCAAATGAACAAGAAAAAAGTGCTCTTTCATCAAGACAATGTACCGTGTCACAAGTCAATGGTTCCGATGGCAAAATTGCATGAATTGAAATTCAAATTGCTGCCGCGTCCATTGTATTCTCCAGATTTGCCCCCAATGATTATTATCTATTCGCAGATCTCAAAAAAATGCTCGCGAGAAAGAGATTTGGTTCCAGTGAAGAAGTTATCACCGAAACTGAGGCCTATTTTGAAGGCAAAGACAAATCTTTCTACAAGAAAGGTATAGAAATGTTAGGAAAGCGGTGGAGTGATTGTATCGCTTTTGAAGGAGGTTACGTTGACCAAAAACTTTTCAGCCTACGTGTTAGTTATTGCAAAAACATAATAGATACTTTTTCTATTGTTTTGAAACCTATACGAGAACACAGAACTAAGAAACGAGCACGAAACTGGAAGTTTTTGAAAAATTGCTTGTCCTGAAAAGTCGTTTTTTGAGATACAACATTCTTTTTCTTAGCTATGGTAGTACATATAGTATGATTTTTTTTAGTAATTAAGGTCATAACTCTAGATATTTTAAACGCCACAAATTTTTCCGTAAGTCAAAAAATTTCGAAAAAAAAAATGACCGGCAGGAAAAAATTGAGACGCATTTTGGTACTTTAGTTTTTTTGGAGCTATAATTAGACAAAGCAAAATTTTAAAAATTTACCACACTCAGATTATTTTCGAATAAACGAGAAATAGCTAGAAAAAAAAGATGTTGAAAATCGGAGCAGTAAAATTGTCGAAAAGGAACATTATGTATAAAACCACACAGACTCTCACTTCCTTTACAGTCATGTTTCCTAGAATACCACAAGCTTGAAAATTAAATTTCTTTTAGTAGGACCGCAGTTAAATCAAAGCATAAAAAACAGTGATTCAAACGAAAAAAAAATGTTAGATTTTATTGAGTATTTTTAGACAATCGAGTTGAGAAAGAAATGGAAACGATTAAAGTCAAGAAAGATTAGATTTCTGACTGATTTCTAAATAAAAAAGTTCTCATTTGTTGCCAACTGTTTTGACTAGTACTAGTAGTATCTGATCTATTAAATTTTATTTTATGTATTATTTAACTATCGATCAATCTAAATATTAAGAAAAATAAAATAAAAGAGTGAAAAGTTAAACAACCATCTAATATTTCTTTATTTTCAGAATGCTTTAGAAGTTCGATGAATTTAATAGTATGTCAAAAATTTTAGCAAAAAGTGAAGTAAAGACATTTTAAAATATTAAAATTTTATTATGACTGAGGGTCCTTACTTACAGTTACAGTTGAAATATTGAGATTGGTCCCAGGATTTAGGTCTTAGTTCATAATGAACCTGTTGCAACATTTTTTTTGAAAATTATCCCTCCTTATTGTCCTTTATTTACGTCTTCTCTCGTTGGAACTCAAGGTACAAATCTGTCAAAATGTCTATAATAAGGCAAAAAGTCACAAGAAACAGTTGTTACTATCATAAATTTACTAGAAAATTATTCAAATTTACGTTTTAACGGCGAAAATTGAATGCAGCCTGGTTCGATTTAAATTGCATATCATCGAAACTTATGGGCCGTTTTTAAGTTCCAGCTACAGTTACAGCTTTCGTTTCTTAAAGGAAATATCATAAATAATTTTTATATGTTTCATATAGTATTACGAATGTATATATTTATATATTATTTATAGTTATTAAACATCCTTATTTTGAATTTTATATGTATCATATATAATTTATATTTTTTTGTAAATATTTGAAGTAGAATTTTTACATGGTTACTAGTTGTAACTTAAGCTTCATGTTATTAAATAAATTTAAAATATTATTATACTCAAAATAGAATGATTCCAATGATTTATTTTTGCCAAGTTACAACAAATTTATGAATATTATTAGTAGGTTTTAAGATATTGTTTAGGTTAAGTATGTTTTAAGATATACCATAAAAAGATTGTGACACTTTTCAACATAAAAAAAGCAGTTTAATTATAAATGAAAACTAATTTTCTGGCCTTCTACTACACAACATTATAACTTAAAAAATAAATAACTATACCTATAATAAATAAATAATAAAAAAACCGGTCAAGTGCAAGTTGAACTTGCACAATTAGTGTTCCGTACGTTGATTGTTTTTAAAATAAAAATTTTTGTTAGGGTGGTATAAAATGATCAGTGACTTCACAAAACACACCCCAAATGAGTTTTCAACAAAGTTTGTTTCCAATCTTTACCGAAAACTGGTGACCTTGAAATTTTGTTTTTTTTTTTATATACCAAATAAATTATTAAAGGTAATGCACTCGTGATAATTTTCGTTCAATCTATACCCCGTGGAGAATATTCCAGAATTTTTTCAAAATTTTTTGATCAGTACTTTTCGAGATAAGGTAGAGGACAGCGATTTATTAAAAGTAATACGAAGAAAAGTGTGCGCAAGTATTACATTATATATATATTTTTTACTCGTGTTTTCACAAGCTTTCATTTGACACCACACTCGATGACCTAGTAAAAAAAATTTTTTTTCACTTCCGATTTCACCCCTCAAAACGAACCCCTTAAGTCAAAATTTATGTTACGGTGGTATAAAATGATCAGTGACTTCACAAAACACACCCCAAATGAGTTTTCAACAAAGTTTGTTTCCAATCTTTACTGAAATCTGATAACCTTGAAATTTTTGTTTTTTTTTTATATACCATATAAATTATTAAAGGTAATGCACTCGTGATAATTTTCGTTCAATCTACACCCCGTGGAGAATATTCCAGAATTTTTTCGAAATTTTTTTATAAGTACTTTGCGAGATAAGGCCCGGGACAGCGATTTTTTCGCGAATTTTTAAAAATAATACAAAGAAAAGTGCGAGCAAGTATAATACATATTTTTTACTCGTGTTTTCACAAGCTTTCATTTGACACCACACTCGATGACCTAGTAAAAAAATTTTTTTTTCACTTCCGACTTCACCCCCCCAAAACTAACCCCTTAAGTCAAAATTTAATTCTCAAAATTACATGGCTCTGATGAGGCCATCAATTCCTATATTATTACCAAATTTCACCTTTCTAAGTCAAATAGTTTCGGAGAAAATCGGGTGTGACAGACAGACAGACATACAGACAGACAGACACCGAAGTGATCTTATAAGTGTTCCGTACGGAACACTAAAAAATTAACGATTATAAGATAATTTGCGAATTTGAACGAATTTACATCAATTTAATCTATTGCAAAATTGGAAACGACTATGTTTTAAATTCCAAAAACACTTAATTTGACATAACGCAAAATGCTGTCAGAACAGTCGGGGTAATTAATAAAAAGCGGATTAATAAAATAGCTCTTTATGATACACGAGTTAGACAAGCATGCAGTCTTAAGTGATAAAGTATCTACAAAATAAATAGGGATAGGTAATAGGAAAAAATAATATAATCATGATTTTTCAAATGTGGATTTCTGGATAATAGTTACGCCTACAGTTAAGTTGAAAAACCAAGGTTGTCGTTTTGTATAGGTGTGACGTGTAATACAAATGTCACCCTTTTTCACTCAACAAGTTTAAGTTTAAAACTTGTTGAACTTGATAATTAGAGACTTAAATTAACTAAAGCACCAGTAAATCAACTAAAGGTATTATGCTGTATTGTGCAAGATCGGAAAATTCATTTTCATTTATAAACTTAATTTCCGCCCTTTGCCTACAAAATATAATTCCGAGGGAAAAAAATAAATATTTAGAGACCTACAATCAGAAAGCTTTGTCCACTAATCAAAACTGGGTCAGTCCTGGACAATATTTTAACCGGGATAAATCGAGATATTTAATCCCTAGCCATGTGCCATAATACTCAAGGCGAATCAAAGTTGTTCGGGTCAAGGATAATATTTGATAGTTTCGCAGATTTTTTGTTACCTGTGCCATACTAGCAATTTTCGGTCAGAATTTTTTTTCTGGAGAATTGTGTACTTACGACTTTTAGGTAAGAAGAATTTTTTATGGTATGCCTTATTATATACCTAACCTAAACAATATCTTAAAAAAAAGTAAGTAAAACTGTAAATCTGTAAAAGATAGACACATTCTATTGGATTGTCTCCTTCTTCTTCCTCTCGTATTAGGACTATGCCTTGTCAATATTCTGTTTTTAAACCACCTCTGATGATCAGCTTTCCTGCAAGCGCTTTGGTGGCCTCCCTAGTGCTCGGGTAGTTTCTGGCTTTTGTGTTTTCGCCCATTTAGCTAGTAGCTCTGATCCCATTCTGTCTACGTGATCTCTTCGTCGTGATCAATCCTATTAGATTATAATGTTTTTAATTAATTTATTAACACGAAGCTTAAGTTTTAACTAGGAAACATGTAAAAATTCAATTTCAACTATCTACACAAAAAAAATAATTATGCATAAATCTTCATACACATAAAAGCCAAAATAAGTATGTTTAAGAGCTACTAAGATATTTTATTTTACTTGAAACCCTTGGAGGCCCAAACAACTATTTTCCACCTACGATTCATTTGTAGGCAAAATTGCACTAAAAACTTACTTATTATGTATTTTTCATTTATGATCATTGACACTTTAAAATAATCTTAGGTGGCTCTCATTGGCTCTATTATGAATGGATCTAAAGCTGCTAAAGTTTGGCCTGTGGACAAAAACGTCTCTTCCGAACATTTGTTTAAAGCAGCTGAAATGCCATCTCTCTTAAAAAAACTCAAGTAATAACAACAGATTGATCTTACAAGACACGTCTATTATTATCATTAATGAAAACAAACAAATTGCTTATCAACCTGTTGTTTCCGACTAGCCACATTTAAATAGAGATCTGTCCACTTCGGCATTTGACGCTAAACCTTCAAAAAAAAAAAAATTGTGAAATCTTTATGCCCAATATTACAAAAAATATTGTGCAAAAAACTGTGGAAATTACCTTACAAAAATGTGTTTGAAGAATCATTAAATATCAATAAACAAAAGAAGGAATCAGAAAAAGAGGCGAAAATAACAAAAATAAAGCGATATATTCCACCTCCTACTAAACTGAATCAAAATGCTACCGACCGGTATGAGATGCCAAAAATAAACTCACGACTGCCGTCCATCATAAAGGAAGGATTTTTTGTCGACGTCTGACAAAAAAACCTTTGTACTCTTGAGACTCTATAAAGCTGAACAAGGGCAACGATTTTAAGACCTACTTTAGTAATCTTTTTTACAATAACCCGAATAAAATTTTGATAAATTACACGTGTTAAAATTTTTATTTATTGGTATTAAATATTGAAATATTAAACTTGTGTAATTATTATTTGGTGTCAGGAAATAATTATTTTAATAGATAATAATTTTCATAATATATTTTTATTAAATTTGTTTAGGACAAATATATTCATATGTGAAAAAGACTGTGGTAACTGTATATAACCTTACATTCTGGTTCAAGCTGGGCTTTTTATTAAAATTTTTTACCAGCAAACTAAATTTAAAAAATGCCCTAATTTTAATAACAATAGCCAAAGTACCTTCACAAAAAAAAACAATAACAACAGTCATTAAAGAATAAGCATCCGGAAATAACTGAAAGATTATCGGGTACATAAGGACTGGTGTACCAATTATGTAGAACACTAGTAATCCCCAAGGTGGATAAATGTACTAAAAAGCACACTGTATCCATTGAACTTAATAGCTGTATACCAACCTTGTAAATTTTATTGAGTATTAATAAAGCTTTTTTGAATTTGAATTTTATATTTTGGTTAACGCGCTGTACACTAGTGGCAGCGGGAAAAATATTCATAACTATTCAGTCTTGCTGCAAGGAGGTGCCGGCTCAAATATATGCGGTATATATATATATATATATATATATATATATATATATACATATATATATATATATATATATATACATATATATATATATATATATATATGTATATATGTATATATATATTTATATATATATATATATATATATATATATATATATATACATATATATATATATATATATATATATATATATATATATATATATATATATATATATATATATATATATATATATATATATACGGTATTATAAAAACTATATATTGAGGCTGGTGAATTCCTATAGAAGAAGAAATTGCAAAAAATACTACTAAATAGTGGTTGTGTTTAGTCACAGAAAAATTTGACCCTAAATAAATATTGAACTGAATGAAATGAAAAGATCGTTTTCATCGTGTCACTGCCACTGTTAGTTTCGTAACATAAAATCCTGTAAAATGGCCCATTTTACAAAAATCAATTAGACTTAAAGTTTGGCGTTTTAAAGCTCTAAAAACTCTATATTTTATCCAACGATCACTATAGTAAACTAAACATTTCACATTTTGGAAGATAACTGGATAAAACCATAAACAGTCAGAAATAAGTCAGGAAAAAATGCATATCAGTTCACGCAATTTAAAATTTGCTCCCGTTTCCTGGTATAAATCCTCTTTGTTCTTCTGACATTTGTGGCAATGGATAAGACTTGAGACGCTCATTCAGTATGGTTAGAAAAACCTTGCTAGCGAAGGTCAAGAAGACAGTTCTATAGTTGGTACATTTTGTGGGGAGCCTACTACATCATACTGCATATGTCATGTAGTAAATTGACTCCATGCTCCCCCATAGCTTTAAGGACTTCCGCTGTTATGGTATCTGGTGCCTTTCGATTTTTGAGTTTTACAATGGCATTTTCGACTTCTAATTTCAGAATACTTGGTTCGTGATGGTTTAAAGGGAGGGGGGCATGGACAGGGTCAGAAGAGTCTTTATATAGTTATTCGTAGTATTCTTTCTAAACTTTTGAAATTTCTTTTTGGTCTCTCACAATCTATCCTTCCTCATTTTCAGTTGCCTATGATTCAGGCTTGAAATCTCGAGCTAAATATTTTATTTTCTTATACAGTTCGTGTGGCTCATTCTGAGCTGAATGTTTTCCGACTTCACTGCATTTGCTGTTTTTGTCTCTTTTGCAGAGATTTATAATTAAATTATTTGTGTTTTAGTCGAGCTTGTTTTATGTTATCAGCTATGTCCATCGTTCTTATATGTCTTCTTTCTTCCGTGTCTTTCGTTGTTTCTTCTGACTTCTTATATCATGCTTTACTTATTCAATGAAAAATAAATTCTTTCTTTTTTTTTAAATAATTATGTTAATAAATGATAATTTTTAAATTGATCAGTGGTTTTAACGTAGAAATATAAACTTCATGCCTTGTTGCGTCTTTTTCCATCCACGGATAGATAATTTGTGTTTTAACTCATCTACAGTACTGTTATATACTAAAATCGAATTACGGGACCAGTGAATGCAAAAGATGCATTTTCCCCTGTCTCTACTACAAACAAATGACCCTGCATTTTCGTGTATCCTAATACTAATAAATTAATAACAAATATAAATTAGCAAGAAATTATATTATTAAATAAGTAAGTTACATTATATTATATAAATTAATAATGGAATAAATTAAAAATATAACGTATGAATGTGAAAAACATATCACCATGGATAACTTTAGTAAAAAACTTTGAGATCTTTAGTTACGATTTTTGTGGCGTTAAACTTTGAGAAAGTTTTTTTGGCTTGCTGACAAGTCAAGTTCCTAAATTAGATTTCCTACAGAATAAATATTCGTGTACTCTGTTTTAGTTTTTATAATTGTTTTATCTTTATAATCTGTCTCGGTCGCATACTCCAAGGGTTAAATGGTCTCCTATAGTTATAGAGTAAATATAAAAGATCATTGGTATAAACACATGTTTTGTGTTACAAGTCATGTTCTAAGGTTATGTTATCGATTTACTGGAAAGCTAGGGTTTATCCATCGCCAAATTTATATTGACATTTTAAACCTCAAAAATCCTAATAAAGCAATATAGGGCGTGTCAGTAAAATACAGCAATATAAAAATTTATTTAAAAAAATAGAAATTATTATTTTCTTTTTATCATTTTACAAAACTATTCATTTAATTGATTAATTATGTTTGACATAAATAGGTAAAATCAACAATTTTCAAACGTTGATTTCTATTGAATAAATAGCAATACTAATAACAAAATATCACAATTCTATGCTCAATATATACAGTCAGTCTTATACCATCTGCTTTCTATACTATTTTTCTGCTATGTTTAACTAATTAATTGAAACTGTAAGAAAACATCTTAATATTTGAAACTTAACCAACGAGGATTAGTATTAAAAACAACTACGGAACATTTTATTTAGAAGTTTAAAGTTATAAAAATGTAAACAAAATTAATGTCAAAAAGTCTCCATACACTTAAGAACTGCATTGAAAAAAACACGTTATAATCAGTCGCATTTGATCAAGCTATCTATTGCTCGCTAAACTGAAAACAAACAAATAATTTCCGGCCATATTTGATAGTCTGTCACTTGTTGCTAGTAATTTTGCAGTGGGTTTTCAAAGTAGTATTAAAAATGACCGAGAGAAATTGTGAAATTCAATTTCAAGTTTGAAAGATCATAACTAATTTGTGGAAAGATGGAAAATCGTACAGGACAACTTGTTAAAAAGTCGCATTGTAAACCAATATAAATCAACTGGTTCCTATAAAATTCGACCACGCTCCGGTCGTCCCAAGAAATTGATTCCACGTGAAGAGGCCAGTATTGTTAAACAAATAATAATAGATCCCAAGAAAAGTGCACCAAAATTAAAAGAAGAAGTATGGAAACTATTTTCGAAAAATGTCTGTTCACAAACAGTGAGAAATTGTTTACACAGGACAGAAGCCGTTAATTTCGGAAGCTAATCGCAAAAATCGGTTAGCTTTTGCTAAGGAATACGTTACTAAACCCCCTGAATTTTGGGAATCCGTAATCTTTAGTGGTGAAACTAAAATTAACCTTTTTGGGTCTGATGGCAGAACTAAAGTTTAGAGAAAGACGAATACCTCATTCGATATTAAAAACATTTGTTCCACGGTGAGACAAGGGGGTGGCAGTGTTCTGCTTTGGGGATGCATGTCCGCTGAAGAGGTTGGAGATTTACAATTTATTAATGGTACCATAGATCAGCATGTTTATCTGAACATTTAGAGAGATAATTTAAGAGAAAGTGTCAAAAAATTAGCACTCGAAAAAAGATACATTTTCCTACAGGACAATGATCCGAAACATACCGCAAAACTTGGTGCGAGAATGGATGATCCATAATGTGCGACAGCAGCTTCATACACCTCCGCAATCACCCGAGGTGAACCCCATCGAGCACTTATGGGAGGAACTTAAACATTATGCAATTTATATCTCCTATTCATACTTTATACCCTCGTCATAAAATATCTTTCTGTTTTTAAAAGTATTATATTTCAGTTCTTTATTTTAAAATTATATTTAATGAGTTCTAGGGTGCAACTTTTTACAGTTTTTATAATGCCTTATATGTAAATTTAATAAAGCTGTGTTAAGTGTGTATTGTGATTTCATTACAAACATTACGCAAACTTCAAATAACTAACAGATAACAATTGTAAACTTTAATAAAGTAAATTCACTCACGAAATAATCAAATAACAACCTGAAAAATAAAAATAGTTGATATTAGACGTTAGATTTATGCAGAGAGGTAAATGTCCTTCACAAGTAAGAACTAGGGTGTTTTACACATCATACACATTCAATATATCCGTAGTTTTCGTTAATTACCAAACCGGATAAAAAATTTTAAATTCTATTTTGACTTTTGAAATTGTCATGTAAAACTCAGACCGCCGACACTGAATTGACAGCCGATTGAATCGTATGACTATTTTTGACGTCGCGTCAATCACATGACTGCAAAGATCCATTGATCCGACTTTATATCATTTTTCGTTATTATCCATCCTGGTCTATGCTTGTAGTACTCGTGTATCATAAAGCGCTATTCTATTACTCCCTTTATTTTTCAATTATACTGATTGTTCTTAATGACAGAATTCTGCATTATTTCAAATTACAAATTAAATATCTTTGGAAAATATTCGTGTTTCTAATTTTACGATGGCTTTAAATGGACGCAAATTACAATTTAATATGCATTTCTGTTCAAATTCACAAATTATTTTGTAGTCGTTAATTTGCATTATTGCTCATTCGACACGCGGTAATTTTATGCAAAACGAATTTATTATTTCTCATTAATAGCACCAAAGGGGTCTTCCAACTGGAGTGAATTGAAAATGAGGGCTTTCCTGAAAAGCATATATTTCCATACAGCTACTGATTAGTCAAATATTAAGGTGAGAGGTTAGGTTATATTTATGTATCGAAAAAAATGCTATGAATTCAGGTTTTTCTCTTTTAGACAAATTATCCGGAAAAAAAAACAATTTTTCTTAAATCAAGAAAAAATTTTCCTTAAAATGGTTACTTTGCATGCAGTTAGCTCATCTATAATATATATAAAATGCAACATCTTGTCTGTCTGCCCGTTAGTGCTCTTATCACTCGAGAACCACTTATCCGATTTATGTGTTTATTCTTTCATTCATACATATATTCTCTGTCATACTCAGTATGACAGTTCAGAAGAAACATACAACCACGTCAAAGAAAATATTAAGAAAGCCGTCTACGAAGCCTTAGGAGAAGACGACAGGGAAAATAAACAACGCATTGACGCTATTAATGAAACAACGAAAAATGTCAACGGGGAAAAGAAGAAACTTTATGAGAAATGGATGAACACCAAGGCAGAGGAGGACTTAAGAAGGTATAGAGAGAAAAATACAGAAACGAAAAGATTAATAAATAAAGATAATAACGAGAAATGGGCAAAAGCAAGTGAAAACATCGAACACTATATAGGTGGAACACGAAGTACGGAGGCATGGAGAACGATTAGAGCTATGAAAATAAACTCCAAAGAAAAATCCCATATACAATACATTCAAGGAAGCCAATGGGATAACTATTATAAAAAACTACTAACAGAAGACAGACCAGGGTTCTTGAATAGAGACGAAGATGACGAACAACAACAAATCGAACATGAGGAGGTAGATATAAAATATGAGGACGTAAAGAAGGCCATAAAATCATTCAAAAGCCGGAAAGCAGCTGGACCGGGAGGAATGGTCAATGAATTAATCAAATACGGATCAGAGAAACTGCACCGAATAATAAGAAGTATGTTCTACAGGGCTATAAATGGAGAAAGAATACCTAATGAATGGACCGAAGCGCACATAGTCTTAATTTTTAAAAAAGGTGACCGAAGGACATGTGAAAACTATAGAGGCATCAGCATCATTTCAAGCATTGGACGACTGTATGGGAAAGTAATTAAGAATAAGGTAGAAGACAATATAAAAGGCAAAATAGGGGAAGACCAAGCAGGATTTACGGCTGGGAAGTCGTGTTTTAATCACATATATACAGTCACGCAACTGATGGAAAGGAAACTAGCCAAAAACAGAGAAATCCACTTAGCTTTCATCGATATAAGAAAAGCTTACGATTTAGTTGCTAGAAGTCACCTCTGGAAAGCAATGTCAAACATGGGAATCGACAAAGTATTAAAAGTATTAATAAAAGCAATAAAAGCGATTTATAGAAATAATATTAACAGAGTAAAAAATTGGTAATAAGTTAGGGGCCAAAATTAGAACAACGAAAGGACTACTACAAGGGTGTATAACTTCTCCGACACTGCTTAAAATCTACCTGGAACAGACTTTAAAAAACTGGAAGAATAAATGTCAAGGTATGGGAGTCCCAGTAAGAGACGACTACTTATACAGCTTGAGTTTCGCAGATGACCAAGTCGTCATGGCACAGGACGAAGAAGATCTCAGCTATATGGTGAGGAAACTGAAGGAAGAGAGTGACAAAGCTGGGCTAGACATAAACTTTAATAAGACGGAATATCTAACAACTAAAACAGGAGAAATAGAAGATCTAGAAATTGAAGAGAACGTAACAATTAAAGGAACTGGAAAATTTAAATACCTGGGCACCATAATAACTAGAGAAGCAACATCCGAAAAAGAAATGAAGTCGAGACTGGGACAAACGAGAACCAGCATCAGACAATTAAACTCAATATTATGGGATAAGCACATAACGAAAGCAAACAAAGTCAGAATATACATTGAAAGTATCATGACATACGGGTCAGAAATATGGACCATTAACAAGAAATATAAATCAAAAATAAACGCGGTAGAGATGGAATGTTGGAGAAGGTATTGTAGGGTGACCCGGACTGATAGGATTATGAACGAGGAAATAAGAACGCGAATGGGAATAACAAAAGTCGCAGTACATGCCATAGAAGACAAACGATTGAAATGGTATGGTCACGTAAAGAGAAGCGACGACAGAAAGTGGATTAAGAAAATCACAGAATGGAGTCCAATTGAAAGAAGAAAGAGGGGAAGACCTAGGCGCTCATGGCGGGAAGACGCCGATGAGGCAATGGAAAACAGAGGGTTACAGGAGGAAGACTGGGAAAATCGAAGAGAATGGAACGCGAGGTTGAGAGAAGGGAGACAGCGTTAGCTGTAACAGACCCTTAAATATATATATATATATATATATATATATATATATATATATATATATATATATATATATATATACGAGGTTGGTTTGAAAAGTCCGTGCAAAAATAAAAACTACTTATGTGTTTGGGGTAAACCTTTTTTATTTTTCGACATAGTCTCCTTTTAGGCTTATACACTTCGTCCAACGATGTTCTAGTTTGTTGATCCCTTCCGAATAATAGGATTTGTCCAAGTCTGCAAAATATCCATTAGTGTCTGCAATCACCTCCTCGTTTGAATAAAATCTTTGTCACGCCAGCCATTTCTTCAAATTGGGGAACAAATAGTAGTTCGAGGGAGCCAAGTCTGGAGAATAGGGGGGATGTGAAACGAGTTGGAATCCTATTTCCATTAATTTTGCGACCACAACTGCTGAGGTGTGTGCTGGTGCGTTGTCGTGATGGAAAAGGACTTTCTTGTGGGCCAATCGCGGGCGTTTTTCTTGCAGCTCGGTTTTCAAACGGTCCAATAACGATGAATAATATTCGCCTGTAATAGTTTTACCTTTTTCCAGATA
>CM032451.1:35250715-35260715 GCA_019049505.1 Pachyrhynchus sulphureomaculatus | reverse complement strand
ATATCTATGATTTTGCAATGCACACTTAATATGAGCATTGCGGAAAATTGAAACTTTTGGGGGGAAAACCGCCCACGGGAAAGGATTCAGCATAAAAAAATGTACAGGAAAACATCTTCATAATCCTTAAATTCAAATCAGAAGTCCAACAGGGCGCTGTTGAAGGGGAAAAATCGATTGAGAAGAAAAAAATATATTTTCAATCGATGGATGCGACCTCTAAATATTAATATTTTTTCTAAAAATTTAGGGGCTTCATTTTGCGGGGAAGGATCAAAGAAAATCTAAAAAAAAAATTGGCTTATCACCCTAAAGTACCTGTAGAATAGACTGAAGTCGTCAAACTTACTTCGATATTCCAATGAATAAGGGATACCGGTGAGTTCTGAGTCTCCAATCAGGCGAACAGCTCTGTTCTGAATATAATTCAACAAATGCAGTGTATGTTTGGGAGCGGAGCCCCAAACATGGGAGCAGTATTTCATCGTTAGTGTAATTTCAGCTTTATACATATTTAGTAGCTGTGGAATATAAAGGTTCCTAGTTCAAAATAAAATTTCCAGCTGTTAAAAAGTTTTCTTTGCGTTCCGACATAATCATATCGGGTTCCGCAAGGTTAACTTTTTTAGAAAAAATCCCCACCTGGTTTTTTAGTATTAAATACAATTTGGTTACTGTCATCTTAAGATAAAATTTTTTCCAGGTCTTTGGTTAAGTGGAACGACTTTCTGCTGTCTGCTGAGTTTATTTCAGTGGTAATAACTGTTAAGTAGTGTTATTGTGCCCAAGATTTAAAAGCTTCAACGTGGTTTTTTTAAGTACAGTTTAACTGAACAAACCTAGATGCCATGGGAGGACCACTGGCGCAGTAGGTAATGAAACCTACTGTGAATCCAGTGGTCGGCAGTTCGATTCCGCTGTCTGCCTGGGTGTTGTGTTCGTCTTTAATAGAGTTTGCATATATATAATAATCGCGCTGGCAAATGGACTTAATTGATCCGAGCCAATAAACAAACAAAAAAAAACCTATATGCCAAATTTTAATTTATACTGAAAGAAAATCATTAAAATATATCTTATTTTACTACTGTCTTTATTAGTGTTCCGTACGGAACACTTATAAGATCACTTCGGTGTCTGTCTGTCTGTCTGTCTGTCACACCCGATTTTCTCCGAAACTATTTGACATAGAAAGATGAAATTTGGTAATAATATAGGAATTGATGGCCTCATCGGAGCCACGTAGTTTTGAGAATTAAATTTTGACTTAAGGGGTTAGTTTTGGGGGGTGAAGGCGGAAGTGAAAAAAAAATTTTTTTTACTAGGGTGTGTGGTGTCAAATGAAAGCTTGTGAAAACACGAGTAAAAAATATATAAATAATATTATACTTGCGCGCACTTTTCTTTGTATTATTTTTAAAAATTCGCGAAAAATCGCTGTCCCGGGCCTTATCTCGAAAAGTACTTATCAAAAAATGACGAACAAATTCTGAAATATTCTCCACGGGGTGTAGATTGAACGAAAATTATCACGAGTGCATTACCTTTAATAATTTATATTTTATATAAAAAAAACAAAAATTTCAAGGTCATCAAAATTTCAGTAAAGATTGGAAACAAACTTTGTTGAAAACTCATTTGGGGTGTGTTTTGTCAAGTCTGATCATTTTATACTACCGTAACATAAATTTTGACTTAAGGGGTTCGTTTTGAGGGGTGAAATCGGAAGTGAAAAAAAAATTTTTTTACTAGGTCATCGAGTGTGGTGTCAAATGAAAGCTTGTGAAAACACGACTAAAAAATATATATATAATGTAATACTTGCGCACACTTTTCTTCGTATTACTTTTAAAAAATCGCTGTCCCCTACCTTATCTCGAAAAGTACTGATCAAAAAAAATTTTGAAAAAATTCTGGAATATTCTCCACGGGGTATAGATTGAACGAAAATTATCACGAGTGCATTACCTATAATAATTTATTTGGTATATAAAAAAAAACAAAATTTCAAGGTCGCCAGTTTTCAGTAAAGATTGGAAACAAACTTTGTTGAAAACTCATTTGGAGTGTGTTTTGTGAAGTCACTGATCATTTTATACCACCCTAACAAAAATTTTTATTTTAAAAACAATCAACGTACGGCACACTAATTGTGCAAGTTCAACTTGCACTTGACCGGTTTTTTTTTAAAATAATAAACATACTTCTGATTTGTTGCCATGTTGCTTAGAATTGACGAGCGCAATAGTGTAAAAAATACATGGTGCTTGGGCATCTCCCTAAAGAGGTCGCTTTAAATTTCAGGTGATTTTACATTTTCCCTATTTAAATTTCCACAAATTTTAGTGATTTTCTTTGTTTTATTTATTTTGTGGTAATCGATTTACTATTGACCTTTTGCTGAAAATTAAGGATAATTATTAAAATAAATATCACCATTAGCTATGCAGTCCATCGTCGGATATAAACCTCCCCTACGTATGTTCATCTCCTTCGGTTTTGGGCCTTGTTTATCCAGTTGTATCCCACTAATCTTCTGATGTCGTCCGACCATCGGGTTGCGGGCGTCCTCTACTTCTATTCTCATTTTAGGGCCACCAGTTGATTACTTTATGGTTCTATCGATTATCAGAGAGTCTAGCGATATGACTCGCCTAGCTCCACTTCAAACTCCTCACCCTCATGGCTACATTAGTTATCTTGGACCTTTCTCGAATTTCTTCATTAGTTAACTCATCCCTTAACCATATTCCCAGCATCTTCCTTTCCATCGCTCGTTGAAATACTTGTAGGCGATTTATAATCAAATCTTACGTTTCCGTTCCGTTTGTAAATACACGCATTGATCCAATGTGTTCGATTATAGTATATTTGGGATACTGGAAGGGAAGGGATAAATCCGGTTCTTAATACTTGAAGGTGATCTAGTGTACTAAAAACCTTTTCTAAATCCGGCTATTTTCTGCGTTAGTAAGCGTCCAATTTCTTTGTGAGTCTTGTAGTTATTATTTTCATAAATAACTTATACATTACGGATAGTATGTTGATTCGTCTATAGTTGGTTAATTTAGACTTATCTCCTTTTTTGAAGAGCAGGACCACCATAGCAGTGAATAAAAAAGGCTTTCATCCTGTCTCCACTGCAAATAACAAAACCTGTATCTTGCGTCCCTCTCATATCAATAAATTAGTAATAATAATAAATTACCAACACATTAAGTAAAATAAATAAGTTTCAGAAATAATTATGCCATAAATTACCTGAACTTTAGTAAAAACCTTCAGATCTTTATTTATGATTTTGTAACGATAAACTTTAACGAACTTCTTTTTGATTTGCTGACAACTTCCCAACTACAATTTGCTACAGAACAAATATTTGCGCTACCTCGGCAGTATACTTTAAAGTTTAAAAAGACTTATATAACTTGGAAAAATTCAAAACGCAAAATATAATTCGTATACGTTTTGTGTTTCAAATAATGTTCTAAAATTTATATTTTTGGTGACTTAGAATTCATTAAATGTCTATTTCATATAACCATGATTTTTTATTTAAAAATAATTTAAATCCTCAAATACGCAAAGTCGTACGAACCAGATTTCCATGCCATTAAAACTATAGTATGGTAATAATAATATGTTGGTTATATAATGGGTTTACTCCTATTCTTGTATTCGGATACTTCTTAAAATAAATTTAAAATTTTAGCTTTTTACAATGTAAATATTTGGTTGACACAAATCAGTTTAAACAAATAAATAATGTGTTATTTTATTCTAATTCAAAATAAAAATATTGGTAACATGATTTACCAAGTACTTCCCTAGCAGACCTCTTCTGAAACAAATATTAAATTGGACATTTTTTCAGGCTAGAGAGGCACTCGTTGTTTTAAATGATAGGTGCTTTAGGGTTGGATATCAAAAAAAAGTCCAAAGTGAACTATATCCGGTGGTGAATTCTATTTAAATAGATCAGGAAGTTGTCTAATTCATTTCGTCCATGGGGCCAAATTACAAAGATGTCATCAACAGATCGTTTCCAGAGTTTAGGATTGAGCGGTGCCTCTGTTTCAAAATATATCATATAGAGACTGGCTATCACCGGTGAAACGGAAGATCCCATGTGCGCTCGATCAATTTGTTTGTATATCTGACTGTTGAAGACAAAGTAGGTATTTTTTAAACAGTGTTCCGATAGTTCTACAACATGAGCTGGAAAATCCTCCTTCATTGCTATTTTGTCTAGTGCTTCATCCACTGGAATATGGGGATAAAGTGAAACAACATCTAGACTTGCCAGAATGTAATTTTTCTCTAGTGGAATGTCTCTGATTATGTTCGTAAGGTGTTCGGAGTTTTTGATGTATGAATCAGCACTTTCAACGGTTGGTTGCACGATCTTTGTGCGCTAAAAATGGGTCTAAGAAGGACATTGAGCTTGTGTATCTTTGGTAGGTCATACAACTTTGGGCATCGGCTTGATTTCTCTCTTGGAATTATGAGTCTTTCAACCTCTGGTCCCAAGTTTGCAGCTTTTATTTTGGCTTTTGTAGTTTTTCCAGATATATTGTAGGATTACTGGTAACTGGCTTGTAGGTGTCGTCTTGTAGGATGGTTTTTATTTTTGTCGTGTAGTCTTCGGTCTTTAGGACCACTGTAGTATTGTCCTTGTCTGCTGGTAATATGGTGATGTTTTTGTTTTTCTTGAGCGCCTGAAGAGCTTTCCATTCATCAAATTTGAGGTTTGGCTTAGGAGTTCTGCTAGTTCTCAGGATTTGAGTGATACCTTGTCTTATTCTTTCAGCATTTTCTTCGGGCATGGTATCCAGGGCAACCTCTACATTTGAGATTATATCTTCAACTAGGATTGATTTTGGTGTTACGGCGTAATTGAATCCTTCGCTTAGTACTGATTCTTCGCGGTCTGTAAGAGGGTGTGTTGAGAGGTTATGCACGATTTTTTTTATTTCTAGTAGTGGATCAGTGTGTCGCGTATCGTTTCCTCTGATGTTTTCTAGCTTCTTTTTAGTTTTTCGGATTTAAAGTTGGTTTCGGATTTTGCCCGCTAGAATGAAAGTTTGTCAATATCAGACCCTAGCAAAGGGGGTATATGGTTGTTCACTTGTAGATATAGGTAGAAGGTTTCTTTCTCTGTGATGGCAATCTGTCTTCGTTTTTCCCGGATTTGTACTCGTAAGATGGATGTTGCATTTTTTGTTTTAAGGTGGTATGATAATCTGGAACATGTTGGCAGGAGGTTGTCGTTCCGGCACCTAATCAGAAAGCTTAGGTCGCTACAAAGTGTCGATACTCTAGAACGAAAGCTCTCAAAGCGTTTTACTGTTTTTAAAGTTTTCTCCCCGTAGAGGTAAGAAATGTTACCATAGAGGTTTACACGGATGGTGGAATGTAATACATTAAAATTCCGGATTTCAATCCGTTCGTCTAACAATGAATTTGCACGATGTTTCGCCAAAATCTAATTTGGCATTTTCAAGTGCTGTTGCTGCTGCTGCTACTCGATGCTGTGATCTTGCTGCTGCACCCCCCACCTACAATCTGCAAAGACGCCTACCTATAAAAGACAGCGACCGCACTTCGGTTTCTCAGTTAGCTTCAAGAGGTAGCAGCAACAAGATCACAGTAACGAGTAGCAGCAGCAGCCAGAGCACTTGCAAATGCCAAATGAGATTTTGGCGAAACGTCGTGCAAATTCATTGTTAGACGAACGGATTGAAACTCGGAATTTTTATGTATTACATTCTACCATCCGTGAAAAACCCCTGTTGATATATATATATATATATATATATATATATATATATATATATAATATATATATATATATATATATATATATATATATATATAATTTATCTATTTTAATTTTATCTATCTATTTTTATTTTTTGTTTATGGGTCTAGTACACGTGCTACAGGAAAGTCCCTAAAGCGCTCAAGGAGCGGCATTTGTGCAGAAAAAGCAATTCACGTTGTTTTTGAATCACTGTAAATTGTACTCGGGGGGAAACACAGCCCTGGGCAAATTAATCCAAAGGGATGATGTTCTCCATATAAAAGACTGCTTGAAAAGCGTTGTACGTGGAGTAACAAGCTGAACCTCATACGGATGTGAAGTATTAGCGCGACGTGTATTTCTAACATGCACTGCTCTGGGAGGAATTAAGCGGGCTACACCCTTCGAACACTTTCCATGAAAATACTTGTAGAACAGACTCAAGCCGCCAACCGTTCTTCGATGTTCCAGCGAATCAAGGCAGCCGGTTCTGGGTCTCCAATTAGACGAACAGCTTTTCTCTGAACAGAATCCAACAAATGCAGTGTGTGTTTGGGAGCGGAGCCCCAAACATGGGAGCAGTATTCCATAGTTGGTCGAAGTAATATTCCCAACTTTTGCGAAGGTCTTCTTGCTATGCCTGCAACATGTTCATGCCAGGACATATTTGCTCCCAAATTAACGCTCAATAAATTAAGTGACAATACTAGGGGAATGGAGTGCCCCGACATGACTGTCTACTTTAAAAAAAACTACCGCCTGGGTTTTTGTAGCGTTAAATTCCACTTAGTTACTGTCACCTGAAGATAGAATTTTCTCCCGGTCTTTGTTAAGTTGAACGACCTTCTGCTATCTGCGGATATTCGCCTGAGTAGCCGATGTCCGAGCGTTCAAAATGAATGAAGAGATAAGAGTACTGTCATCTGCAAAGCTGTAGATTGAATTTTCGGTCTTTTCCTGCAGATCGTTAATGTAAATGAGAAAGAGAGTAGGAGACAGTATGGAGCTTTGGGGCATATCGGCGTTGATAGTGAAGCTGTTAGAAAGAAATCTGTCGACCGCCACTCGTAAAGAAAGCTCTCTGAGGAAACATGAGAGCCACAAACAGAACTTTTCAGACATACCATAAGAGCGTAGCTTAGCCAACAGTCCATCGTACCAAACACGGTCGAATACCTTGGCTATGTCAAGAGCAACCGCTCGAGGTTCTCCAAAGTGGTCAATTGCGTTGTTCCAAACATGTGTTACATAAGTCAGAAGATCTTCTGTTGATCTATGTTTACGAAAGCCATATTGGTGATCGCTAATTATGTTGAATCCTTCAAGATATTTTAGAAGATGCTGATTGATAACCTTTTCCATGACTTTCGATATTATTGAAAGCAGTGCGACTGGCTGGTATTTATTTGGCAAGATCTTCTTGCCTTTTTTAGGTATCGGCTGAACTGTGGTACATTTCCAGCAGGAAGGAAATATTCCCTTTCTGTAGGATAGGTTGAAAAGTCTACAGAAAACTGGTGTTAGTTCCCTGGCACAGGTTTTGAGAACTATGGCAGGTATTCCGTCTAGCTTCATTAAAATAAGCTTTATGATACGCTGTCTGAAGACAACATTGGGCATTCTTGACTGCAATATGGAAATAGTAGTTGGTATTTTCCCTTGGAAATCGACAGTAGAATGTGAAGCAAAGAGTTCAACGGACAAGTTCGTTTTCCCAATTGGTGTCGTTGCAATAGAATTATCTGGCCGTGTGAGTGGTGGTATGGTGGATTTGGTGAAATTTTGACTAACTGCCTTAGCGACCGACCAAAAGGACCTGGAATTGTTGGGAGAAGCGAGAAGTTTGTTTCTAATTCGTTGATTGTGTGCCTCCTTGGTTTCGTCAATAATTCCTTTGCATCTGTTCCGGGCACGAACAAAGGTGTTACGATTTATAGTGTTAGGATTTTCACGCCATTGTCGGCAGGCAAGATGTTTAGAAGCAACAGCTTCTTTGCATTTTCGCATTCTATCAAGTAAGAACCCGTATTCTTGAAAAAATGTGTTTCGAGAAAATTTTTTGCCATCAAGGTATTTTTTGGTGTGTTAATAACAATAGTCGCCTGGCTTCTTCAATGCATGCTGTCGACGAGATTTTTTGCATACTCGCGCGGCAGTAATATCCAGATTTTTCGAATCTCATGAGGCAAAAGAGTCTTTCCTCTCAGCTTTTTCTTTACAAGGGTTTACGAAGATTTTCAATAGGGTTGGCGTCCGGCAATTGTGACGGCCACTCTAGTATCTTATCGTGGGCCTAAGCTAGCCCCTTCGCGACGTGATTTTCGCCCAGTAAAGGTTTCTTTAACGTGCTTAATGAGCATGAAGATGTTGTCGAATGGTCTCATGGGACACATTCAAACTCAATTTTCTTAATTGTGCCGCTCCTTAACGCAGCGTCAATTTCTGGTCCTGTAAAAACAAAGAATCGATTCGTTTTTCGACAGAGTGACTTTGCCTACCGACCAACGCAAGTCGTCGACAGTTTTCGTCTCGTTAAAACGATTTACTCACTTTTTCACAAATGATACCGAAGTTTTAATATATTTAGCGGCCGCGGAATGTGTCATTTTAAGCCCCTTTGGATGGGAACAAAGAAAGACTGCGTGGACCCGACGCGCAAACAAGTGACTCACTTTGAATTTTACGTGATTTCGACGAAAGTTCGGAATTGATTGATACTTTTACCAAAATGCGTCTTAGACAAAGGTCCTTTCCCCCTACCGATTTGTGTTGAATATCTAGAGTCGCATCTACCAAAAATGGAATATCGCGGACCCGTTCTTACTTGACAGACTTTTTATAACACAATTCATTGCAAGTAGAGGTTTTATAGGTCGGCTTGTGTTTGTTTAATCAATTTGCTAATCATTGAGAACAGGCGACTATTCTTGCCAAGTTCCAATTGTAACAGGCTGCTGTTTGGTAATTTATTTTTATCTAGGGAAGCGGAAAAGATAAGTGTGATATTCTCGAAAATGATTTACCTATCCAAGACAAATTTTTGCTTTATTAAAATGCAAGCTACTTCAATAGATATTTAAAACTGTTGTTTATCCTTAATTTGAAAGATACTGCATTGGCTTAGCCGTTATTTGATGGAGATTCATTATGAACGAAAATTTAAACAACTATTTAAGATCACCACTTATGTTTTTTTTTTATTATTGGAGCTGACAATTGTTTCAACACCATGTGTCTTCTTCTGTAGCAAGATGTAAATTAACGAGAAAGCATGTTACAAAATATGTTTCCAGGTTATAAGGGCTAAACTAATTAGCAATATTCATCATAATACCCAGAACAAGTTCAATAAAAGATACCTACCCTCATTCAATTGATCTAAAAGTACGAGTAAAACAAATAAAAAATAAATAGTTTAAATTTTCGTTTTGAGTTAATTTAAAAAATATAAAACGATAAAAACTTGGGCTTAAATAATAATTTAAACAATTTGTGTCTGACTATGAGTAAATGAACATAAAAAAGATTTATTTTCTATTTAGGAAAATATTTTTTTACTAGCCGTCACCTAAGAAATTCTTGTTTATATTTCGACAAATCTAGGATTTAAGCTAAAATTTTAGCGTGTTAGGCGAATGTTAATTTTCTACCTATAGAAAATGCTTTTTCTTAGATGTTTATGGACCTGGAGCTTACTTAATTATTTTGGTTAAATAGCTAAAAAAGAGGCAAATTTGCATTCTATACTAAATTTTTCATCGTGTTTCATGTAGGCGACCCTCTCGTCCTTGCCTGTGGTTGGTGCCTTTTTTAAGTTGTCCACAGACACAGGGGACATACAGTTTAATGTAGTTTCCGAGCGGCCAAATTGAGAGAGCTTTACTAGGTATGATACTGCGGGTGGTTGGCCATTATCTTCTCGAGATAGGCGATCGTCACGTTGTAAATGTTTTTTTTTCATTATTTTCCCACGCCGAGATAGAAACACGAGTCGTCAGTATAGAAAGCAGACACCTTACTCACTACGCTATGGTCGCCTCTTTTTATACATCTACAATATCAAAAAAATAAAACTTTCACATATATATCACATACAAAAGAAAAAAAAACACTTTACAATACACTGATGTTTCAATAGGATTCACTGCTATAAAAAGAAAGTCACATTGAGCCTACAAGAAGACAAGCTTTATTTAC
>CM032451.1:35120715-35245715 GCA_019049505.1 Pachyrhynchus sulphureomaculatus | reverse complement strand
TTTATGCCAATTTATCTCTATTAAAGATAATAAAAATCAAAAGTGAGAAGAATTTTCTCAAAGGCCATTTGGACCATAAAAATATGCGTACCAATTTAAGAAAAGAAGAAACAAAACTAAATTCCATGTATTTGAATCGATCTGCAACCAGCCTCATCCAAATTCTAAGCTCTAGTTCATCTTTATAAATATCATCTTTAATTGTGTTAGCCGATACTTGTTGGAAATTCATAATAAAATTATATAAAAACAACACTATGTTTTAATTTCCAATAATTGTCTCACCATACAATGGCTTCTTCAGAAGTAAATAAGAAAGAAAAATAAATAATAAAAAATATTTGGTAGTAATCCTGGTTATATAGTGCTTAAAACTATCCTTAATTACCTAAGATTATGCTAATCATTTTATTAAATTATTTGCAGACAGTAATATTTTAAAGAATGTAAAAAAATTCATCAAAACGCCGTATGCAAAAATATTGTTTACTGATATAGATATGTTGACGATATCATTTCCTGTTTCACGGGAACAGATAGACAACTAACAATCCTCCTTAACTTCCTAAATAATTTACATCCTAATATTAAATTCACCTTAGAATTAGAAACCAATAGCTCTATAAATTTCTTAGACATATCTATATCAAAAGTGAACAATAAACACGTTTTCCTCGATTTTTCACAAACCTTCACATACTCACACAGTCATACACAATAGTTCATCATCCCACCCTTATACTCACAAAATGGCAGCTTTTAACTCTTTCATACGTAGATTGTTACATATCCCTATGACTAAAACTAATTTTAACAAAGAATTCAACATAATCAAACAAATAGCAATTAATAATGGATATGACCCCAACATTATAGATAATATCTTGAATAAAAAATCCTTTAAACAAGCAATCTCTCTAATTTGTCCCACAATTAATGTCAAAAAAGGAAAATTTAGTACACTCACATACACAGGGAAAATAACTAGAACAATTTCCAAACATTTAATAAAAAAGAACACTAAAATAGCATTCAAAACCAGTAATTCCTTAGGGAATATAATTTTGAATAACAAAACCAAATCTAAGAAATCCTTAAAATCAGGAGTTTATTTATTAAATTGTGGATCTTGTACTAAAACCTACGTAGGACAAACTGGTAGATCTTTTGAAACTCGCATTAAAGAACATAAACATAGTTATTTAAAAAATAAGAACAATTCACATTACGCAACCCATATAATAAACGAATCCCATAATTTTGATGATACGTTAAAAATACTACATGTAGAAAATAAATCTAAAAAATTAAATTTGCTTGAATGTCTTGAAATTAACAAACGGAACAACTCCAATCTATTAATAAACGAACAGGTAGACTTAAACCATTCACCCTTACTTAATCTTTATTAGTTCTCTGAAATAGTACCACAGATTTACATCCTTAAAATAATTCTGTCTGTAAATAATATAATAAAATGATTACCATAATCTTAGGTAATTAAGGATAGTTTTAAGCACTATATAACCAGGATTACTACCAAATATTTTTCTTTCTTATTTACTTCTGAAGAAGCCATTGTATGGTGAAAAAATTGTCAAGTTACTTCAAATATATTGGAAATTAAAACATAGTGTTGTTTTTATATAATTTTATAAATATCAATTTATATGAAGAAATAAACGTATATATAAGAAATGGTTTTAGTACAGACGTAAACCTATGTATATTTGAAACCTGGGCTGAACAAGGCTAGATAATGTAACATGGTGTGTAATTGAGTCTAATGCCCGGTGTTATAAATAAGGTTTAAATATTATCTTGGGGATTGTGCAATTAGAATCTATAAGTTAACTGAAAGTCAATTAATCTGTTAATAATACTGATTTTAAATTTAAGAGCATATTTTTAGTGTTCCGTACGGAACACTTATAAGATCACTTCGGTGTCTGTCTGTCCGTCTGTCTGTCTATCACACCCGATTTTCTCCGAAACTATTCGACATAGAAAGTTGAAATTTGGTACTAATATAGGAATTGATGGCCTCATCAGAGTCATGTAGTTTTGAAAGTTAAATTTTGACTTAAGGGGTTAGTTTTGGGGGGTGAAATCGGAAGTGAAAAAAACGTTTTTTTACTAGGTCATTGAGTGTGATGTCCAATGAAAGCTTGTGAAAATACGAGTAAAAAAAAAATATAATGTAATACTTGCGCACACTTTTCATTGTGTTATTTTTTTAAAAAATCGCGAAAAATCGCTGTCCCCCCACCTCATCTCGGGGTGTAGATTGAACGAAAATTATCACGAGTGCATTACCTTTAATAATTTATCTGGTATATAAAAAAACAAAAATTTCAAGGTCATCAGTTTTCAGTAAAGATTGGAAACAAACTTTGTGGAAAACTCATTTGAGGTGTGTTTTGTGAAGTTACTGAACATTTTATACCATCGTAACAAAAAATTTTTATCCTAAAAGCAATCAACGTACGGAACACTAATTGTGCAAGTTCAACTTGCACTTGACCGGTTATTTTTTCAGTAATACCTTGTCTCATGAAGCCAAATGTTGGTTTAAATGTATTTTTTTTTATTCGTGGATTTGCTGGAAAATATAATTAATTTTTCTTGTTTGAAGAAGATTTCCTCAAAAGATTTTCCTAGATGGATAAAGTGTATATAGTTTGGTATATTGTAAATCGAATTTATAATTTACCAACCTCCGGTATTGTGTTTTGTGCGCTTATCGTTTCCAAGCCACGTTAAATTAAAGACTAAATAATGGAAGAGGAAATCCTATAGTAGATTTGTTTGAAACAATAAAACATATATAGCAAAGGCGTCTTGAACACAAGTACAAATCTCTTTAGATCAATATTTAATATTTTAAAATATCTTGATACGATTTAGAACATGAAATTTTTATCTTGTTAAATCCACCGTAGATAATAACTTATATAAGAACATAATAACGGGCCAAGTACAAGGCGGACTTGCGCAATTAGTGTCCCGTATGTTGATTGCTTTTAAAATAAAAATTTTTGTTACGGAGGTATAAAATGATCAATGACTTAACAAAACACTCCTCAAATGAGTTTTCAACAAAGTTTGTTCCCGATCTTTGTTGAAAACTGATGACCTTGACATTTTCATTTTTTTTTTATATACCAGATAAATTATTAAAGGTAATGCACTCGTGATAATTTTTGTTCAATCTACACAGAACTTTTTCAAAACTTTTTGATTAGTGCTTTTCGAGATAAGGGGGGGAGAGCGATTTTTGGCAATTTTTTTAAAAATAATAGAAAGAAAAGGGTGAGCAAGTATTACAATATATATATTTTTGAACATGTGTTTTCACAAGCTTTTATCTGACACCCCACTCAAAGACCTGGTAAAAAATTTTTTTTCGCTTCCGATTTCACCCACCAAAACTAACCCTTTAAGTCAAAATTTAACTTTCAACACTACACGGCTCTGATGGGGCCATTAATTCCTATATTAGTGTCAAATATCAACTTTCTATGTCAAATAGTTTTGGAGAAATCGGGTGTAACAGACGGACAGACAGACGGACAGACACTGTTCCGTATGGAACACTAAAAACATGGTGTCCCTGTGTCAACAAATAATAATTTTAAGCAGATGAGGTATTTGAATCAGCCATGTTAGTGATGTTCTCGCAGCTTTCCACATGTTCATCACATTTAATAATTTCTTGGTAAAAGGATTAAGAAATTTCGTAAAAGGAAAATAAAAAATTACTATATATTACTTTGCCTGAAAAGTTTTTGGTGTAGCTACTTAAAACACATTTTTTTTGCAAAATTCGACTTTATTCATCAATATAGTCTCCTCCTGTAGAAGGATTTGTCTTTGCCTTCAAAATAGGCCTCAGTTTCGGCGATAACTTCTTCATTGGAGCCAAATTAATTTTCCGCGAGCATTTTTTTTTGGGGTCTGCCAACAGATAATAGTCGCTGAGGGCAAAATCAGGAGAATACCGTGGATGAGGAAGCAATTCGAACTTCAGTTCATGCAATTTTACCATCGTAACCATTGACTTCTGATACGGTGCATTGTTTTGATGAAAGAGCACATTTTTCTTTGTTCATATGGGGACATTTCTTTGCGATTTCTTCCTTCAAACGCATCAATAATTTTGTATATTATTCGCTATTGATGTTTCCCTTTTCAACATAGTCGATGAAAATTATTCCATGCGCATCTCAAAATACAGAGGCCAAAACCTTCCCAGCCAACTGTTGTGTATTTGGTCGTTTTGGGCGGCCTTCACCGGCTGCTGTTCACTCAGCTGACTGCCAATTTAAGTCCGGTGTGTAGTGGTGGATCCATGTTTCATGCATTGTCACATATCGTATGAAAAAATTCCTTTTTATTGTGCTTAAATAGGTCCAAACAGCACACAGAAGTATCCACACGTTGTGGTTTTTGGTCCACTGTTAGCAAACGCGGTACCCATTTCGAACAGAGCTTTCTCGTGTCCAAATGTTCATGTAAAATATGACCAACACGTTCTTTTGATACCTTTATGGTCTCAGCTATCTCACGCAATTTCACTTTACGGTCATCGAAAACAATTTTGTGGATTTTTTTATTGTTTTCCGGTGTAACCACTTCATTTGGACATCCAGAGCGTTGAGCATAATTTGTATCTGTACGACCGCGTTTAAATTCAGCATACCAGTAAACGGTGAGTGATTTTCCAGGGGCAGAGTCCCCGTAACACTTATCAAACCATTGCTTTTCTTGAACGGATTTTTGGCGAAGCAACCAAAGCAAATTGAAAATTCGCATTTGGTAGTTCCCAAAAATCATATGTTCTCTGTATTTGCTAGACCATCCCAAGACGCGTTTCGCCGTATCACTACTCATCAGCTGGGCTAGGTTCAGCAAACACACAGAACACCATTCAGACCTTATCCGGGTACTGACGGAAAACTACAACAAAATAGATGCTCATACTGCACTCTGTAGGTGACTTATTTAAAGTCTATCCGAACAAAGCGCCCAGATCACAACTGATGCTTAATTGCAGAAACGCATCTTCTCAAGCTTCCCGCTTGAAGGCATGGATGGCGCATTGGCGACGCAACCAAAGCAAATTGAAAATTCGCATTTGGTAGTTCCCAAAAGTGTTCTCTGTATTTACTAGACCATCCCAAGGCGCGTTTCGTCGTATCACGACTCATCAGACCTTATCCGGGTACTGACGGAAAACTATGACAAAATAGATGCTCATACTGCACTCTGTCGACGACTTATTTAAAGTCTATCCGAACAAAGCGCCCAGATCACAACTGATGCTTAATTGCAGAAACGCATCTTCTCAGGCTTTCTGCTTGAAGGCATAGATGGCGCATTGGCGACGCAACGAAAGCAAATTGAAAATTCGCATTTGGTAGTTCCCAAAAGTGTTCTCTGTATTTACTAGACCATTCCAAGACGCGTTTCGCCATCAGAGTGCAGTATAAGCATCTATTTTGTCATCAGATGGTTATGTTGTGGGTATATTTTTATGTAATGTAACACAGAATGGAGAATGATGGATGAATTCTTATTTAAAATATTGCTATTTGCAAATGTTCTCAGAGATCCTGAACTTTAATAACAACTTGATACAGTTAGGTTATTTTGAATAGTGTTAGGAAACTAATGCAACTTATAAATGTAAGATGTTATATTCAACGACATATCTCAGTACGGTATAGAAACCATTTTATTTTTGGAGCTGTTTCAATCAGAGAGAAACATTTACAGAAACAGCCGCATGTTAAAAGTCATTCGTAGGTGTGAACAAGAAAATAATTCAATACTTAATTAGGATTACCATATAAAGTAACAGGGTCTCAAATTAGAATAAATATATCATTGAAAACAGTTTTTGTTTAGCAATTGTCAGGAAATACCAAGACAGTATGGCGATATGTAGGAATTCCATGGCTTTCGCAAACAAAAATAAGTGTATTACTCACACGCATTGGCATACGTACACTAACAAACACATGCACACGCACATACACACACACTAAATAAGAAGTATCATTTGTAAACATTCTTAATACTTACCTGTTAATTTGAATACTTCCTGCAGCCGGCAGCAGTTCTTTTACCAACATCATACTTATGTTGATTAAAAATGGTTTTACCTAAGCGTACAGTCTGTCAATTAAGGACGTGTTCGTGATAATTCATTTTTGGTAGATGTGATTCTAGCGATGAAACAAAAATTCGGTAGAGAGAACCTTTGTCTACGACACATTTTAGTAAAAGTATCAATTTCGAACTTTTGTCGAAATCGCATAAAATCCAAAATAAGTCACATGTTTGTGTGTCGGTTCGAGGCAGTCTTTGTTTCTTTTCAAAGGGGCCTAAAATGACACATTCCGAGGCCGCTAAATATATTAAAAAATCGGTGTCGTTTGTGCAGAAAAGGGTAAATCATTTTAACCAGACGAAAAATGTCGACGACTTGCCACAACGTGGCTCGGTAGGCAAAGTTACTCCGAAAGTCGGAAAACAAATCATGTCTTTGTTTTCACGGGACTCCAAATTGACGCCGCGTCAAGAAGCGGCAAAAATAAAAAAATTAGGTTTGAGTGTACCCCATGAAACCATTCGACATCTTCATGCATATGATGTCAAATTCCGAAGCACTTTGAAGAAACCTTTTCTGGGCGAAAATTACGTGTCGAAGCCCCTTGTTTGGGCCCACGAGAAGATACTAGAGAGGCCCTCACAATTGTCGAACGCCAACCCTATTGAAAACGTTTGGTCCCTTGTAAAGAAAAAGCTTAGAGGAAAAACTCTGAGGACTTTGACTCAGTGGTTTTGCTAGATTTAAAAAATTTGCAAAGTATGCAGAAAACCTCATCGACAGCATGCCTCAAAGATGTCAGGTGATTATTGTTGCAACAGGCGATTGGACAACTTCCTAAGATAATTCCGCCATTGTTAGCACATCAAACAATGCACTGATGGCACAAAAAGGTTCTCGAAACACATTTTTTCAAGAATACAAACTATCACATTTCCTTGACAGACTGTATATAAGACCTATAGTTTCAAGGTTTTTGAGCTTTTGGGAAGGCAAGTATTTACTAATCGAATTTTCGAATTTACAACGTTAAGTTTGCCAATGTTAAGTCGTTATATTTTGAATAAGAATAAAACAGGCGCTAAAAAATTAAACAGCAAATTGAATTGAAAGAATTTAGTTAATTTTTAAAATTAATTGTCTACAAGTTAATGTTTTAAATTAAAAATATCGCATCTAAGAAAGGGCGTACGTAGTACTATCTAGGATAAGCAATTCGCAGGTTAAAGCTGTCAAATAACCTAATTAATTAAACCTCAACGTGTAAGAAATATAGATATGTATATACAGTAAACCCTATTCAAAGGAACGAGATAAGCTTTCAATAAATCAGACCTTAAACGAAAAGTCACCATGTTTTTCTAACTTCCAGGAAGGCAACAATTTATTACATTATTTTTCAGTCTAGCAAATAAAAAGGTTGCTTTAAGCGTATTGAGGCGTACACTGTAGCATACATTATTCATTTTTTCGTTTTTCAATAATTTATCATAAACGAATGATTTTTCGATTTTCCTTAGTAGCTTGTTGTATCAGCCCTTAAAATATATCACTTTTATTTTTGATAACTTTTCTATTGTGGACAAGTATAGAATATTAATAACGTGCGTATGTATGGATATTTTTAAAAGCAAATATTCTTTTAAAAAAACATCAGAAAAAATGTTGCGCAATTCTGGAGGAAGGTAGTACATACAATATTAAAATATGTTTAGAATTATAAGGTGATAAAAGAAAGTTCCGTAAACATGGCATTGCAAAACGGGTCTTTTGAGGTCTAGGGCAATGCTCTAGATATTTTTTTTTATAGAAAACCTTTCTATATTGATTCTTACAACGGTTTAGGCGTAACTTTGGAATCTGTCACTCTGTCAGAACTGATCTCTTTTGCCAACGAAAAGAAGCTCTGGCACTCTGAAACTTGGATGTTATGTGGTTAAAAATAAGGACTCATTAAAACGCAAAGTGTACTTGCTGCTTCTATCGACCACCAAGTGCTACTAACTTTAGAACACTTTTTGCTTTTCTTGCAGACACCATAAATCAGTTAGAGCTCAATTATACAAATGCCGAAATTGCCAGACGGGGCGATTTTAATGTCCACAACATCAACTGGCTTAAAGACTCAAATCCGACCCACGAACAAGGTCGTTAATCAGTTGTGGTTTTACTCAGCTTGTCGATTACCTAACACGGATCCCTAATTGAGACGGTGAGTTCACCAGTCTTCTTGATTTGTTTTTTACTATCAATCCAGAGATTGGTGATAAAAAAAAGGAGGGGGAAGTCTTGGCTCGACGGAAAATGCAAAGAAGCTGTTGCTTCTAAACCTTTTGCCTACTGACAATTGTTTGAAAATCTTAAGGTCATAAATCGTAATATCTTTTTTGGAGCTCGGAAGAAATGCTAAGAAATTATTGACGAAACCAAGGAGGCACACAATCAACGAATTAAAAACAAACTTCTTCCATGCCCCAACAATTCCAGGTTCTTCTTGTCAGTTGCTAAGGTCGTCAAATTTCAAACAAATCCACTATACCATCACTGAAAAGGCCAGATAATACTATTGCAACAACATCTATTGAGAAAGCCAATTTGTTGGCCGAACTCTTTGTTTCACATTCTATTGTCGATTTTCCCGGAAAAACACCACCTACTATTCCCATAGTGCAGTTGAGGATGTCCGATACTGTCGTCAGGTAGAGTATCATAAAAAGTATTTTAATGAAGCTAGACACCTAAAAAGCTTTTAGTGCTGATGCAACCTGCCATAGTACTCAAAAATGCAGAAGCAAACTAACTCTAGTTTTTTGTAGATTTCCTGTTCAACTAATGCCCAAAAAGGGCAAGAAGATCATGCCCTGCCAGAAAAAATATTGCGCAATTTCTGTAGAATGTAGGGTCCCGTATATACAATATTCAAATATATTTAGAACTCTAAGGTGTTAAAAGAAAATTCCGTAAATATGGCTTTGGAAAACGAGTCTTGAATTCTAGGGCAATGCTCTAGATATTTTTTTTATATAGAAAACTTTTCTAAACTCATTGTTATAACGGTTTAGGCGTAACTTTGGAGTCTGTCATTCTGTCAGAAGCGATCTCTTTTGCCAACTAGCTTGCCTCCAAAAATATTTTTGTTCATGGGTCTAGCACACGTGCTACAGAGAAGTCTCTAAAGCGCTCCTGGAGCGGTAAGTGTGCAGGAAAAACGATTCACGTTGTTGAATCGCTATAAATTGTACTCGGTGGGAAATTATTCCAAAGGGATGATGTTCTCCATATAAAAGACTGCTTGAAAAGCGTTGTACGCGAAGTAACAAGCTGAACCTCATACGGATGTGAAGTATTAACTCGACGTGTATTTCTAATATAAACCACTCTGGGAGGAATTAAGCGGGCTATATCCTTCGAACACTTTCCATGAACATACTTGTAGAACAGACTCAAGTCGCCAACCGTTCTTCGATGTTCCAGCGAATCAAGGCCGCCGGTCAGTTCCGGGTCTCCAATCAGACGAACAGCACTTCTCTGAACAGAATGCAAAAAATGCAGTTTGTGTTTGGGAGCGGAGCCCCAAACATGGGAGCAGTATTCCATAGTTAGTTGAATTTGAGCTTTGTAAAGAATTAACAGTTGTTGTGGAGTGTAAAGCTGTCTGGTTCGAAATAATATTCCCAACTTTTGAGAAGCTCTCCTTTCTATGTCTGCAACATCTTTATATCAGGACATCTTTGCTCCCAAATTAACGCCCAACAAATTGAGTGACGATGCTAGGGGAATGGAGTGACATGACTATGTCGGGTTCAGCAACGTTAAGTTTTTTTAGAAAAAAAACTGTCGTCTGGGTTTTTGTAGCGTTAAATTCCACTTGGTTACCCTCACCCCCAAGATAGAATTTCTTCCAGGTCCTTGTTAAGTTGAACGACCTCCTGCTGTCTGCGGATATTCACCTGAGTAGCCGATGTCTGAGCATTCCAAGTGAATAAAGAGATAAGCGTACTGTCATCTGCAAAGCTGTAGATTGGATTCCCGGTCTTTTCCAGCAGATCATTAATGTAAATGGGAAAGAGAGTAGGAGACAGGATGGAGCCTTGGGGCACACCGGCGTTGCTAGTGAAGGTGTTAAAAAGAAATCCGTCGACCGCCACTCGTAAAGAACGCTCTCTGAGGAAACATGAGAACCACAAACAGAACTTTTTAGACATACCATAAGAGCGGTCGAATGCCTTGGATATGTCAAGAATAACCGCTCGAGATTCTCCAAAGTGTTCAATTGCGTTGTTCCAAACATGTGTTACATACATTTTGGAAAATGCAACAATATCTTTTAAAATATCTAGAAGAATTTAACATTATTGGCGATCATCAGTATGGCTTTAGTAAGCAAAGGTCAACAGGAGATCTAACTTATGTAACATATGTTTTGAACAACGCCATTGAACATTTTGGAGAAAGGTATTCGACCGTGTTTGACATGTCGGATTGTTGGCTAAGTTACGCTCTTATGGTATTTCTGAAAGGTATTATTTATGGCTCTAGGGTTTCCTCAAAGAGCATTCTTTGCGAGTAGTAGTCAACGAATTTCTTTCTAATACCTTCACTATCAACGTCGGTGTGCTAAATGCTCCATACTATTTCCTACTCTCTTTTTCAATTACAGTAATGATTTGTTGGAAAGGGCCAGAAATCCAATCGACAGCTTTGCAGATATACGTTTATTTCTTCATTTACACTGAATACTTGAACATCGGCTACTCATGCAAATATCCACAGATAGCACGAAATCGTTTAACGTAAAGAAGACCTGGAAGAAATTTCCAGTCCTAAGTGTTATTCTCGTATATTTATTGACTCTTTCGTTTTCTAGTTGAGCACTCAACTCTATATTACTACAAAGGAATCACAGATCTTTAATCTACAGCATAATTCATCAAAAAATTTTCAGTAAAAAGCAGCTATAATTGTCCCCAAATAAAAAATATGTATAAAGTTTTTTTTTCCTAAAATGTACCATAATGAACATCGAAAAGGTAATATAAAAGAAGCTTTAAGTTTCGACCTTAATTATTTCGACAACGCTATACCATTTTTTCTTAACGTTGCCTCAATAAGGCATAACTTTATTTTACACATTTCAAAGAAATAAAAATTTTGAAACATTTTTACAAGGTATTTGATATTTTGCCCCGCCTATCCCTTCTTCTCAGTCCGAACCTCTTAGCAGAGGTGTGGTGACAGCCAATGACACTAAGTGCTTCCACTAGTTCCTATCATCAGCAAGATGAACTGCTTCATGCACTCTAACTCCTGTTAGCTCCCGAACCTGATGCGACTAGCGACGTGGAGACCGGCCCCTGGGTCTACGTACGTTTACTTTTCCTTTTATGATTAGCAGCTCCATATCGTTATGCCCGTCTAGCTATGTGACTAAAGTATCGTCGAATTTTTGTTGTTTTAGATATATTGCGATCACGTCAAATTTTTGTTAGTTTTCACGACAGCATGGCGAGCAATCTCTATCCTTCGACGTATTTCTGGGTCACAACTTCTGGAATATGTAATTAAAGAGTCCAGGCATACAAATTTATCAACTTCACAGTTAAAAATTTTCGTGATATTGAGTTGGTTATTGTTGGTACTGCCTGTAATCATAACCTTAGTTTTAAATTGATTTATCCGTAGTCCCCCCACCAACTCGTTTCCCGCTGTAATTGTAGCATGAGACGCTCAAGGTCTCCTATGTTCTCCGCGAAGATAGTACCTCGTACCTCAAGTTGCTTATACGCAGCCCATTTACTGAAATGATACAGGTATTTTTCTCTCTTCCTTCTCTTAATTCTTATGGCTTTCTACCCCTTGTTAGGAGTGTAAGGCCCGTGGAGTCGAGTTATTCTATATCTGTCTTTCCAATATTTCCTTCTATATCCTTCCATCCAGTTTCAATAGCCGATTGCTTCTTTTGTTTCTTCTGTATTAGTTTCTTCTGTTTGTATAAGTTCTGTATCTTGTTCCGGTATTATGTCTCTATGTTGATTTCTGTATGCTTTTCCTTCTAATTTTTTGCATCCATTTCCTTTTCTCTCTGTTTCAGTGATTCCTACATAGTGCATTTGTTGTTCTTCTGTCAGTTCATCCTCTTTTTCCTTTATACCCCTATTATTCCGTGTTCTCAATCTAAAAACTCGATAATTATTTCTCGTTTCTTTCTTCCCATCTATTTCTTTGATTATTTTCTTATTTGTATTCATTTTACTGGTCTTCTCTCCCGTATCCTTTTCTTTGCCAGGGTCGTCGTCAATCTACCTATCTCTCTCCTTTTTCTCAGTTTTTTTACTTGATGGTCGTAGTATTCTTTGTTTGTTCTCTCAGTTTTTCCTCCTCAATGTCCCATTTATATTCTCTTCCTTCGATTACGATTTTTTGATATCCTATTTTCAAACTTTTCCATTCTTTCTCTCGTTCTCTGCTATATGCTTCAATTTCTTATGAATTTCGCGTTCATCTTTTGTTAGATCGTTGTTTAAATAAACTCTCTCTCATAGGCTTCTCAGTTTGTTTTTATTTTTCATTACAGCTTCTTTATCTCCCGTGTTTCCAAGTTCTATCTTGTATATAGTCGTTTCCATTTTTATCACATCTTTGATCTGCACTTTTATCTCCATACTCCTTTCCATAAAAAATTCTACACCCATTTTCAGATCTAGTTGGCTATTCGGTTCAAAACTCATTCCCGATATTACAATATTATTCTTTACGTTGTCTTTTTCCAGTCTACTCATCTTCAAATTCATACTTCTCATGTTTTCTCTTATTTTCCTCTTTCAATACTTCATTCTCCTTTCTTAGTTCCTTCAACTCTTGTTGGTATCTCTTCTGATCTTGTTTCTTTTTCTGCTTCTTCCACGTACTGTAGGCCTCAGGCCTGTAGTTTCCAACTCATCAGTTTTCTTGAGATGTTGATGTCCATGATTCGAGCCATCTCTTTGGAGGTCTTCCCAGGGGTCGTCGTGTCCGTGGTTTACCATCTCGCGCGATTCTCGCTAGTCTCTCCTCAGTCATTCACTCCACGTGATCTCTCCAAGCTTTTCTACGTTTATGTTCCCATCTGATTATGTCTTCCACTTCGCATTCATGTCTTATGTCTGTGTTTCTTTTCCTATGTCTTAGTGTGTATCCTGAAATGTTTTTAAGTATTTTCATCTCTGTTGTTCGAAGAATGCTTTTTGTTCTTTTATTGTCTGCTCTTGTTTCCATAGCGTATGTTAGTGTGGGTCTGACACATGTTTTGTATATCCTTATTTTTGCCTTTTTATTAATAAAGGCATTGTTCCAGATGATGTCCCGAAGTGCGCCTGATATTCGGCTGACTTTGTTTGCTTGGTCATTCACTTCATTTGTTCTATTTTGGCATGAGGTGATTTGTATGTCTAGGTAGTTAAATGACATGACTTGTTCTATTGTTTTGTTTTCTAGAGCAAGATTGCATCTTATTGGCTCTTTAGATGTTTTTGTGGTGGATACCTGCATGTTGAGGGCTTTAGCTTTTGTGTAGAATGAGTGCAGAAGCCGCTGTAAGTCGCCTTCGTTCTCTGTCACGATGACAGCGTCGTCTGCATAACAGACAATGTTGATTTTACCCGTTGTAAGTGAATATATTATCTCGTCCATTATTAAGTTGAACAGTTGCGGGCTTAAAGAGTCCCCCTGTCGGATTCCGGTTGGCGTTTGTATTTCCTCTATCAGTCTTTGATTATCTAAGATGTGAGTGCCTGTATTGTGGTTTAGTTGTTTTATGATGTTTATTATGTTTTTTGGCACATGTTTTCTTTTTAGGATATCAACTACGTGTTTTAGTCTTACTCTGTCAAATGCTTTAGTGAGGTCTATAAAGCACATAAATGCGGGTTTTCCGTATTCTATGGCCTTCTCTACTACTTGTCTGACTATGAAGATGGCATCTACGGTTGACCTATTTTTCTGAAGCCTTGTTGTTCTTCTGATATGTTTACATGCTCACTTGTTTCATATCCTTTATATCTGACATTAGCTCTCTGATTAGTTCTATCAAATTTTCTATCTTATCTACTCTTTCGTTTTTCTCTCTCTGTGGTGTTCTTATCAGCTTTTTACTCTTCTTGAATAATTCCATTGGCTCCTCTTTTTCTTCGACTCTTCCTCTTTTCGAGTCTCCTGGGGTATAATCGTCGCTATCCATTGTTCTTCCTGTTATAAAAACTTTACGTGTGTTCCTCGTATATTCTATTTTCAAACACGGGAGAAAAAGAAAAAAATTGTTGTTTATATTTCTTATCACCGTAAACAGTAAAATGATCAAGGTCGTCGCTTATCGTTTCGTTAGCTTCATAAAATTTCACAAAATTATTCTCATGTCTCCAAATTTTTTACTTATTGTTTTAATCTAACACTACACTTTGCTTTATTTCTAGTCCCTCTCGGTTGCAATCGACAAAATAATTAAATAGATCGAAACACTACCGGAATAATGCTCGTTGAACGAGTTGATATTGCCGGGCGTTCGATTTACGTGTACACACATCGAGTGTACATGTAAATCAACATCAACACTCACAGGAATTCTTTATTATAAAAAGTTTTTTCATAACCCAATAATCACAAATTTTTCTTTTCCCCTTTTTTGGCAGCGCTGACACACACACACACACACATACAAAGTGTCGGTCTACCTAGGGAAATTAAGGGAAAAAAAGTACTAGAAATTAAAGTTAAACGATTTTGAATCCATTTATGGTATTTAGATTATCCATTTAACTTCTCGTTCAACTTCTTGGAGTAGAATTCGTACTGTAAAGTGTGTGAATTTTGAGAGCTTTTTCACTGCAATAATTACTAATTTTTTAAAAATAATGGAGCACCATTGTTCTGAACTATTTAAAATAAGTATGTAAACTCTTAACCCAATCCCCAGAAACTTAATAGACAAGCGCCTTGGAAAAACACAAAAATAAATTTTATTAATACTTGTAAAAACTAATATCTGTCTTGACGTTTTTTTGCACCAACTTTCAAGTCCTGCTATGGCGAAACACAAACACATGTCTAGGAGAAAAAAAAAAGAATTGCATGAAGTACGCTGAATAAGGGCTAAACATTTACTGACCCTACAAATAGTCTTAAAGGAAAAAAGAATTTAACCCAAAACATTTTTGAAGAGTTTAGTTAAGGTAAGTCCCCTGCACGAAACAAATAATTAGAGTAGTACATCTTTTTAAATAAAATGTATCTTAATCTTACTTAAATAAGTAAGACAAACTATGTAGGTTGTTAAAAATAACTAGGTAAGTTACAACTAAAAAGTATTTATCCGGAAAAAAGATCTTTGGAGACCGACAATAAGGAATCATCAGATCCTATATCTTCATTTTTAATGTCTAAATAAAATAAACACACATTTTCTAGAAAGTTGTTATTACGTTCAAAATTATTTTACACAAGAGAACTAATATTTTTCTGCTTTCATGAGAGGGCGGTAGGCACATATTCCCCATATCCCCCTGGTCTCTCAGCTTGGCCAGAGAATACACTATCAGTGTTTTTTTGAAAAAATAAATCGATAATTCCACGAATTTCAGGGAGTATAAATTGACCTTTAAGAAAATTAATAAATTTGAAAATTAAATATAACAGAATGATTTCTAATAAGCTACGAATCTTCGATATTTTAATTGTTTAGTTGAATTTCGAATTTGAAATTCTGGACGCTTAATTTATATACATAACTATATTATTTGATGAAAATTCTTCGAACGTCGTTTGAAATCTAGATTTAATTTATCTTCTTTTCTTCTTATTAAGTTACAGACAATAATTCTTATAAATGAACTTTTTTAATTCAATTTATTTTTGCGTCAATTTCAAGATATTCTCAGGGACAATAAGTATTAATCATTTGAAACAGTTAAGTCAACGCCTAACGATGAAACGCTTCTCATCAATCAACTGGTATTTTTTTTCAGTCATTATCGTGTCAATTTAGAATTTTTAGCACAGTTATTTATACGTCTTCTAATAAATTGTTTAACATTTTCAGTAATTTATATATGTGAGAGTATACTTTATGTTATATTTGTAATAAAATTATATAATTATACACAATTAATTTTAATATTATTCACAATTTATGATGGCAGAGCGTAGTCTCACAATTTGTAGCACTATATACGGGACTATGTTTTATATGTAAAAATTTATTTATATTGTTAATGAGTAAAGATTTCTCAAGTGACCCCACGATTTTTGATGTTGCGAGAAAAATTCAAACTAACTATTAAAGCATAATTTACTAAGTAGTAGAAAGTCACATCATAAAATTTTTTGAGAAAAAATAAATTCTTTACTTAAAATGTGAGATTGAAAATTCATGCAACTTTTGATAAAAAAATCATTTTCTCGTAAACTAGTTATAGAAAATTGATGAAAATTGGGGACGATGGTAAAAAAATAAATAAAATTAATAACGATATTCTTAAAAACGTGCTTATTTATTGTTGCTAATTTTTTTATCATTTTTTTTTATAAAGAAATGCTAATTTTGCCCTGTTCTACATGCTGAAATTTTTCAAGTAGCAGGAGCTACGAACGCTTAAGATTAAGGAACCGTGTCAACATTTTTGTGATCGCTCTGTTTATTTATGATAAATAATATTGCTTAACGCTGAGTCCCGCTTACAGCGGCGACGCGCGAACTGCTCGTTGACAGGCGCATGTTAGCATTGTGTGAAGGTACGAAATATTTTGCTTTTCTTGTTATTTCTGCTCTTGACAATTGGTATGTAATGCTTCATTCCAGGCATTACACAGATGTTATCATCGGCGAGATAAAAATTTTTTCACTGCACTTAGAATTGTCTTCAGAAGGTTACACCCAGCTTTTTAGTGTTCCGTACGGAACACTTATAAGATCACTTCGGTATCTGTATGTCTGTCTACCTGTGTATCTGTGTATCACACCCGATTTGTTCCGGAACTATTTGACATAGAAAATTAAAATTTGGCACTAATATAGGAATTGATGGCCTCATCAGAGAGGTGGGTGAAATCGGAAGGAAAATTTTTTTTAACAGGTCATCGAGTGGGGTATCAAATGAAAGCTTATAAAAAGACAAGTACAAAAATATATGTAATGTAATACTTGCGCACAATTATCATTGTATTATTTTTAAAAAGTGCGAAAAATCGGTGCAATCAACTTACGGAACACTAACTGCGCAAGTCCAACTTGACCGGTTATTTATTTGGTTAAGATCTATGCCCAGCTTTTGTTCTTAATTTTCTGGCTTTTGATACCGTGTGAAATACTCTAAATGCTCTTCTCATCTTCGTAATGGTCCAATATGGCCGGACTGTTGTCAAAATTTGTGTTTTGACTAGACTGCTGAGAAAAAAACAGCGTTAATGTCACGTATGCACGAAGTTTCGTTCATTATCGTCAACAACACAGTTTTTGTCATTTGTTACTTTATTGAAAGCTTCGTTTAACGTTTGCTTGTCTTTGCGCGAAAGTTGTGAGTTATATTTTTTTTCTTCACCAATGGTTCCAAATTTACGAAGAATATTGTTGATCTTCTGTATTTTCTCTGTATCATCGAAATCAACATACTGGAAAGTTAGATCACTTTTTTCGTCTTGCTAAGGATCATTTACAGACTCAGGAACACGGATTGTAAAGTCGAAATCATCTTTTTTCTTGTAAATCGAACATCGACACACATGTAATCTAATCAAACTTTTAAAAACTGCATCCCATTTTTCCATTACAGGGAAAAGATTTTTCCTAACTCACTTAGGTTCACATTTATTTAACGAATCGCTCGAACGCTGTGGCTCGATTTATCACGAAAATCACACAAAAAGTGAATTTTTCTAAAATACACAACAAAACAGAAAAGTTTCTTACATGACTGTTTAAAGATAATAATATTTTCAATCATACGATCCGAATCGTGTCGAAAAACAGTTTGTAATTGACAAAATGGCACTTTTTAATCAAGATTTCCATCGTCGGAGAACTGACAGGATCGAAGTTGCATAAATGCTCACTCGTCACGTGTACAAGTACAAGCCTGACAATGCAACGCGCCGCTGCACGCGGTGCGCGGCGCTAAACAATATTATTTATCGTAAATGCAAAGGGCGATCACAAAAATGTTGAAACGGTTCCTTAATCTTAAGCGTTCAGAGCTCCTACTACTTGAAAAAATTTTCAATTTTCATATGTAGAACAGGGCAAAATCTACATTTGTTTTTAAAAAATGATAAAAAAAATGAATAATAGCATGTTTTTGAGAATGTTATTGTTAATTACATTTATTTGTTACCATCCTCCCCAATTTTCGTCAATTTTCTATAAATAGTTTAGGAGAAAATGATTTATTTATTAAATGTTGCATGCATTTTTAATCACACATTGTAAATGAACAAATTAATTTTTGTCAAAAAGGTTTATAATGTGACTTTCTACTACTTAGTAGATTATTTTTTAATTTCAGTTTTAATCGAAAATCGTGGGCAAACATGGGAAATTTTTACTCAAATAATGAAAATATGAAGCATATTTCAATTACTAGAATTATTTTGTTAACCGATAGGGTATTTACTATTTGTATTACTGGGAAAAATATTATTAAGCTACAGTGAACCCTTTGGCTCCATATTAGTGAAAAACCTTTCATTTTAAGATATACGAGGACGAAATGATAAGTTTGTAGCATAACGTAATCTCGTTTCAATATTATACACCTAAAGCGACGGCTATAAAGAAGCTCCAGACTTCGATAATATTTATTATTTCTTCAGCTTTATGAAATTTATGGCCTTTCAAATGTTTTCTTCAGTTTTGTGAACACGTGATAGGCCAGTTAGGTGAATATGGAAGGCTATTAATTAGTTTAAAGCGTAATTGGTTTCTTTTTCTTTCATTGTTTTTGTAAAAATTTGAAAGGTAGCTGCCGTACTCCTAGGGTTGACCATGTTCTAGATAATTGTTTAAAAAAAAAAGAAATAAAATAACAAAAAAACTTTTGTTGTATTTAGCGACGGTTTATTACAATATAGACCAGAAAGTAAAGTACCTTATTTGGTTAACGCAGTCAAAAGTGGTATTTTGCATGATGCGTCAGCAAGGTTCTGGGTCACGTGGTCAAAATTTGCAGGAGATATAAGTAATCTTGATAATAATGGCTTCTTCTGCAATCGTAAAGAGAATAATATGGTTTTCGTACCATTCCGGAAAAGTAAAAATTCAAAATCGCATAAAAATTACCAGGAGATAATAATATAATACAAGGATTTCCATGTCAAATTACACTTATCAACAAAATTTTTTAATAAGAAAATGGCTTGAAAATTTTAACATCTATATCTACCATTATTATAAAATCGTATTTATTTTGATTTGTTCGGATCTTGTTAGTGTTCCGTACGGAACACTTATAAGAGCACTTCGGTGTCTGTCTGTCTGTCTGTCTGTCTGTCTGTCTGTCTGTCTGCCTGCCTGTCTGCCTGCCTGTCTGTCTGTCTGTCTGTCTGTCTGTCTGTCTGTCTGTCACACCCGATTTTCTCCGAAACTATTTGACATAGAAAGGTGAAATGTGGTAATAATATAGGAATTGATGGCCTTATCAGAGCCATATAGTTTTGAGAATTAAATTTTGACTTAAAGGGTTAGTTTTGGGGGGTGAAGTCGGAAGTGAAAAAAAAAATTTTTACTAGGTCATCGAGTGTGGTGTCAAATGAAAGCTTGTGAAAACACGAGTAAAAAATATATATATAATATTATACTTGCGCGCACTTTTCTTTGTATTATTTTTAAAAATTCGCGAAAAATCGCTGTCCCGGGCCTTATCTCGCAAAGTACTTATCAAAAAATTTCGAAAAAATTCTGGAGTATTCTCCACGGGGTGTAGATTGAACGAAAATTATCACGAGTGCATTACCTTTAATAATTTATATGGTATATAAAAAAAACAAAAATTTCAACGTCATCAGATTTCAGTAAGGAAACAAACTTTGTTGAAAACTCATTTGGGGTGTGTTTTGTGAAGTCACTGATCATTTTATACCACCGTAACATAAATTTTGACTTAAGGGGTTCGTTTTGAGGGGTGAAATCGGAAGCGAAAAAAAATTTTTTTTACTAGGTCATCGAGTGTGGTGTCAAATGAAAGCTTGTGAAAACACGAGTAAAAAATATATATATAATGTAATACTTGCGCACACTTTTCTTCGTATGACTTTTAAAAAATCGCTCTCCCCTACCTTATCTCGAAAAGTACTGATCAAAAAATTTTGAAAAAATTCTGGAATATTCTCCACGGGGTATAGATTGAACGAAAATTATCACGAGTGATATAATTTATTTGGTATATAAAAAAAAAAAACAAAAAATTTCAAGGTCACCAATTTTCAGTAAAGACTGGAAACAAACTTTGTTGAAAACTCATTTGGGGTGTGTTTTGTGAAGTCACTGATCATTTTATACCACCCCAACAAAATTTTTTATTTTAAAAACAATCAACGTACGGAACACTAATTGTGCAAGTTCAACTTGCACTTGACCGGTTTTTTTTTATATTACAGTTATTACTTATTTATCTGGCTATCCTGCCGACCGACTGTTTTATTGAATTATTATTAATTTTTTTATTTGGGAAATAGTTGTGTTTTGTTATTATCAAGATTTAGTGAATCTAAATTATGTCTAGCAAGTGTAAAAATTACCTTGACAGGTTTTATTTTATTTGTGGAAAATTAACTTTTAAATATATAGTAAAAGATTCTTTTAGTCAATTTCCACTGGTTTATTTATAATTTCTATTGTTCCGTACGGAACACTTATAAAATCGATCGTGGTCTGTTCGTCTGTCACACCCAATTTTCTCCGAAACTATTTGACATAGAAAAATTAAATTTGGTACTAATATAGGGATTGATGGCCTCACCAGAGCCGTGTAGTTTTGAAAGTTAAATTTTGTCTTAAGGGGTTAGTTTTGGGGGGTGAAATCGGAAGCAAAATTTTTTTTTTATCAGGTTATCAAGTGGGGTGGCTAATGAAAGCTTGTAAAAACACGAGTCCAAAAATAATATATGTACAGGGTGGTACAAATTGGTCACTTTTAAAGGTAAACCCCTTTATCTAAAGGAGATAAACGAACGAACTGATGTCGGTGTCAGGCTCAATTTTTATGATATACTTAATGATGAAAACCGCATATTGATATCTAGTACCGTTTCAGATATACAGGATATTTTTCAAAAATCTGCATTTTGAAAAAACGTTTGTAATTCTTTTCCTATTGAAAATTTTTGATTTCTGTAAAAACATTCTCGAAGCACCTTTTCATGTGGATTTCAACAGTGTAAGTTACATTTTTTACAACTAATATTTTAATAGTTATTAACGCAACAATATATTTTTTTAAATGGGATACCCTGTATCTTTTGATATCAGATATCAGAAAAGATGAATTGATGGAGATTTTAACAAGCATCCCTGAAAAGTACAGTTTGGAAAATTGTAAATAATTCGATAGCGCCTAAAAAAAACACGAAAAGACAAAGGTGTGTCGAAATGTATTGATGTCTGTCAAGAAGACTTAATCTGCCGCAAAATTTATGAAATGTGTGCAGACCAAAAAGTTCCTACGTTATTGTCACTTTCACGGAGGCTGTCCGAGGAAAGTTGTGACATAAAATACTCCACTACAACTTTATGGCGTATTCTACGTCGTTTGGGGTTTTTGTTTAAAAAAATAGACAAAAGACAAGTTATAATGGAATCACGGCGCTTACAACAACTCAAAATGGCATATCTTGAAACAATAAATACAGCTAGATCGGAAAATCGAACGATAATCTACCTAGATGAGACTTGGTATGACACCCACGACACACCAAGTAAAGGATGGATTGATAAATTCAAAAAATGCCACAACAAAGCTTTATACAAATAAAGGTAAAAGAATAACTATTTTACATGCGGGGTCAGAAGAAGGCTGGATACCAGAATGTCTATTTCTAACAGCCAAGGATATTTCAGAATCCAACTTGGTTTATTATTGTAATACAACAGCTGAAGTTTTTGAAGATTGGCTTCAAAACAAATTAATGCCGAATATACCACCGAATAGCTGTATTGTGATGGATAATGCATCCTATCATAGTCGCAAAATGAATAAGGTACCAAGTTCCACCAGTAGAAAAACGGAAATACAAGCCTTTTTGTGCAAACGTGACATATATTTCCATGAAAGTTATACGGTTAAAACATTGTTAGAAGTTTTAAAAAGTTACAATTTTTCAAAGGAATATGTTTGCAATAAAAATTGCAAAGGAAGCAAGACACGAAATAATTCGGCTTCCACCATATTATTGTATCTTTAATGCGATCAAGTTGATATGGCGTAAAATAAAGTCTAATAATATACATACTCACAATAATATACCCACTTTAAACAGTAGTGTGATTGTGTTGATAAAGACAGAAGTCAAAAGTGTAACCGTTGAAAACTGGAAATACTGTATTCAACACGTCAAAAAAATGGAAAAGTCATATAGACATACGTACATAAATATAAATAGTTTAGACCTGTAAAAAAAAATTATTATTGATTTGCAAGATAGTAGCGATAGCGAAATTGAACTAGATATTAATTAATAATTAAAATTGTAACAAATGTACGCCAGGACACTGTACCCTGTTTTAATATATCTGTGTAATTACTATATTGTGTATTATTCAGTACATAAAACATTAAAATTCAACTGTCTTATCACAATAAAATTTTAAACCCAACCATTATACAATCAGGTATAGTGCGGCCCTGCACGATGCCTTGTCATTAAACAGCCATAAATTAATCACTTTCGAATCTGGTTGAATTTTGAATGGGTATAGGTCGCTAAGTCACTTTCTTAGATCGTGAAAAATACTGTATACCCGAATTTCTTAATCCTCGCTATATAAAGTAGAATATTATGGAAAGGGTACCTAGTGCTGTCCAACCATTCATGATAAAGAAAGGGTGGATCCCTATTACGGCGTGCAGGCAAAATTCTAATTGTTATGTTTTAATGGCCTCAGCTGCAAATAACGGGGGAAGAAGTAAAAAGTATTAAAATTTAAACAATGTTTCAAAGTCTAAAATACCCGTCTTGAAAGGAAATATAAAATAGCTTTGTAAAAAGCTAAACCTTTGTTTCAAAATTTTGAGTTAAAAGACATTGTGCATGCTTTATAGTTTAAATAAAGAATGAATAATTAAATAAATAAATTTTCCTGTTGGCAACGACAAAAGCTTTTGTTTAAGTTTTTCATCCAAAAATAGTTATTTTTATATCTAAAGCGGGCATTACTACTTTCGTGGTCGAGAAAGAAACTTTTTAGATGAAGCGCACCCGAGTCAAAAAACATTCGAGAAAACCAAAGCGATTTGGCGCATGAGTTGCAAACAATACTTTTTTTTACAACCGTTGTGTTTTATAATAAATGTTAAGGGAAATAGTTCATTAATGGCAAAATTTTAAAACAAAGCAATATTTGGTCGTAACTAACAGAAAACAATAAAGTTGGATTATATGTACGTAGCTTAACAACAAAATTTCCTAAGTGATATATCTCACGGTTTGTGAATTTAGGGCTAGATAATTTTGATTGCAAAATAAGGAAAATTGTTGAGATTAATGATAAGTTTAGCGGTACACAACCAAATAAGGCAGATACAACAATTTCAGACGTTTTAAGTCGTCTACCGGACAAATCCATGCTGCAATATCAAAATATTGGGTGATTGTAAAAGTTGGTACCCGATTAGAAACCAAATTAAATACAATACATTTTCAGAAAAAAAATAGTATTTATTAGTCAATAATGTACTCCCCTTCTTTTTCTGTCTGTCTCCCCTCATTTTACAAGTTCTTAAATACCTTCTTTATAGAAACTGCGTGGTTTTTCTTCAAAGAAAGTCGTAAGGTAGTTTTTGACTTGTTTCATAGATTGATTGATTGCTTATTTTAGTTTGGCGCGTCGATATTGAGGATCATTTGGCGCCATTGTTTCATACAATCATATGTTTTTGTCATTCAAATTATTTTGCAGAGAACGAAACAAAATCTGAAGGGGTAAGGTCAGGGGAATTCGGCGGGTGCTGGAAGATTTCTCATTTCAACTCCCTAAGTTTTTGTAGTGTCTGTTGACTAAATCTGGACGGTTTGCTTCAATTTCAATATTGAGTTGGGTGAGTTCCTCACATTACTTCTCCGCAGTTATTGTTTGGCCGCGTAGAAGAAGCGGCCTTTGCCATTTCACTCCGATACTTTCAGTTTCTTTTTCTTATTATGTTGTTATACACAACTTACTTTTCATCTCCAGTTATGGCTTAATTTAAGAAAGGTGTGGAAAAACCCATACATTGAATGTTGCTTTAAGTGACGAAATCCAGTCGAATTGTCAACATTTAGTCTCTCAGCAATTTCTTCAGTGGTAATTCGTGGATTATTACCAATGCCGGGAGATTGCCCAGAGCGAAGTTTATCGTTTAGATTTCGAAATCGCCGAACCACTTTTTAACTATCCTAAGGGCAAGAGCACAATCCAGATAAACGTCTTGAATATTTCTTGTTGCAGTTCCAACACTCACTCTCTTTTTAAATTCGTATAATATTACATGACGAAAATGTAACTTTTCATTTCTCATTTTGAATATTAACATTGCACACAAATTAATTTAAATAAGTTAAGTGAAGAGTAAAACAACAATTTTTTCATTTACTGGTAAACTCCACGTTTATTTTACTATTTCAACATGCTTCGCTATCACTGTAGATTTATCAAGAGTAAATGAGCAAGATGGAAAATTTATTATATATATATATATATATATATATATATATATATATATATATATATATTTATATATATATATATATATATATATATATATATATATATATATATATATATATATATATATATATATATATATATATATATATATATATATATTATATAGGTAAAATACAATTGTATGTACCATGTTGAAATATTAAAATAAATGTGGAGTTTACCAGTAAGTGAAAAAAAAAAAAATTGTTGTTTTTACTGTTCACTTAACTTAAGCTTAATAGATCTCCAACAAGTATCGGCCAAAACAATCCAGTAATTTAAATAAACTTTTTTTAAGGTTATGTTAACTCGAGACGCATTTAGATAACTGTCAGTTAATAATATGATTATAAAAGAAACATCAGCACAGTCAAAAGTGTATGCTTCTGCCATCTATGAAAATCGGGTACGAACTTTTGCAATCACCCAATACATCTCAGCAATTGAAAGCATGATGAGATATAAATAAAGCAAAGAAAGTGTTTGAGACTATTTTATTAACATATTTTGCGGATTTGGTTGGTATATTTCATGTTAAGATCAACATTTGATGTTAAGAAAAATATAAATATCTATAAGTTGACTCATATTTGTATAAAAAATTGAATATTATCTGCCCATGAGAGTAAATTAATAAGGTTATAACAGAGAAATTTTTGTTTATTGGTTAAGGTAAAATTGTTATTTTTCAATGCTTTAGATTGTTTTAATTATGGGTATTTTGGATGCTTGTGGTTGTGGAGAATTCACTAAAAGGACTGTCTATGACAAAGAAGATCCTTATCTTCTTTGCTTTATTGAAAATTTCTGATATAAAAACTAAGATAAAAACGCATTTTTTCAGTTTTCAAATTAGGTTAGGTCAGGCTTTATCGAAAATACGTAGGTCTTCATCTAAATCATTGTATTGTTTTTGAAATATTAAAACCAAAAATGCCTAAACCAAGTTATGGAAATTAATTTCAATGAAGGAATACCTATGCTAATAGTAAAGTATTTGAATATATCAAATTCTGAGGCATATATTAGTCATTACTTCCGAAGAATGTCCTCAAGAATTCTTGCCAATGAAAAGGGCGATTTATCTGATTTGAAGTGCCACAGAGAATCTTTGACTGTTGCTGCAGGATATGTGGAGAATATAATCAAAATTCTAAACTATGAAATTCCATATTTAGAAGATGTCCTATCTACTTCTAAAATAAAGGTCTCTAACGTCTACATTTCGAGCTGCATTAACGAGTACAGGAATAACTATTGGTTAATATAGTAGTTGTACAATTAGTGTTATCATTGTAAATAATAATAACTAGACAAACTATTTTGCTTTTTTCGATATAATTGGTGGTATATTATTCAATTTTTATAAGTTTAAATATAAAAGAATGATGAAATTAGTCTTTTAAATACACAGATCTGATACCTTTTTATTAATGTACGTTTATGTACATACTAGAATGTAAAATTTTCCAAGCACGGATCTACGGCAACGTTAAACAAATATTATCATTGAGAAAAGCATCACTTTGCACACTGATATTAATGCTCAAACATTGTTAATTTTTTACTGTTGTTCGAAAAATAAATTTTTGACAAAGAGTAATTTACATTTATAAGTTCACCTTCTACATGAATATCGATGTAAGTATTTATCCAAATCTTAGAAATCAGGCAAACTAAATATGTTTGCATTTCGATTTTATTGAGACAGGGTATTTACAGTGTATCCTAAAAAGTTTTATATAAATGGACAAAAAGTTTATCTCACATATTACAAAAAAAATTTATTCTTGATAAAAATTTCTGCATCACGTGGAAATCCATAATCAAGCATCAAAATATTTGGTATGATGGTATACAGGAAAAATAAAAAATAATGATTTATAATTTTCAAAATAAAATGATATTAGCACAAATTTATTATGGATGTAATTGTTGCAAACACATAAGAATTTTTACGAAAAATATGATACAATCAAAATCAGCGCACTAGTTAGTGTTCCGTACGGAACACTTATAAGATCACTTCGGTGTCTGTCTGTCTGTCTGTCTGTCACACCCGATTTTCTCCGAAACTATTTGACATAGAAAGGTGAAATTTGGTAATAATATAGGAATTGACGGCCTCATCGGAGCCATGTAGTTTTGAGAATTAAATTTTGACTTAAGGGGTTAGTTTTGGGGGGTGAAGTCGGAAGTGAAAAAAAATTTTTTTACTAGGTCATCGAGTGTGGTGTCAAATTAAAGCTTGTGAAAACACGAGTAAAAATATATATATATATATATATATATATATATATATATATATATATATATATAATATATATATATTAAATATTATACTTCCGCGCACTTTTCTTAGTATTATTTTTAAAAATTCGCGAAAAATCGCTGTCCTGGGCCTTATCTCGAAAAGTACTTATTAAAAAATTTCGAAAAAATTCTGGAATATTCTCCACGGGGTGTAGATTGCACGAAAATTATCACGAGTGCATTACCTTTAATAATTTATATGGTATATAAAAAAACAAAAATTTCAAGGTCATCAGATTTCAGTAAAGATTGGAAACAAACTTTGTTGAAAATTATTGTGGGGTGTGTTTTGTGAAGTCACTAATCATTTTATACCACCGTAACATAAATTTTGACTTAAGGGGTTCGTTTTGAGGGGTGAAATCGGAAGTGAAAAAAAATTTTTTTTACTAGGTCATCGAGTGTGGTGGTGTCAAATGAAAGTTTGTGAAAACACGAGTAAAATATATATATATATATATATATATATATATATATATATATATATATAATGTAATACTTGCGCACACTTTTCTTCGTATTACTTTTAAAAAATCGCTGTCCCCTACCTTATCTCGAAAAGTACTGATCAAAAAATTTTGAAAATTCTGGAATATTCTCCACGGGGTATAGATTGAACGACAATTATCACGAGTGCATTACCTTTAATAATTTATTTGGTATATAAAAAAAAAAATTCAAGGTCACCAGTTTTCAGTAAAGATTGGAAAACAAACTTTGTTGAAAACTCATTTGGGGTGTGTTTTGTGAAGTCACTGATCATTTAATATCACCCTAACAAAAAATTTTATTATAAAAACAATCAACGTACGGAACACTAATTGTGCAAGTTCAACTTGCACTTGACCGGTTTTTTTTTAATTAATTTCGTTTTCCTTTATTCAATAAATAATCAGACAATTACTGACGAATTTACTGGAGTTTTTTTGAATTTTTAACTAGGAAGGCCACAAATCTAAACACGAGCATAATTTTTTAGTTCCTATTAACATTTTCAATTAATATTTTGCTCTGTATTTAAATTTAAATACACTTTACTCTTCATTATAAATCATTGTTTTTTATTTTCCGTGTATACTATCAAACATTTTAAACTTTTGATGCTTGATTATGGATTTCCATGTGATACAGAACTTTTTATCAGGAATAGGTTTTTGTGTAATATGTAAAATAAACTTTTTCTCCATTTGTATAAAACTTTTTGGGACATACTGTATAACTTATAGAACGTTTTCAGACAACACTCGAAAATTGTGTAAAATTGTATTTAGACCGGTCATAAAAATGTAAATTAAACAAATTATTATTACAGTTAATCATCATCAATCTGTTTTTTTATAGCGTTGTTTACCTTCCGGTTTCCAGTTTCCATCCTCTGCGATCTTCCCAATCTCCGGATCTTGGATTTCTCTCTGACATTGCCCTCTGATTTTTAGAACCATCTCTAGTATTCGGTGATCTTCCATTCTTTCTACGTTTTTGTACCATATAAGTTAGCGTTGTTGAATTTCCTCAATAATCGTGGTTTTTACTTTCACTATATCTCTTATTCTTTCATTTGTAACTCTATCCATTCTTGACACTCCAGCCGATCTTTGGCAGTAATCCATTTCGAGTGCCATTAGTTTCTGCTCCAATGCTGTGATATTATGTTCTTCGACCACAGAATAGAGTTTAGGGTTTATGACCGCCTTTATCTTACTTATTCTACTCTTCACTCCTTTTGATCAATGATCTCACCGGTATTTAGAGTAAGGCTTTCCTGTTTTCCTCATATATACAAATATTTGGTTACAGTTAATAAAATCGTTACAGTTCAAAGTACAAATGAATTAGAATCATTCGGAAATATAGACGTAACAAATGAATTATCATTAATTTTTTCTCATTCAAGTGTTATGTGTAATATCACACCTAGGTTAGTTCTCATCAATTATTATTATACATCAAAGAAGCCTACTTAAGCTTATCTGAGTATCGTCGTACGAGTTTTCTTATGTTGCGGAGCCACGAATGTTGTCGATATAGCCTGCGTCACATTTCGGTCTTCTTTTAGAGATATTAATCTCCTGTAAATATGTATCACAACTATTTACTTACAATATCTATAGGTTCTCTTTCGACGCTGATTATTTCATTATTTGGTATGTGACGAGTCCACGGAATTCTGAGTTCAATTTTTTGATAAAAGTACTTGTTTTAGTGAGAGTTATAAATTTTTAAATAAAAGCTTGTACTGAACACCAGTATGGTATGGTGAGCATTGAATGATTCTCGGCCAGTTTCTAAAATTAGTGATGAAAATAAGACATAGGGAATATTCAATATGCTTTTTTACACATACTTTACAGGCAATTCCACAAAATAAGCAAGTAAATTTATTGCTATTACTGCTAAATCGTTGTTAAAATGCACGGAATTACGAGGAAATAGTATTGGATAGCAAAGGAGAAAACTGGAAAAAATGATCCTATATAAACAATATAGATTCTCTATGAATAATTTTAATACTTCTTGCCGTTAAAGATCAACCTAGAATAACTATGAATATTTAAAGTCGGTTGATACATACTAATGAAAAAATAATTTAAATTGCACCTGGCATAAACGTAAAATGGATATTTTACATAAAGTATCAGGTCAGTCAATAAGTTTAGAAGCGAACTGAAGAAACTGTTGTGCAAGTACAAGATATGGTAATGGAAGACCGTCGATTAACCGTGGATAATTTAGCTGACGCTATAGGCATCACACATGGATCAGTACTTGAGATCTTAACTAATGTTTTGGGTATGAGAAAGTTATTTTTTAGTGTTCCGTACGGAACACTTATAAGATCACTTCGGTGTCTGTCTGTCTGTCTGTCTGCCTGTCTGCCTGTCTGTCTGTCTGTCTGTCTGTCACACCCGATTTTCTCCGAAACTATTTGACATAGAAAGGTGAAATTTGGTAATAGTATAGGAATTGATGGCCTCATCAGAGCCATGTAGTTTTGAGAATTAAATTTTGACTTAAGGGGTTAGTTTTGGGGGGTGAAGTCGGAAGTGAAAAAAAAAATTTTTTACTAGGTCATCGAGTGTGATGTCAAATGAAAGCTTGTGAAAACACGAGTAAAAAATATAAATATAATATTATACTTGCGCACACTTTTCTTTGTATTATTTTTAAAAATTTCGCGAAAAATCGCTGTCCCGGGCCTTATCTCGAAAAGTACTTATCAAAAAATTTCGAAAAAAGTCTGGAATATTCTCCACGGGGTGTAGATTGAACGAAAATTATCACGAGTGCATTACCTTTAATAATTTATATGGTATATAAAAAAAACAAAAATTTCAAGGTCATCAGATTTCAGTAAAGATTGGAAACAAACTTTGTTGAAAACTCATTTGGGGTGTGTTTTGTGAAGTCACTAATCATTTTATACCACCGTAACATAAATTTTGACTTAAGGGGTTCGTTTTGAGGGGTGAAAAATCGGAAGTGAAAAAAAATTTTTTTTTACTAGGTCATCGAGTGTGGTGTCAAATGAAAGCTTGTGAAAACACGAGTAAAAAATATATATATAATATAATACTTGCGCACACTTTTCTTCGTATTACTTTTAAAAAATCGCTGTCCCTTACCTTATCTCGAAAAGTACTGATCAAAAAATTTTGAAAAAATTCTGGAATAGTCTCCACGGGGTATAGATTGAACGAAAATTATCACGAGTGCATTACCTTTAATAATTTAGATATAATTTGGTATATAAAAAAAAAAAAATTTCAAGGTCACCAGTTTTCAGTAAAGATTGGAGACAAACTTTGTTGAAAACTCATTTGGGGTGTGTTTTGTGAAGTCACTGATCATTTTATACCACCCTAACAAAAAATTTTATTTTAAAAACAATCAACGTACGGAACACTAATTGTGCAAGTTCAACTTGCACTTGACCGGTTTTTTAGTGTTCCGTACGGAACACTTATAAGATCACTTCGGTGTCTGTCCGTCTGTCTGTCCGTCTGTCCGTCTGTCCGTCTGTCCGTCTGTCCGTCTGTCCGTCTGTCCGTCTGTCCGTCTGTCCGTCTGTCGTCTGTCCGTCTGTCCGTCTGTCCGTCTGTCCGTCTGTCCGTCTGTCCGTCTGTCCGTCTGTCCGTCTGTCCGTCTGTCCGTCTGTCACACCCGATTTTCTCCGAAACTACTTGTCATAGAAACTTGAAATTTGGTAGCAATATAGGAATTGATGGCCTCATCAGAGCCATGTAGTTTTGAAAATTAATTTTGACTTAAGGGGTTAGTTTTGGGGGGGTGAAATCGGAAATGAATCGAGTGTGGTGTCAAATGAAAGCTTGTGAAAACACGAGTAAAAAATATATATATAATGTAATACTTGCGCTCACTTTTCTTTGTATTATTTTTAAAAAATCGCGAAAAATCGCTGTCCACCCGCCTTATCTCGGAAAGTACTTATCAAAAAATTTTGAAAAAATTCTGGAATATTCTCCACGGGGTGTAAATTGAACGAAAATTATCACGAGTGCATTACCTGTAATAATTTATCTGTTATATAAAAAAAACAGAAATTTCAAGGTCATCAATTTTTAGTAAAGATTGGAATAAACTTTGTTGAAAACTTATTTGGGGTGTGTTTTGTGAAGTCACTGATCATTTTATATCACCGTAACATAAATTTTGACTTAAGGGATTCGTTTGGAGGGGTGAAATCGGAAGTGAAAAAAAAATTTTTTTACTAGGTCATCGAGTGTGGTGTCAAATGAAAGCTTGTGAAAACACGAGTAAAAAATATATATATAATGTAATACTTGCGCACACTTTTCTTCGTATTACTTTTAAAAAATCGTGAAAAAAATCGCTGTCCCCTACCTTATCTCGAAAAGTACTGATCAAAAAATTTTGAAAAAACCCTGGAATATTCTCCACGGGGTATAGATTGAACGAAAATTATCATTACCTTTAATAATTTATCTGGTATAAAAAAAAAAAACAATATTTCAAGGTCACCAGTTTTCAGTGAAGATTGGAAACAAACTTTGTTGAAAACTCATTTGGGGTGTGTTTTGTGAAGTCACTAATCATTTTATACCACCCTAACAAAACTTTTTATTTCAAAAACAATCAACGTACGGAACACTAATTGTGCAAGTTCAACTTGCACTTGACCGGTTTTTTTTATTTATAAGATGGGTGCCGCATTTGCTAACATCGGAACAAAAACGCACTCGAGAGAAACTTTCTAAATATTTGGCTAGTTTCAAAAAGAATAAAACCTATTTTGTGAGTCGATTTGTAATTATGGATGGGACTTGGGTTTACCAGTATAATCCGGAACTGCGACAATAAACCGCACAGTGGAATGAGCCCGGTTGTTTAGCTCCAAAGCAGCCAAAGTGGACAAAGCCATCCAAAAAAATTATGGCATCAGTTTTCTAGGATGCAAAAGGAATTTTGTTAATTGATTACGTTCAAACAAGTAAAACAATTACAGGAGAGTATTATTGTAACTTTCTGGACCAGTTGGGTGAGAAAATTCGTGAAAAAAACCCGGTTTGCAGAAAAAAAAATTATCTTTCTTCATGACAATGCACTTGCTCATAGAGGTGGCAAAACTGGTCGGATTAAAGTGTGAATTGTTGGATTATCCACCCTATTCGCCGGATCTGAATCTGCTTGACTATCTGTTTCCAACCTCAAAAGATTTCTACGTGGGAAGCGTATTTCAACAAATGATGAGGTAATAGCATCCGTAGATGGGTATTTTGAGGATCTTCCGGAAAACTAGTTCAGAGATGGAGTAAACGAATTGGAAAATCGCTGAAAAAATGTATTGAGCTTAAGGGAGATTATATTGAAGCATGTATTTCGACCCATTAATTCATCTTGTTTTATTTCCGCTTGCGAAACTTGTTTTTTTTATCCTAGAATAATTCTGTTAAAAGTACACAATCGGTATCTTGTTTAAAGTTAAACTGCGTATATCTGAAATGCGTGTGTGTAAATATTCTGGCGTGGTGTAAAATTACATACATAATCTCTGTCAACAATATATGAAATCATTTTTTTAATAGGTGCAATATGAACGATTAAACAAAAACCAGCAAAAAAATATATTTTTTGGATATTTTTCAAATATTGGGAATATATTTATCAGCCCAAGTATAAGTTAATAAGGAGAAAAACAAAATAACTAAATATAAATCACTAATGTACCAATATAAACCAACAAACCCATATACTGACTTTTAAGAAATATATTAACTACTCTGAGATCCAATTGTGTCGTAGTGGGGACAGTAATGTGTAATGTGCATATTATGTAGTAATTATGTATTACGTATTCATTATTATAATAGGCATTGTTACAATATAATATAATACACAATATTATATAGTTTAGTATTTTATTCTACGTTGTAAAATTATGTAATACGTTCCTTAAAGCTTCTCCCATTGTTCGATTAAAATTCTCTAATAGTATGTAAATTGTAAAGTGTATTATTTCATTTACTTTATACATTAATTGTTAAAATGAAGTACGAAAGAAGCGAGGAATCTAAAATTAAAATATTTATTTTACAAAAAAATAAAAATAAAAAATTTCACAGCGTATACTTTTTAATAAACTTTTGGTTACTAATTTATTAAAATTTAATTAAAGGAAAACTGCCATTATGCACCAAACACTAGATGCTAGTGCTCTACACGTAAAAGTTTTATATTGTATTACGTAGAAAGGTCAGAGTAAAATGTAATGTTTTTACGTATTTTATTTAAGAAGCGCACACTTAATTACATAAGTATTTTAAAAATACATTTTTTGTTGCATTGATTATTTTTAGGTGTACAAGAGAATTCTTTGCCAATATTTTTTTCAGCTATTTTTAGTGTTCTGCACGGAACACTTATAAGATCACTTCGATGTCTGTCTGTCTGTTCGTCAGTCACCCGATTTTCTCCGAAACTGTTTGACATAGATAGATGAAATTCGGCACTAATATAGGAATTGATAGCCTTATCAGAGCCGTGTAGTTTTGAAAGCAATTTTTGACTTAAGTCTTAACTTAGTTTCGGGACGTAAAATCGGAAGTGAAAAAAAAATTACCAGATCATCGAGTTGGTGTCAGTTCAAAAATATATATATAATGTATTACTTGCGTACACTTTCCTTTGTATTATTTTTAAAAAATTGCGAAAAATCGCTGTCCTTCCTTATCTCGAAAAGTACTAAACAAAAAAGTTTGAAAAATTCTGGAACATTTTCCACAGGGTGTAGACTGAACGAAAATTATTACGAGTGCATTACTTTTAATAATTTATCTGGTATATAAAAAAAATTCAAGGTCATCAGTTCTCAGTAAAGACAGGAAAAAAAACTTTGTTGGAAACTTATTTGGAGTGTGTTTTGTGAAGTCATTGATCATTTTATACCTCCGCAACAAAATATTTTGTTTTAAGGGTTTACATACACCTAGGTGCTGGAAAAAGTATGTATATTTAAAAAAAATATTTTAAAGGTTATTAGGTGAATAATATAAAAGAATGGCGATTATATATTTTTTTTGTACTTTAAATTATAAGAATTTTTTTTTAAATATGTTTTATATGTTAGCATTATTTTTTATGACGTTAAATGAACCACTGATGAAAACTATGGCGCCTCCTTGTCTGCAGGATAACTTTACGAAAAATAAGCCAATCTTCAAAAAAAACCGGTCAAGTGCAAGTTGAACTTGCACAATTAGTGTTCCGTACGTTGATTGTTTTTAAAAATAAAAATTTTTGTTAGGGTGGTATTAAATGATCAGTGACTTCACAAAACACACCCAAAATGAGTTTTCAACAAAGTTTGTTTCCAATCTTTACTGAAAACTGGTGACCTTGAAATTTTGTTTTTTTTTTTTTATATACCAAATAAGTATTAAAGGTAATATACTCGTGATAATTTTCGTTCAATCTATACCCCGTGGAGAATATTCCAGAATTTTTTTCAAAATTTTTTGATCAGTACTTTTCGAGATAAGGTAGGGGACAGCGATTTTTTAAAAGTAATACGAAGAAAAGTGTGCTCAAGTATTACATTATATATATATATTTTTTTACTCGTGTTTTCACAAACTTTCATTTGACACCACACTCGATGACCTAGTAAAAAAAAATTTTTTTTCACTTCCGATTTCACCCCTCAAAACGAACCCGTTAAGTCAAAATTTATGTTACGGTGGTATAAAATGATTAGTGGCTTCACAAAACACACCCCAAATGAGTTTTAAACAAAGTTTCTTTCCAATCTTTACTGAAATCTGATGACCTTGAAATTTTTGTTTTTTTTTATATACCATATAAATTATTAAAGGTAATGCACTCGTGATAATTTTCGTTCAATCTACACCCCGTGGAGAATATTCCAGAATTTTTTCGAAATTTTTTGATAAGTACTTTTCGAGATAAGGCCCGGGACAGCGATTTTTCGCGAATTTTTAAAAATAATACAAAGAAAAGTGCGCGGAAGTATAATATTATATATATATTTTTTACTCGTGTTTTCACAAGCTTTCATTTGACACCACACTCGATGACCTAGTAAAATTTTTTTTTTTTCACTTCCGACTTCACTCCCCAAAACTAACCCCTTAAGTCAAAATTTAATTCTCAAAACTACATGGCTCTGATGAGGCTGTAAATTCCTATATTATTACCAAATTTCACCTTTCTACGTCAAATAGTTTCGGAGAAAATCGGGTGTGACAGACAGACAGACAGACAGACAGACACCGAAGTGATCTTATAAGTGTTCCGTACGGAACACTAAAAATAAAAATTAACCTTGTAAATAATGTAGTAGTTGAGATTTGTCGAAGGGTTTTTTTTTCAAAAATAAAAAATTTACGGTGTTTCAAACTTTAGTATGCAATTTTTGACCAAAAAATTTATTTAGTTATTTATAAAAAATTATCTACTACTAGAAAAATTAAAAGAACCTCTCGACATTTTGTAGAAAAAGTAATTATTAAGAATAAATAAAAAGTTAAAAATATTAAAAATTGACTTAGTAATTTTGCAGAGAGGTAGCGGTTCCAATCCGACGCCAGGTCACATTTATGCTATAACTTTGTAATGGAATGAAATTTTCTTAAAAAAATTTTTTGAATAATTTTTAGACGTATAGAGAGTAAAAAACCTTAAAAAATCGAACTTTTGATAATTCCAGGTGTATAAAACCCCTTAAAAGCAATTAACGTACGGAACAGTAACTACGCAAATCCGACTTGCACTTGGACGGTTATTATTTATTTATATTCATTATTTAGGAAGCCAAATAATATTCTAAGTTGTGTATACTCGTAGATAGAGGATAAACTATTTTGGGGATAAAAATTTCTACTTTCCTCCTAATAAGAAGTATCGTATACATGAAAAAATTACCTTGCGAGATTTTTGCTTTTCTTTCACTTTTCATGGTCTTCTAATCACGAAAAACATAGTTTCCCTGTTTCCGTCGGTCTGCCTGTCGAAAAGATTACGCTTAAACGAAATTAGATATCAAATAGGGTACAAATATAATATTTGAGATAAGGATGGAATCTATGGTTAGCCCCCATAGGAAGAGGACGAAAGAGATGGGTTCCACTTTTTTTATGGGCATAGCACACGTGCTGCAAGGAATCCCTAAAGCGCTACAGGAGCGATGCGTGTGCGTAGAAAGCGATTCATGTTGGTCTTGAATTGCTGTAAATTATACTTGGTAGAAAACACAGTCGTGGTAAATCGTTCCAAAGGGATGGGGTTTTCCATATAAAAGGCTGCTGAAAAAGCATTGTACAAGGAGTGATAAGCTGAACTTCATACGGATCTGAAGTATTAACTCGACATCTATTCCTAGCATGCACCGCTCTGGGAAGAATTAACCGCGCTACATCCATCGAATACTTCCCATGAAAATTCTTGTAGAATCGACTCAAGTCGCTAACTGTTCTTCGATGATCCAAGGAATCAAGGTTGCTGATGAGTTGTGGGTCTTTAGTCAGGCTTCTGAATATTGGGAACAAAGCTACAAACATAAGAGTAGTATTCCGTATTAAGTCAAATTTGAGCAGTGTACAGAATTAATAGTTGTTGTGGACTGTAGGTCGTAATAATATTGTTTGAAAGGCCCTTTTTGCTACGCAAGCCACATGTTCATGCCAAGACATATTTGCTTCCAAATTAACCAACCAACCAATTGAGTGATGATGGTAAAGGAATGAAGTGCCCCGACATAATATGTCGGGTTCAGCAACGTAAACTGTGGCCTGAGTTTTTATAGCGTTAAATTTTACTTGTTTAATGTTATTCCAAGATAAAATTTCTTCCAGGTTTTCGCCAGTTAAATGGGCTCTCTGATATCTGCGGATATTTGCATGAGTCGTCTATGTTCGAGCGTTCAAAGTGAATGAAGAAATAAGCGTCATCTTCAAAACCAAACTCTTCGTAATAAAATTTCTAACAAATCTTCGTTAGTTTTAAGTCGCCCAAGTGCGTAAATAACCTATAAAATTGAAACAACCGGCAAAAAGCTGTTTTTTTTTTGTTTTATGTACAGGGCGATTAAGTGAACCGATTGGCTTGAAACTTTCAGAAAATATGCCTTTTGTTATAGCAAAAATATCCTGAAATTCTAGTACATGAATGTTAAACCCAGTGGGCACACACAAATTTGAATTGCTTGCCATTTGTTCCAAAATGGATCATTTGTTTTTCAAAATTTAGGTGCGTAAATAACCTATAAAATTGAAACAACCGGCAAAAAGCTGTTCTTTTTTGTTTTATGTGCAGGGCGACTATGTGAACCGATTGGCTTGAAACTTTGAGAAAATATGCCTTTTGTTATAGCAAAAATACCCTTAAATTCTAGTACAAGAATATTAAACCCAGTGGGCACACACAAATTTGAATTGCTTGACAATTTATGCCATTTGTTCCAAAATGGATCATTTGTTTTTCAAAATTTAGGTCTCGACGCTCTTTCCGATACCATTAAAAAAATTTTTGGAGTCATTTTAACCATTTGGAATAATTTGTCCAGCGCTGTGTTTCTCACCGAGTACAATTTACAGCGATTCAAGAACAACGTGAATCGCTTTTTCCGCACTCGTGCCGCTCCTGGAGCGCTTTAGGGACTTCAATACAGCACGTGTGCTAGACCCATAAAAAAAAGGTCTTCTCTGATTTCTTGCAAAACTTTATGTAGTGTAGATATCTCTTTCTTAATAAAAAAAATGGTGTACTTTTCTTATTATTGCATTTTTAAAGTCTTCATCGACCTCTAAGGGCTCCTTTCCTTTGTGATTCTGAGGTTCGTTGCAAGGACCGCGTTTTCTTTCTTTTAGAAATCTATAAACAGTTGCTGATCCAACTCTCGTCATGTTGGCACAGGTTTCCACAATTTTACGGACTTGGCTTGTTGGCTGTTGATGCATCAGGGCATCGTGGACGTTAAGTATCATTGTTTTTTCTCTCAGGGAAAACGCAGATTTACAGACTCTGCGAAGTTCGACCGGGACAAAACTGAAAGTTGAAGCCATCGCTGTTCTGATTTTAACTAAGCATATTATAGGTTTTTGCTTTATTTTTATACTTACACAGAATATTTTTATTGCATACTTAGGCACCTAACTACCGATGAGTCTTTGGTTACTTATATTCCAATAACTGCTAAAATCCCAAATAACTTTATTGTACCCATTAACATTAGGCTTTATAACACTGTGGATTTCTAGTACTTAAGAATTGTTAATTGTACTCGTTTAGGCCTCTATCATACCAATAAGATTTTTAGTTTCATCATTTACTCATTAAAATAAACTTTGAAATGCGTTCATTTATATAGCTTATTGTAGAGTCTAGAAGGCATGTAAAAAAATATTTCTTAAAAAAAGGTCGCACTGATGAGATAGAAAAAAAAATGCAAATAATTCGTAGATAAATTTAGGACGCTTATGGTTTATGACATTTTAATGTTTATAACCCATGTTGTGTGCTATCAGCTCCAAACAAACGGACTTTAGATAGAAAAACTCATAAGAATCACAGATTGGTAACCTAATTAAAGCGATAATTAAAATGACGTCAAAAAATTACATCGAAAACTTCACTGCTATCCCTGTTTCATAATTTCGCTACATTGGTATAAAAAAAACTAACAATATCAAATAATCAACTTCTCATTTCACGTTGTTTAAAATTTATTTATTCGGAAATATGCTCTTTCCGATGCCATTAAAAAAATTTTTGGAGTCATTTTAACCATTTTTTTACATTTGTTTGTTAATCAAATAACAGCAAGGGCGTTTTTTCGGTCATTTTGAAAAAAAAAAATTGTTAACGAAAATGATTGTTTTTTAAATAATGGTCTCGCGATTCTCTACCAAATGTGACAAAAGAATTCAATTTTTTTTTCGAAATGACCGAAAAAACGCATTTGTTGTTATTTTGTTAATAAAAACTGTTAAAATAACTCCAAAGAATTTTTTTGGATTGGGCATCGGAAAGCTGGCGTCGAGACCTCCATTTTGAACAGAAAAAGTTCCATTTTGAACCAAATAGCATAAAAATGGCGGGCAATTCAAATTTTAAATAACAAATTCAATTGTGCCCACAATATTTTTGTACCCAAAATTTCAGCGCATTTTTGTTATAACAACAATAAAATGAAAAAAAAAAAAGTTTTTTGCCTGTTTTTGTAATTTTGTAGGTGATTTATGCACTTAAGCGACTTAAAACCAATGGGGATTTGTTGGAAACTTCATTAAAAAGAATTTGTTTTTTTTGTCCCGATTCGACTTATACAGAGTTATTCACATTTTAAGCTCAAAAAAAAACGCGTTTTTGAAAACATAAATTGTTTATAAACAAAAGAGCATAATTATGTTATAAGGCTTATTTTTAATAATAAGCTTCGTTTTCATAGCGATAGGTGTTTTTTTCTATAAATAATACTAAAATATAGTATCTAAGGATTTACTCCTCAGTTTTATTTTGTAGAGTCGCTAACGTAAAATTTGAATGACATCCAACCGCCTTGTGCATATACCTCTACTTTAATTCATATAGTTTATACCGCTAAGCTAGTTTTAGAATTTTTTCATTTGTTTCTTTATTTTTATTTACTTATAAATAAAATCGGTTTTGGTAAATGTATTTTGACTTTGTAATGTTTTCTTTAATATTACAAGACAGCAGCCTACGGCCCGACTGAAATCAAATAGCTTTGTTTACATGTAGGGAATATAATCATTTGTAATTTAGAGTTTGGAGATAGCATGGTTAAAAGATCTGCCTTTAAATAAATATGCTTCTTTGTTTATTCTTCTATTATTATTTAACTTCAATGAGACCAATGGACGTACTCACCCTCTTTGAACATTATCTGGACTTATTTTATTTAATCTATAATCACATTGTTTTAGACTGCATTTACAGCTCTTATAGCTATTTTTTTTATTATTTTTGGACATCCAATAGTTTCCGCCTTATTTGCCTGTTCCTCACGAAATTGACTCCTTCGGTGCGAAGATAATATGCTAATATTTTTTCACCATGTATTTTCTCTCATTTTTTCGTATTTTTATCTTTATTATCTTGCAATTCTTCTTATAATTTTGTCTTTAAGATATACTGGTAAAAAGTGTTCATATGTAAATACAATTGGGATAAGGTTTAGTGCAGGAATGAGGTTCGGTTCCAAAAGGTGTACAAGTATGAAGTGAGGATTTTTTTTCTAAAAAAAACATGTTAAATTCGGAAGAATGATAAAAAATGCTTTATTCAAACTATGCTCCATCGCTTGTTATACATTTTTTCCATCTTTCTGGTAATTTATGAATACCACGCCAGTAAAAATCTTCCCCTTTTACTGCGAACATCGAGCCATTTTTTCACTTCTTCGTACGAACCAAAGCGCTGCTCAGCAAATGCGTGACCCATCGATGCAAACAAGTGGTAATCGGAACGATCCAAGTCTGGTGAGTAAGCCGCATGGGGCAGAACTTCCCAGCTGAGTGCTTCCAACGTGTCATGTCGTGATGGAGCATTGTCATGAAGAAAAATGACCTTGTGTTGCCTCTTTCGATATTCTGGCCTTTTTTCAAGCAGCGAACGGTCCAAATCGGTCAATTGTCGTTGGTAACGTTTAGTATTAACCGTTTTTCCCGGTTTTAACAGCTCATAATAGACCACGCCCCTCTGGTCCCACCAAACACAGAGCATCGTCTTTCTGCCAAAGCGATTCGGTCTTGCGGTAGATGTGGATGGTGCCCCTGGGTCTACCCATGATTTTTTTTGCGCTTGCGATTCTCAAAATAAATCCACTTTTCATCCCCTGTAACTATACGATGCAAAAACGGCATCCTTTTGTATCGAGCGAGCAAAATGTCACACGTGTTTTTGCGCTTTTCCATTTGCCTGTCGTTCAACTCATGTGGTACCCATCTAGCGGCTTTTGAATCTTTCCCATCTCTCGTAGCCGACTGGAAACAGCTTGTTCACTAACGCCCAATTGCTCGGAGAGTTGTTTTTTCTGTTTGTATATCATCTTCGTCCAACAATGCTTGCAATTCCACATCTTCGTATTTTGTTGGCTGTTTTCCACGTTCCTTGTCTGCAACATCGAAGTCACCACTTTTGAAACGCCGAAACCATCGTTCACACGTATCTTGCGATGGAGCATGTTCACCATAAGCTTCTCGAAGTAATGGGTATGATTCAACAGCAGTTTTCTTCTCTTTGTTCTGTATAAATTTCGACATATTGAACACAACGACACAACATTATGCACACACTTTTCCAATTTATCACTCGTGCGCTTCTGCCACTTGTTGATGTCACAACAAAATGGCGCAGTGTCAAATCTTTATAGCACAAACTGCATTGGTGAACCATCTGTTGTCTGAAATCCGCATTTCATACTTGTACACCTGGTAAATAAAAGTCCATAGCAGGTCATTAAGGTTTGATCTTTTTTTATTTTAATAATACTTGTATTAATATAACTATTAACCGAATAATCTTCTTAACATTTAATATCTAAATTGTAAAGGCGCCTTGTTATGCGTAAGTAATTTTCTTTCTTTAAAATATTTATATTATAACTGAAACAAATTGTTTTCCAACAGTTCATATTTCTAAACATTTTAACATAACAGGGATCTGTCAAGACGATGGCTTTTTACATTTATTTTTCATTCAATAGTATACAACATTTCTTAAATATCAGCTCTCAATATATATTTTTCAACATATTAAGCCCGATTGTAGAACTGATTTTTTAATTTAACCACCCTTTTGCGTATCATTGGCTAGCGGATAAATAAAAACACCAATCAATTCGGTGTCCGTCTGACTGCCCGCCTGTCTGTCCGTCTGTGTACCTATTCGTCTGTTTATCCGCCTGTTTGTCTGTTCATCTATCTGTTCGTCTGTCTATCCCTCTGTCTGTCCATCTGTCTATCCATCACACCCGAGTTTCTCCCGAAACTATGTGACACGGAAAGTTGAAATTTGGCATAAATGTAAGAACTGATGGTCCAGTCAGAGTCGTGTAGTTCTGAAAGTTAAACTTTGAATTAAGGCGTTAGTCTTGGGAGTGAAATCGGAAGGAAAAAAATATTTAGCTGGTTATCGAATGAGATGTTAAATGTTCAAGCTTAATCATGAGAGCTTAAGAAACTTGTACCAGAACAGACTAGACCAAAGATTGGATAATGACCTATTAAACTGTGATTCAAACACACTGTATACACCTATAATAAATTCTATAAAGGAAGCAGCTGAATGGGCCCTGGGTTATGAGGAACAAATAAGTAACAAAAGAAATAATAACTTAATGTGGAATGGTGAACTCGAGAGACGGAAAGACATAAAACAACAAGCATACCATAAATGGCTCAGAATACAAGAATAGATATAGAAATAAACAAACAAAATATAGATAGGGGAAGTCAAACCTACTTAAGCATGGAGATTTACTAATGGCTTAAGAAAAGAAAATACAAATAAGACAAGCCTCCCAGTTATGGATATAAATAAATGGAGAGATAATTACACTTAGGAACTGAACGGAGACAGACGCATACTCCAAAAGCTCACCTAGCAAATATGAAGTACGTGGGCCAATGATCAATATAAACAAAGAATTAATGGAAAAATTGATCGAAACTATGAAAAATAAAAAAAAGGGCGAGCAGACCAGAAGGAATTCCAGCGCAGCTTATCAAATACGGAACACTAAAATTGAAAAACAAACTGACAGAACTCTATTCTAGGTATCTAAACGGTGAGAATATACCAAAAATTTGAAGAAAGGATGGATAACTCCTATCTATAAGAAAGGCAATAGAGAAGAATGCAAAAACTATCGCCGCATTTCTTTGACCGGCGGTCTCAGTAGATTATATAGGAATCGAAAGAGAACAAGCAGGATTTCGAGTCAGTTGTACTTGCACGGATCATATTTTCACATTTACTGAACTCAATGAAAAGAAAGTAGCTAGGGGGAGACAAATGCACTTACTTTTCGTTGACCTGACAAAGGCATATGATATCATACCCCTTCACAAAGCAGGTGTTAGAGAATTCAGTGGTCAATATAACCGTTCTAAATGCAATACAGCAGTTCTACCACCACCTGTAATCAAGGATAAAGATTAACAATAAGTTTTCCGATACCTTCGTGGTAAATAAGGTTCTAAGACAGGGATGCAGCTTGTCTCCTACGCTTTTCAATATCTACTTGAATGAGGTCCTGAAGGGATGGCGAAGATCTTGCCCGGGAATGTGTATACAACTGACTGACGAAACTATCCTGTATACAATGTATTTCATTGGTGACCAAGTAGGGGTCGCACAAAATCGAGAGGACTTTATGACAGACAGACTGATACGAGAGTACGAGAAATGCACCCTGACCTTATTACTCTGGTTAAAAACCATGTCGAACCCAACTGCATGATACTATCTTTAATACTGTGGTTTTATATGCATACGAATCTTGGCAATTGAATAAGACAACCGGATGGAAATTGCTCGCAGTGGACATGGATTTCTGGTGCAGATCGATGGGTGTGCCAAGAACCATGCACGTAACCAATGAAAGAACACATGAAATTATGGGCCCTATAAGTAATGTTATAGACGATATACAACAAAATCAGCTGGTATGGTATGATCATGTACAAAGAATGAGGGAACATCGACTACCGAAACAAATAATGGAATGGCAAACTCCAGAAAGGAGGAAAATGGGTAGACCTAAGACCACGTGGATCAGTGGAATCCAAAAAGCAATGTTGGAGCGCGACCTACGGTCAGAGAGTTGGGCTGATGGGCGAGGTTGAAGACTGGGAACCGGAAGGCGCAGGACGCTATAAAGATATACTGTATTGGTTTTGACTTAATAGCAGAATTCTCTCATTTTAGATGTAAATACATGTTCGGGCGCCCAAATAAAAAAGAAATCTCTTATGTACTTTACTAGACTTTGCTACCTGTTTTGAATTATTTCTAAGGGTTCACCCTATTTTAGGCAGAAAACCTCTGCTATACAATAGAGTCATAAAATGTAAATGAGGGTTCATCGGTAGCATAGCCGTCCGAGCGTAACTTGCTTTTGGTGCTTAATAAATAAAATTATCTTAAAAATAAAGTTATAGAAATATAAATTCATTACCAAAAATTTTTTAATCTATAGACCTATGTATATATATATATATATATATATATATATATATATATATATATATATATATAAATTCACGATATATAAGTACTTTAATTACGATCAAAAACAATCATCATCTTTAAAATCTGAAGACTCGACTTCTCTTAAATTGATAATTAAGGGTTATATTTCCACAGTTTTTTTCGATGTACTCGTCAAGCTTCCACATTTTATTTTCTTTTTCTATAACATTTTGAATGACATTTTTCCAATTATGCTCTTTAATCCTCTCTATTCCGGCGAGTAATAATTGCCTTACGTCTTGAAGTTTGAACGTGGTGTTTTCCCTTGCTACGAAACCTTTTATTTGTGCCCAAATTAGCTCTATGGGATTCAATTCGCAATGATATGGAGGTAATCTAAGCACTGTGATATCCCGTCCTTTGCCATCTCATCGAACGGGTATTTCTTGAACTGGGCCTATTTTGTTTCGCAACTTTGAGAAGTTCCGCTTTATGTTTGAGATTTTTGTCTCTTATCCATTGAAGAATATTTGCTTTCTTCCATGAATTTGTAGGGAGTTGTTCTAATAATCGAGAATGGTATGGGGCATTATCTAATACTGTAACTGATTCTGCTGGTATACATGCAAACACTTGTTGGAAGTACTCCTCAAAAATATCGGCCGTCATCTCCTCATGGTAATCTTTAGTTGACTTCGATTCGAATTCCAACACCGCCACCGTCGAGAAATCTGTTTTCACTACCAATATGTGCTATAATAAGTCCAATTTTACCAAATCCACCATACCACCACTCACACGGCCAGATAATTCCATTGCAACCACACCTGTTGAGAGAGCGAACTTGTTGGCTGAACTCTTTGCTTCACATTCTACTGTCGATTTCCAAGGAAAAACACCACCTATTATTCCCATATTGCAGTCAAGGATGTCCGATGTTGTCTTCAGACAGCGCATCATAAAGCGTATTTTAATGAAGCTAGACACCAAGAAGGCTTCTGGCGCTGACGGAATACCTGCCATAGTTCTCGAAAACTGTGCAAGGGAACTAACACCAGTTTTCTGTAGACTTTTTAACCTATCCTACAGAAAGGGAATATTTCCGTCCTGCTGGAAATGTGCCACGGTTCAGCCGACACCTAAAAAAGGCAAGAAGACCTTGTCAAATAACTACCGACGAGTTGCACTGCTTTCAATAATATTGAAAGTCATGGAAAAGGTTATCAATGAGCATTTTCTAAAATATCTTGAACGATTCAATATTATTAGCGATCACCAATATGGTTTTCGTAAACATAGATTAACAGGAGATCTTCTGACTTATGTAACACATGTTTGGAACAACGCAATTGAACACTTTGGAGAATCTCGAGCGGTTTCTCTTGACATATCTAAGGCATTCGACCGTGTTTGGCACGATGGACAGTTGGCTAAGTTACGCTCTTATAGTATGTCTGAAAGGTTCTGTTTGTGGCTCTCATGTTTCCTCAGAGAGCGTTCTTTACGAGTGGCGGTCGACGGATTTCTTTCTAATACCCTCACTATCAACGCCGGTGTGCCCCAGGGCTCCATACTGTCTCCTACTCTCTTTCTCATTTACATTAACGATCTGCTGGAAAAGACCGCGAATCCAATCTACAGCTTCGCAGATGACAGTACGCTTGTCTCTTCATTCACCTTGAACGCTCGGACATCGGCTGCTCAGGCGAATATCCTTAGACAGCAGGAGGTCGTTCGACTTAACAAAGACCTGGAAGAAATTCTATCTTGGGTGACAGTAACCAAGTGGAATTTAACGCTACAAAAACCCAGGCGGCAGTTTTTTCTAAAAAAGTTAACGTTGCTGAACCCGACATAGTTATGTCGGGGCACTCCATTCCCCTAGCATCGTCACTCAATTTGTTGGGCGTTAGTTTGGGAGCAAATATGTCCTGGCATGAACAAGTTGCAGGCATAGCAAGGAGAGCTTCTCAAAAGTTGGGAATATTATTTAGAACCAGAAAGCTTTACACCCCACAACAACTGTTAATTCTTTACAAAGCCCAAATTCGACCAACTATAGAATACTGCTCCCACGTTTGGGGCTCCGCTCCCAAACATACACTGCATTTGTTTGATTCTGTTCAGAGAAGAGCGGTCCGTCTGATTGGGGACCCGGAATTGACCGGCGGCATTGATTCGCTGGAACATTGAAGAACGGTTGGCGACTTGAGTCTGTTCTACAAGTATTTTCATGGAAAGTGTTCGAAGGATGTAGCCCGCTTAATTCCTCCCAAAGCGGTGCCTGTTAGAAATACATGTCGCACTGGTGCTTCAGATCTGTATGAGGTTCAGCTTGTCACTCCGCGTACAACGCTTTTCAAGCAATCTTTTATATGGAGAACGTCACCCTTTGGAATAATTTGTCCAGCGCTGTGTTTCTCACCGAGTCCAATTTACAGCGATTCAAGAACAACGTGAATCGCTTTTTCCGCACTTGTGCCGCTTCTGGAGCGCTTTAGGGACTTCCCTGCAGCACGTGTGCTAGACCCATAAAAAAAGGGCTTCTTTCCTTTGTGATTCTGAGGTTCGTTGCAAGGACCGCGTTTTCTTTCTTTTAGAAATCTATAAACAGTTGCTGATCCAACTCCCGTCATGTTGGCACAGGTTTTCACAATTTTAAGGACTTGGTTTGTTGGCTGTTGATGCCTTAGGGTATCGTGGACGTTAAGTATCATTGTTTTTTCTCGCAGGAAAAATGCAGATTTACAGACTCTGCGAAGTTCGACCGGGACAAAACTGAAAGTTGAAGCCATCGCTGTTCTGATTTTAACTAAGCATATTATAGGTTTTTTGCTTTATTTTTATACTTACACAGAATATTTTTATTGCATACTTAGGCACCTAACTACCGATGAGTCTTTTGGTTACTTATATTCCAATAACTGCTAAAATTCCAAATAACTTTATTGTACCCATTAACATTAAGCTTTATAACACTGTGGATCTCTAGTACTTAAGAATTGTTAATTGTACTCGTTTAGGCCTCTATCATACCAATAAGATTTTTAGTTTCATCATTTACTCATTAGAATAAACTTTGAAATGCGTTCATTTATATAGCTTATTGTAGAGTCTAGAAGGTATGTAAAAAAATATTTTTTTTAAAAAAAGGTCGCACTGATGAGATAGAAAAAAAAATGCAAATAATTCGTAGATAAATTTAGGACGCTTATGGTTTATGACATTTTAATGTTTATAACCCATGTTGTGTACTATCAGCTCCAAACAAACCGACTTTAGATAGAAAAACTCATAAGAATCACGGATTGGTAACCTAATTAAAGCGATAATTAAATTGACGTCAAAAAATTACATCGAAAACTTCACTGCTATCCCTGTTTCATAATTTCGCTACATTGGTATAAAAAAAACTAACAATATCAAATAATCAACTTCTCATTTCACGTTGTTTAAAATTTATTTATTCGGAAATATGCTACTTACCACTCATGCATTCAAAATAGTTAGTTATTTTTACAGTCAAACGTGTTTCTTTTACAAATCGCATTCGATTATATTCATCCAAGTCGGATTTATGCAAAAAATAAAATACAGTTTCAATAAAACACGGTTTCATATAAATTGATAGGTTATTTTGTATGCATTAATGATATTATACGCAAGAACTGTCGTCAGTGTGTTCACGTGTAATGCAATAAAAAATTTCCATAAAATTTAACGAAAAAATAGTATACTCACATCAGTTATGAACATCCAGGACAGTAATTCATAATTAAGCTGCGAAATCTATTTTGTAGCTTACTTGATTCAATTAATGACGCAGCGTTTACAGTAAAAGTACCACTGCGATGAGAAAACTCATTCATTTCTCTTCAAACACCCAGAGTGGTGAGTGTATCATAAATTATTATTTCTGCCCTGTTTTAAAAAATTAAACCCTAAATAGAGTTTTTACAAGTTGATAAATGATGACATTTCAGTTGTGTTAAAATTACTTAAGGCGCTTATTCATGTCATAAGTTAATCGCTTTTAGTTGTAACTAGGAGGGCATTTTTTTGGAGTATATGAGGGCTGGATCTATGTTGTAAAATAATATTCAAAGAACACCACGATGCCGTGCAATCTTTACATGACGACTGGTGTGTTTTCGGACAACCTGTGTCGAAAACATTGTAGGTTTTGGAATTTTTTGAGTGATTTTAGAGAAATTAGTGGAACAGATAAAATATTTTAGAGGCTCGAGTGTCACATAATTTCAGCAAGCAGCCTATTTTTTTTGTTATGGTCGTACTTTTTAATTCATTACATAGTCTTAACCGTTTGTTTTTCTATTGTGCTGGAGGTCACAAATCTTTTTTTTAAATTTTTTCCTTGTTTTAATGATTATTCATTAGTAGAAACGCATTGTGGTTTTTTAAATAACTTCGAAAAGGACATGGCTTAGGTTCTCTCTGAATTGAAGCAGAAAATCATCGTTGACTTATTCAGATAAATTCGCATTGGTTTTATCTTGACTTAAAAGCTTCATGGAACTCAATAAAGTCGCATACATGAACAAGTGTAATACTGTAAGTATATATAACTTAATATTTATGACAACAAGCTTAAACCTAATAATTGCCTTACTAGTAAGAAATATTAATTCAGTTTCAGCTTGAAAATGCTTTTATTTAGAAAAAGGATAAATCTAATTCTTATTAGTTAAGAACTTAATTTTTAGTGGTCTGTACGGGACACTTATGGGATCACATCGGTTGTCTGTCCATCTGTCTGTCACACCCGGTTTTCCCCGAAATTATTTGATATAGAAAGTTGAATTTGTGCACAAATATAGGAATTGATGGCCTAATCACAGCCGTGTAATTTTGAAAGTTAAATTTTAGGGGTAGTTTTGAGGGTGAAATTGGAAATGGAAAAAAAATGTTTACTAGGACATCGAGTGGGGTGTCAAATGAAAGCTTGTGAAAATACGAGTTCAAAAATATATATGATGGAATACGTGCGCACCGTTGTTTGTATATTACCAGGTGTACAAGTATGAAATGGGGATTTTTTTTCTAAAAAAAAAATGTTAAATTCGGAAGAATTATCAAAAGTGCTTTATTCAAAGAATGCTCCATCGCTTGTTATACATTTTTCTCATCTTTCGGGTAATTTGTGAATACCACGCCAGTAAAAATCTTCCTCTTTTGCTGCGAATCATTCATCGAGCCATTTTTTTCACATCTTCGTACGAACCAAAGCGCTGCTCAGCAAGTGAGTGACCCATTGATGTAAACAAGTGGTAATCGGAAGGAGCCAACTCTGGTGAGTAAGCCGCATGGGGTAGAACTTCTCAGCTGAGTGCTTCCAACATGTCGCGAAATGGTTTTGCCATATGTGATGGAGCATTGTCATGAAGAAAAAGGACTTTATGTTGCCTCTTTCGGTATTCTGGCCTTTTTTCAAGCAGCGAAAGGTTCAAATCGGTCAATTGTTGTTGGTAACGTTTAGTATTAACTGTTTCCCCAGGTTTTAACAGCTCATAATAGACCACGCCCCTCTGGTCCCTCCAAACACAGAGCATCGTCTTTCTGCCAAAGCGATTCGGTTTTGCGGTCGATGTAGATGGTGCGCCTGGGTCTACCCATGATTTTCTGCGCTTGGGATTCTCAAAATAAATCCACTTTTCATCCCCTGTAACTATACGAAGCAAAAACGACTTCCTTGCCTGTCGTTCAACTCATGTGGTACCCATCTACCGGTTTCTGAATCTTTCCCATCTCTCGTAGCCGATTGGAAACAGCTTGATGACTAACGCCCAATTGCTCGGCGAGTTGTTTTTGCGTTTGCGAAACATCTTCTTCCAACAATGCTTGCAATTCCGCATCTTCGTATTTTTTTGGCGGGTTTCCACGTTCCTTGTCTGCAACATCGAAGTCACCACTTTTGAAACGCCGAAACCATTGTTCATACGTATCTTGCGATGGAGCATGTTCACCATAAGCTTCTCGAAGTAATCGGTATGATTCAACAGCAGTTTTCTTCAAATGAAAACAAAAAATTAATGCTGTCCGCGAATGCTCTTAGTTCGGTATAAATTTTGACATATTGAACACAACACTATGCACACACTTTTCCAATTTATCACTCGTGCGCGTCCGACACTTGTTGATGACACAACAAAATGGCGCAGTGTCAAATTTTTATAGCACAAACTGCATTGGTGCACCATCTGTTGTCTGAAATCCGCATTTCATACTTGTACACCTGGTATTTAAAAAAAATACAAAAACACCTCTGTCCACCGATCTTATCTCGAAAAGTACTGATCAAAAAAACTTTGAAAAAATTGTGAAATAGTCTTTATAAGGTTAAGCGAAAGTTATCTCGAGTGCATTACGTTTGGTAATTTATAAAATTTATAAATTATAAAAAAACAATACTGACATACTGTGTTTTCCTACAAATGGGGAAGGTGAAATATTTTCCGCACATTACGGCACTTTGACAAAATAATTTTATTTTATTTATTTATAATAAATATTTAGGTAGTACATATTTGTTTTACACTTTTATTATTAGATTCTAGATTGAGTTGGATTTATTTATTGGCTATTAAGTATGCTAGAATTAATATACATTATTGACTAAGAAAAAAACGTATAAATACATATTTAATTTTAAGATGTCAGAGCCTAATTAACTTAGCCTAGGCAAGGATCTTATTTCATTTGAAAGCAATCACGGTACGGAACACTAAATGCGCCAGTCCAACTTGCACTTGACTGTTTTTTTTTTAAAATAATTTTCCAAATATGATTTAAATTTGATAGAAATAGGCAAATAAATAAAAGCGAAAAATGTTTTTCATTTTGACAGTTATCTTCAAATTATAGTGAGTTTGTACCCCGTTATTATTGACTTGTGTGCCAAATTTCATTTAGATTCGTTAAAGTGTTTACCCCTGATTACAAACAACTAGCCGCATAAATAGAGAATTGTATGTTAGTATGGATCTACAATAAATCTCGTTCCTACCTAAAATAAATATCCACATTTATCATTATTAACAATGATTGAAACAGATTTACTGGCTGTTGGCTATCTTCCGTCCGTTCAGCTAATCTGAAAGCCAAAAATTCTATGGTCTTTTGACTCATTTTTAGTCAGGCTAATAAATTACTTTGTCTTTATACGTAAGCAAAATCTAAAACGTAGTCTAGCAGAACCGGCTGACAGACCGACTCGATTGCCAAATTTTGTTTTGGTTGGAACAATTTCGTTTTGTCAAATAAAATACAAACTTTATTCGTCATTTACCAATAATTGCTTACACAGTAGTAGTCCAAAAAGTAGAAAGGAAGACAATGTTGGAACCTGTCAAGGTTCAGAAAGTAAGTCTGTAAAAGCAGAGGCCTGAGAGAGTACCATTCGAAGATCAGGGGACGAATTTTCCAAAAACTAAATTCTCAATTCAAAATTTTAGTTAGTGAGGTAAGTATAATTGGCGTGAAGGATTAGTTAAGCGGTTGTCTAATTTAGACTTTTCCTAACATGAATGAAACTTCGGCCCTGACTGGTTTAATTAGGTAAATTTAGGCTAGTCACAGACAGAAGTTAATTCATGGTATCCTAAATTTAACCTAACTCCTAAAGCGCTTCAGAAGCGAAATATGTGCGGAAAAAAAAGCGCTTCACATAGGTCTTGAACCTCTATAAATTGTACTCGGTGGGAAGTCCTAAGCAAATCATTCCAAAGGGACGAGGTTCTTTATATAAAGATATATAAGATAAGTGACAAGCTGAACTTCATAACGATATGATGTATTAGCGCGACGTTTATTCTTGGCATGCACCGCTCTGGGAGATAATTAAGCGGGCTATATCCATCGCAAATTTTCCATGAAAGTACTTGTAGAATATACTCAAGTCGCCCACTGTTCTTCAATGTTTTTCAAGGAATCAAGGTTGATGGTAAGTTCTGGGTCTCCAATCAAGTGAACAGCGATCTTCTGAATAGAAATTAACAAATGCAGCCTATGTTTGGGCGCAGAGCCCCAAACATGGAAGCAGTATTCCATCGTTGGTCGGATTTGTGCTTTGCACAAAATTAACAGTTATGGAGTATAAAGCTTTCTAGTTCGAAATAAAATTGCCAATTTTGGAGAAGCTCTCTTTGTTATGCATGCAACATGTTCATGCCAGGATATTCCTAAATTAATCTCCCATTTAATAAATTTGTTAATATCAGAAAATTTCTTCATTTAAAAACATTGCTTGCAAAAATTCTGTTTTCGAAAATTTAATTTATCTAAAATTTTACTCTTGAAAATTTCGTTTTCGAAAATTACTCGGGGCTAGCTCTTACATCATCAAGCTGACTGCTACAAATGCCAGGTACCCGGAAATATAACAAACCCCATGACTACGAACCAAGGAACAAAGCAATGCTGCATACTCTCACCAACGATTTTCTTATTTATATTCGACAAAGTAATGAGGGAAGTCATGAGAGGTCAGAAGAAAGGTATTCAAAGGCGATATCTACTGTCGCAAAGATTAACCAATATGAAGACCAAATTAGAAAAACTAAAACAGGAAGCAGCGAAAGCCGGACTAAAAATCAGTGTTAGAGACAAAGGAAATCAGGATGAACTCCGACGTGGAGAACAGACTGCATGAGCATAAAATTGGGCAGGTGGAGTCTTTCCTTTATCTCGTTAGTATCATTACGATTACCGGGAGAGCGGAGGAGGATCTCAAAACCCTGATTCGAAAAGCAAACAGACTCTTTGTCCAATTGTAGCTAGCCTGGAAAAGCAGGAACCTATCACCCAGAACTAAGATCTGACTCTTTAACAGAAACGTGGTATTCGTTCTCTTGGATGGATGCGAAACTTAGAAGGTAACGGAGCAGATTGCAAGTTGGGTGCAAGTCTTCACCAACAGAGGCTTACGACGGATTCGGTGTATCCGATGGTCAAAGACTATCTCGAACGAAGACCTGTGGAAAACAACCTAGCAGCAACCCATCTGAAAACAAATCCAAACAGGAAAATGGAGATGAATTGGGCATAACCTCAGGAGATCCGAGGGTACTATAGAAAGGAAATCCTCGGACTGGAACCCGCAAGGAAACCAAGGAATAGGTATATCTAAAACAACATGGAGAAAAATGGCGATAAAGAAACCGAGAAAATTGGCAAATCAGGGCCCGAGCTCACGATCCTAACTAAGAACCAAGCCCGATGGATAGCGTTTTCTTCTGCCTTTTGCTCTAGTGAGAGATGTAGAAACTAAGTAAGTAAATAACCTAAGTAGATCATACATTTGATATTTTGTATTAATGCATTTAATATTTTCTGCTATGAGCTATTCGCATGGCCTATTTACGAGGACTTTAAAATCACTAAATCCTTATTCCAATGCAGTCAATGTACTGATTCCATTAGGATTATATCTATGATAAAAAGCTACAGTGTACTTATTCCTACAATTAGAAAAAGAAACCATTTTAATGTAAAATAATTCTGTTTTACTTTGAAGATTAAACTGAAATCAGTCTTTTCCATTCAAGAAAAGATAAAACCTTATAAAACCCTAATTCTGATTATCTGGAGTACTTTCCTGGTAAAAGGGTAATTTAATTACATTTTTTATAACGATTGTCGGTCGTAAATTTTTTATGATATTTTAGCAGGTTTTATTTGAACAAAATCAATGTTCCAATAATTTAATTTTCATCCCGAAAAACCAAATTCAGTTTACAAAGTGCTATTGTAGAATGTAGAATGAGTCTTTAAAATTAAGAAAAACGAAAAAAAAATTGAACCAATTATTTTAAGTAGTAGTTATTTATGTAACTGAAAATTTTCAGAGCAATCTAGCTCTTCCGACGAACTTGGCTGACATATAGGTTCAGTCAAAAAAAAAAACCGGTCAAGTGCAAATTGAACTTGCACAACTAGTGTTCCGTACGTTGATTGCTTTTAAAATAAAAAAATTTGTTACGGTGATATAAAATGATCAGTGACTTTACAAAACACATCCCAAAGGAGTTTTCAACAAAGTTTGTTTCCAATTTTTACTGAAAACTGATGACCTTGAAATTTTAGTTTTTTTTTATGTCACAAATAAATTATTAAAGGCACTCGTGATAATTTGCGTTCAATCTGCACCCCGTGGTTAATATTCCAGAATTTTTTCAAAATTTTTTTAATCAGTACTTTTTGAGATAAGGACAGCGATTTTTCGCGATTTTTTTTTAAAAATAGTACAAAGAAAAATGAGTCCAAGTATTACATTATATATATATATATATATATATATATATATATAAAGGGTCTTCCATTTGGGACTTGACAACTTTGAAATTTCACTGTAAACGCACCCTTAAGCCAATCACCGAACTGTCAACGTCAAAACATTCAGTAAAGTCAACATTCTCATCATGGTGAAGTACACACGAACGAACAACGTTTACAAATAATTAAAATTTACTACCAAAATTTGGAGTCGGTGACTGCAACTTTAAGAACCTTAACGCCAATTTTTGGTCGTAATTCTCGTCCCAGTAGACAAGCAATTCGTAGTCTAGTGAAAAAATTTGAGTTAACATATTCGCTGCTGGATGCTCCCGTGCCAGTGAGACAACGGGTTGGTCGAAGTGGCCAGAATATTGCTGCCGTTCAAGCGTCCATCTCAAACGAACCAAAACAGTCGATTTCACGGCGTTCTCAAGAATTGGGCATCGCTCACACCACACTATGGCGAATTTGGCGAAAGGATCTTGGCATGCACCCTTATAAGTTAAAGTTAACTCAAGAACTAAAGCCACTCGATCATATGAAGCGACGTACGTTCTCGAATTGGGCTGTAGAAATGTTGGAAGAAGATGACCAATTTCATCGCAAAATCATCTTTAGTGATGAAGCGCATTTTTGGATAAACGGCTTCGTCAACAAACAGAATATGCGTTATTGGTCAGGTGAAAACCCTCATGTGCTTGAAGAAACATCACTTCATCCACAAAAAATTACTGGTGCGGTTTTCATGCCGGTGCACAGTGTGTCGCGTAGAACATGCTAGGTGGACAAAATTCATGTTATGATTTCCAGGAAATCTTATTTGCAAAACGTAAACAACACCACCAAACCCCGAATTCCGAGAAAAGGTTGTTTAACAAATTTGCAAGTGGCGAGTCATAAGCGTCAGAAGTCAGGTATTGAGTTTAATGCAGCTCTTTCAATCAATCAGTTGCAATTTAGCGACACTTTCGTGCACGTCTTATAGTGACATATTGTAATATTGTGAAAGTTTTTGTGATGAATATTAATACTGAGGGTAAGTACTATTTTTTAATGTATTTTTTTAAGCAGAATCTATTAATTTGAATTTTTAGTATTTTTTTTTAATAGCCTATATATTTTAGCGTGTTTTTTTAAAAAAAAAACTTTGAAAGTTCAGAATATACAGACATTCACCTCTATCCGGGCTAGTTTTTAGATATTACACAGAAATAACTTTATTCTTCGTAAAAATACACATATTGTTTAGCACACTTCAGTACAACATGTTTTTTTTTTTTTTCCAAAACACGTTTACTCTATTTCAAGGGTAGCCTTTTTTGAGGAGTGGTTGATACACACGAAGAATGAAAAAAACTCGCGTGTATATGACTTTCTTTCTTCAAAATTTCACTTTGGTGACATTACTGAAAGCAGCCAAAAAGAAATAAAGTTGAAGATATCCAACTTGTCTAATAAGTTTGGTGCCAAATGGTTGGCTTCAGGAAAGTCGGAGGAGCGTTTTTTAATTAAAAATAAGAATTGGTTGGATGAAGCAGACATACAGTTTACTGCGAGTTCTTTTGCGCCACAACCTTCAACATCAAGTGAGAATGTGACTCCTGCAGGAAGACCTCGCAAAGATTTCGAGGAATCGTCGTTTAAGACGAAGAAACGTCGCATCGTGGATCTCGTAGAATCCCGAAGTGTCAGTAAATTGGTGACTGCTGCCGAAATTGCTGTGCGTTCAGCAGGGCAAAGGAAAATTGCCAATGTGATTAGAGACATTAGTGAGAACCCAGATAATATTATTAAGTCTAAAAATACCAGTTCCGTTAATCCTAGGCAATTAAGTAGTGACGAAGCCTTAGCTTACTATATAGATTCTAAGTCAACAACGCATTCTTACAAACAAACTAGGAAGTGGTCCATGAAGGCGGGGCATAATGTGTTTCCGTCATATTTTAGTTTAAAAAAGTCCAAACAGGCCTGTTACCCTGCAAAGGAGCACATTGCTATAACAGAAACTCGTGCTGAAATAAATTTGCAAGCCTTATTAAACAAAAAAAAAAACATGAAACGTAAACAAAAACCAAAAAAAAAAAATTTTGTTTTTCTTTTGTTATTGCGCTTTTTTACCGAAAAAATAATGAATTTTACACGAAAAAAAATTTTTTTCTCTCCATTAATTTCGAAATAACTCCAAAACGATAAAAGATAGAATAAAATAATATTCAATCAACTTTAATAAAATTTTGTTATGCATTTTTTAAATGTTTTATTTATAAAAATCTGACAAGTTGTTCCCGAGTTATCGTTAAATATGTCTGCGTAGCTGACTAATTTAGGGGAAAAAATTAGCCACGCCCATAAAAAAAAACCAACGCGATGAATTTTTTCTTAAAATAACTTAATATGCCTAGAATATACATAAACAATTGAAATAAGTGAAAAAATAATTTTGTCCAGCTAACTTGTACTAGTCGACACACACAGTGGTGTCATTGGGCCGTTCTTTTTCGTTGATGAAAATAACCGTCACGTTACAGTCAATGAAGATCGCTACAGAGACATGTTGCAACGTTATTTCTTTGATCAATTGCATGGGCTAGACATTAATGATATGTGGTTTCAACAAGACGGCGCCACAAGCCACACAGCGGGTGTAACAATCGACTTACTGCAATCTAAATTCGGTGAACGTGTTATATCGAGAAATGGTCCCGTCGAATGGCCGCCTAGATCGTGTGATTTAACACCTCTAGACTTCTTTTTATGGGGGGGGTACGTTAAATCATTGGTCTATGCTAACAAGCCTGCGTCGTTAGAGGAGCTCAGAGCCAATATTGAAAGAGAGATAGCGGCCGTTTTCGTCGAAATGTGTGGCCGAGTCATCGAAAATTGGGTTCAACGAATCGACCGCTGCAAACGTGCCCGTGGTGGAGATATGAATGAAGTCGAATTCCATACATAAATGTTTTGATTGTACTTCAAGCCGATAGTAAAATTTTCGAAATGTCTCAAATCAGTTGCGTTTTATTTAACAAAAAAGTTGTCAAGTCCTTAATGGAAGACCCGATATATTACTCTTGTTTTCACAAGCTTTCATTTGACATCACACTCGATGACCCAGTAAAAAAAATTTTTTTTTCACTTCCGATTTCACCCCCCAAAACTAACGCCTTAAGTCAAAATTTAACTTTCAAAACTACACGGCTCTGATGACGCCATCAATTCCTATATTATTACCAAATTTCAACTTTCTATGACAAATAGTTTCGGAGAAAATCGGGTGTGACAGACAGTCGGACATACAGACAGACAGACAGTCATCTTATAAGTGTTCCGTACGGAACATTAATTACTCTATAACTGTTTTCTTCCCGAGGAAACAAAATTAATATCACAAAGATAATCTTGACAGTTGCATAAGATATATTGTTATGGTTCCACATGTTCAAAAAAAAATATAGCCAAATACGACAGTAGTTTTGAAAGTTAAATTTTTAACTTAAGAGGTTAGTTTTGGGGGTGAAACCGGAAGTGAAAAAAAAAATTGACCAAGCCATTGAGTGGGGTGTCAAATGCAAGCTTGCATTTTAATGTAAAATAATTCTGTTTTAATTTGAAGATTAAACTAAAATCAGACTTGTCCATTCAAGAAAAGATAGAACCTTATAAAACCCTAATTCGGTTGTCTGGATTACTTTCCTGGTAAAAGAGCAATTTAATTACATTTTTATAACGGTTGTCGGTCTTTAAAATTAAGAAAAATGAAAGAAAGTTGAACCAATTATTTTAAGTAGCAGTTATTTATGCAACTAATGTGTTAAAGATTTTAGAGCAATCCAGCTCTCCCAACACACTTGGCTGACACAAAAGTACAGTCAAAAAAAATTATTTTATAACTGTTTTCTTCCCGAGGAAAAAAAATTAGTATCACAAAGCTAATTTCTTGACAGTTGTATAAGATATATTGTTATGGCTCCTCGTGTTCAAAAAAATCTAGCCTAATACGACAGTACTATAAATAAGTGTTTATTGAGCGCACGTCACAGGAGAGAGGAGCCAGGTAGTGGTAAAAAACGTAACCCTGATCCATGGACAATTAGATGCTATGGAATGTTTCACTGTAGCGGAGCTTTTTGTCTGATAGGGTTTCACTAAACCCATAATTACCAAATACCAAACAGCGCAAATGAAGCCTCGAATGTTTACCTCTTTTACAATGGCTATGAATGATATCAAAAATGAATACAAGTGTGGATTGGAGAATTTTGCAATATGCAAACTCTCAAGTACTGTAAAAGTGCTTGCGAGTTCGTTAAAGCGTATTGTTTGTAAAAATATATCTCAGAAAGACACAGCTGCTGCAAGAGTTAAAGTAAACTGATATTACTCAACGTCATTAATTAGATGTTCCAATTTTTTTCAACACTTAGTAACATTTCATTCACAAATAAAGTACATTTCCACCTTAACGGCCACGCTAATAAACTCTTCGGCTTGGGAACATGCAAGAGTGTATGTGTTAATGTGTGTAAGAGAGAGAGAGAGAGAGAGAGAGAGAGAGAGAAACCCTATATTCTAAGTATCTGCAACATTAAGCTGAGTTTTTTCGAATCATTTGAAACGTCTTGACTCTCTTTACTTTTAATAAATGTTTTATTTATTAAATAGAAGCCGTTATTTGCCCCTTATGTACATCTTAATTTTTGAGAATGAATTGAGTGGATATTAATGCTGACAGCGCAAAAACTAGATATAAGCTAGCTCGTTTTTTAATGGTAGAGTACATGGAGATCGAGGTAATCTTTGTACGCCTTTTGAAAATAGTCTCTATAGTTGTTTAAAATTACTGTTTGAGCATCATTCATTTTAAAATAAAAAGAATCTAAGTTCAGCTCAAAAAATGAAAAAAATACTGAAGAGTTATTTAGTTGTTGAAATAAGATTAATTTACGTACAACCGTTGCGTCCTGAAAGAAAGAGCAGAAGTTTAGTGAAACACTAAAATTAAATATAAAAGGATATATTATCAACAAAATAAAAATTCCTAACTTTATTACACTTTTAAAAATTACTTCTACTAAATAAAAACCCCTTAAGCTAGAAGAGTGTACACTATGGCATAGAGTCCTTAGATTAGGGTTACTAAGTTTTTAATAAAAGGCTTGATAAAACTCGATATTAAAAGTTTTTAAAATTAACTCAGCGAATTACACGTGTAGAGTAGTCGATGGAAACGCACTTGTAGACAGAAAGTGAGATTTTTAGACTGGTGTGCTTATGAGTTACGGATTGGTTTCTCCTCGTTGGTTTTCCATAAGTTACTCGGCCACTCCGGGTGAGCTTTTCATAAAAATATTGTCTCAGCCATTACCATCCTAGTTTCATTTGGGTTGCTAAACACTTTTTGACCCGAAATGCCTGAGGATGAGCAGGATATTTCAAGAAAGGAAAAAGGCCTTGAAGTTGAGAGCTAGAAACCATTACTGCACTACTACAGCACTAAAAAAACCACTCTGGCCTGCTGGAGAAGAAAGCCACTACGGCCTATGGCGTTGCTGCTTCACGGTGGAAAAAGCCACTACTGCTTCATGGTGGAAAAAAGCCATTAAAAATTCCGTCTGGCCGCTTAAATATCTTTGTCCCTTCCTTAAAGTGGCGTCTTTAAAATGGCTCACTTTCGGGCGAAAAAATTAATACAAACTAAATAATTCAAGTCGGCAACACGCGTTACACACACACTGCCGGTTTAAATTAAACTGCTCAAAAATTTTAAACACTGTTTTAAGCTACATTGCTCAAAAATTGAAATCACTGCAATAAATATAAAAATATAATAAAATATTTTTATATTTATTGCAATTTTATAGAGAGAAAAACAGAAAAATCTAGGAAAAAATGAATGTTACACGTTTTTTTCTGTAGAAAACAAAATACCAAATATGCATTAGAGTCAGAATTCGTGAAATTTACGCGAAAAAAATGACTATTCTCATTTTTTATCGAAATGTTGAAAATATGGTTCTATGTGGCCATAATAATGTCTCGACAAAATGAAAAATGTTTATTTTTTTTACCAAAGTTATTGCAAAATGAAATTTTCGGTAACTTTTTAAACAATACCTATTTGCTCTTTACCAAATCATCCGATTTGAATGAAACCTCGGCATATACGAGGATAGATTGAAAAGTTCGCGGCCCAGTCAAGAAAACAAAATAAAAGCTTGGATTGTTGTTTTGACCGTGGAGTATAGTGGTGAACCCAGATTTCGTCCATTGTCACAAACCTGTTAAGAACATCTTGCGGATCAGCCTCAATCATCTCCAAACAGTCGCGAGAAATCGTGAGTCGAATTTGTTTTTGTTCAACTTAAAGCAATCTGGAGACCCACCTAGCGGAAACCTTAGAAAATCCGAGTTCGTTGGCAATGATGTTTTGAGTTCGTTCATACGAGATGCCTATAGTGTCTGCAATCTCCCTGATAGTTAATCTACGCTCTTTCAGTAGGAGATCACACACTTTGCTGAAGTTTTCTTCAGTCGTAGAGGTCGTGGGCCGGCCGGAGCGAGGGTCATCACGATGGTATATGACGGAGCAGATTCCTCTAGTGTTGTTTTCATATCATCGTGGATCTTCTTTGGTGTTAATCTTTTTTTAAAACAGATACTTGATGACCGCGTCATTCAATTTCTTCCATTTTTCCAAAAACGCTGCACTTGGTCTCACTAAACTCGTTCTAACCTAAAAACCACAAATTCTACAGCAACAAAATTTTACACTGTGACAACCATAGAAAATATGAACTTATTGAGGGTACTATAATAAAAATATTAAAATTATTTTTTGGTGAGGCTGCGAAATTTTCAATCCATCCTCGTAATAGCTGAAGTGGAAATGGAACTTTTTGGGCGGGACCGCTTACGAGAAGGCACCCAAAAGTAACGGAAATTTATTTTTAAAAAAAGTTTTATTTAATTTGTCTACAAACAACTATTAGTCTCCTTCAAAATACTCTCCATTGGAGCTAGTACACTTATCCAATCTTTTATTCCATTGTTCAGAATATTTTTTAAAACCATCTAATTCAATGCCCCTCAGGCCGCGTCGTTTTTTGAAGAAAGTATGAACTTATTAAAAAATCAGTTTCATCCATTTCCGAAAAAGATATTGCCACAGCAGCAGAGATAAAAAATACTCTATCGAAGAAAATGGATTCAAACAAAAAATGCAATTATTAACCTCGGTAATAATTGATTGGGATGAAGCGAAAATTTAGGAAATATTGGGCGTTACTCGTTACGTGGCTAAGACTGCTTTGAAAATTTGTCGATCATCAGGATATGGTGCAGCTCCCAGTATGAAAATTAGTCGATTTGCATGTTGAAAATGTTCAACAGTTTTCCGAATCAGATGAACACAGCCGTGTTATGCCAGGAAAGAAAGACTCAATTTCAATAATGCTTCGCAATTTGAAAGACCTGCACAGAAAATTTTTATTAAAATATCCAGACACAAAGTCTTTCCAAATTTATGAAGTTACGACCAGGTAATTGCGTAGTTGTTGGTTGCAGTGGAAGTTACAATGTTTGCGTTTGCAAAACGCATCAAAACATGAAACTGAAAATTAATACATGTTTTTAATTTAGTGAACAATTGAATTTTTCATTTTATCGTCCATTAATTTAAACAAAAAAAGGTTCCACTAGAAGCACTTACAGAAAACGTGCACGGCGTAAGGTGCAGAGCGTACCGGTGCACTACGCCGCGCTACATTATTTTCATCATAACTTTTAAAATAATTGCGACTCGGAACTTTTCTCGACGGATTTAGAATTTTCATGTATGGTGACAATTTTTTCAAAATTTTAATAGGCGCGGAACACGAAAAAAAAAATTAATTGTTTATAAACAATTAGTTAAATAATTTGACAAAATAAATTTTTTGGCAATTTTCGAACGACTAACTATAGTCAATTTCATCCCCTTTCATATGCCGAGGTTTTATTTAAATCGGTTGATTTGTTTAAGAGCAAGAAGGTTTACAAAAATTTCAATGTGCAATAACTCAAAACAAAATTTCTCATTTGGTCGACACATTATTATGGCCAAATAGAACCATATTTACAACATTTCTATAAAAAATGAGGCTAGTCATTTTTTTTGCATAAATTTCTGAGTTCTGAACCATTAATAAAAAATAATAAGTCATTTTCATAACATAACAAACAGCATCATTAAAAGCAAATTGAACTGATTGTAAAAAAAATCTTTTTACACAGGTACGAGGACATACCAACAGGGCAAACATCGGCCAATCGAAAAGTTTTTTTATACAAATGAATATGTTCTTAAAATATGTTATATTTGTAGGACACATCAAAAATATAAGTCTAAGTATACCGTACAAATAATAAATAGATTTTTGATTTGATTTGACTTGCGAACATGTGATCATCAAAGTTAACCGACACCTACTATGGATCGTACTAACAGGAGTGTTAACATCATGCTGAGTTTTTTCGAATCATTTTCCTCAATAGAAAACAAAATTCCAAATATGCACAAATAAAAAATAATAAGTCATTCTCAAAACATGAAAACAAACAACAGCATCATTGAAAACAAATAGAAATTATGTTAAAAATCTTTTTACATAAATACAAGGACATATTAAAAGGGGAAACACCGACCAACCGAAAGTTTTCTTTTATTTAAACGAATATGTTTTCAAAATATATTGTATTTGTAAGACACACAAGAAACGTAAGTCTGTGTACACTGTACAACTTGTTATAAAAACAAAGAGATTTTTGACTTGACGACTAGCATGGGTCACCGCTTGGGAACCCTAAGTTTTATTTTCAATACAGGTAGCTTATATATAGGTAGTAATTAATGTAGAAATACAAAACGTCATTGGCAAAACTACGGGGTTTTCTAAAAAGTAGCGTAAAATATACATGTATTTTCGGTACTTCAGTGCTTAGACCGCAAAATGGGCACTTGGAATATTCGGTCTGTACTCCTTTGAGGATCCTACAGACAGCAGAATAAATATTTATACTTTTTTTTAATTTTTAAATTAATTTTAAAACACTTTTGATAATGGCGTTAGATCACTTTGAATTTAAAAATGCTGAAATTTAGGGATTTTAAAAATCGGGTTTATTTATTATATATTATATTTTATTCGAGATAAAATCACCATTCGAAACATTTGTATTTTTTTATGATGTAGTCTATCTGTCGGCCTACTAAATTGTTGCACCTAGAAGCATTCTTTTTTACCTATTAGGGATACACTCTACTGTCTAGGGTAGAGTAGTTCATATGAGGAGGTAATATTTACAAAAATCAATACGCTTCCATAGTATTTTATTACACAAGGATTAAATATTTAAGGTGTTTCGAAAATAGTACCAATAATTAAGTATCCATTTAGCAGGGAAGAAATATAGTCCGGAAGCTCAGGACCAAAATGCGACCTCATCGCAGAGTGGCAGATAATAGTATCACTTTGTTAATTATGCCCCCCCTTAGTCCCTCCAGGTAGTTTGAAGCCTCAAGTCTGGTACCTGAAATGGCATTTAAAGCTGCAAGAAAAAGTTGGTGAACGAACCGATCGCTTAGTGGCAGATATTCTGGGTATAGCTTCATTCCTGTTGGCACGATAACTCTAGAACGAAATTAGATATTATTCCTAAATTTGGTACATATATACGAGGATGGATTGAAAAGTTCGCGGCCTAGTCAAGAAAACAAAATAAAATACGAACAAAAATATTTTTAGCCTAGCAGCACCTAGCTCTATGCACTTCTTCCACTTGCTTTCCAAAGTTTCCACACCTGTTTGAAAAAAAGGTTCCTCAAGGTTTTCAAAATGTTAGTTAACTGCAGCTTCGACTTCTTCATTTGATGAAAATTTCTGGCCACCGAGGTATTTTTTTAGGTTTGGAAACAGATGAAAGTCCGAAGGTGCCAAATCCGGAGAATAAGCCGGTTGGGGCTGCAGTTCGAAACCATAATCACGAATTTGAGCCATAGACTAAACAGACGTGTGAACGCGAGCATTGTCCTGATGAAACAAAACTTTCTTTCTCAGTAGTCCTGGGCGCTTCTCTTTAATTTCTTGACGTATACGATGCAAATAGTGTAATAGTAAGACTAGAGTTTATTGTTTCGCGTTTCGGAAGGTAGTCCACCATAATAATAACTTTAGCATTCCAAAAATCTGACGCCATCACTTTTCCAGCCGACAGAATTACCTTCACTTTCTTTGGGGTCGATTCACCAGATTTTTTCCACTGCTTGGATTGTTGTTTTGATTCTGGAGTATAGTAGTGAAGTAGGTTTCGTCCGTTGTCACAAACCTGTTAAGAAAATCTTGCGAATCAGCTTCAAACATCTCAACAGTCGCGAGAAATTGTGAGTTGAATTCGTTTTTGTTCAATTGAAAGCAATCTGGGGACCCACCTAGCGGAAATCTTGGAAAATCCGAGTTCGTTGGCAATGATGTTTTGTGTTCGTTCATACGAGATGCCTATAGTGTCTGCAATCTCCCTGATAGTTCATGTACGGTCTTTCAAAATGAGATCACATACTTTGCTGATGTTTTCTTCAATCGTAGACGTCGTGGACCGGCCGGAGTGAGGATCATCTTCGATGCTCTCTCGTCCACTTTTAAATTCTGCAACCCATTTTTTCACAGTGGTATATAACGGAGCAGATTCCCCTAGTGTTTCTTTCTTATCATCGTGGATCTCCTTTGGTGTTAATCTTTTTTTAAACAGGTAATTGATCACCGCACGTTGCTCAATTTTTTCCATTTTTCCAAAAAGGCTGCACTTGGTCTCACTAAACTCGTTCTGACCTAAAAACCACAAAATCTACAGCAACAAAAAATTTTACACTGTGACAACCAAAGAAAGTACGACCTTATTGAAGGTACTATAATAAATATATTATAATTATTTTTGGTGAGGCCGCGAACTTTTCAATCCATCCTCGTAATAGCTGAAGTGGAAATGGAACTTTTTGGGCTGGACTGCTTACGAAAAGGGACTCAAAAGTAACAGAAATTTGTTTTTAAAAAAAAGTTTTATTTAATTTGTCTACAAACAACTATTAGTCTCCTTCAAAATACTCTCCATTGGAGCTAATACACTTATCCAATCTATTATTCCATTGTTCGGAATATTTTTTAAAAACCATCTAATTCACTGTCCCTCAGGCCGCGTCGTTTTTTGTTTCACGTCTTCTATGTCAGCAAAATGTTCGTCCTTTCAGGGCTCTTTTCATCCTGGAAAGCGAAAATAAGTCACATGGAGCGAAATCCGGCGAGTAGGGTGGGTGGGGCAAAGAAGTCGTGCCGTTTTTTGTCCAAATTTGGCTGCCACTCTTCTCATTTCCAAATATTTTGATAGAATCGCTGCTCCACGTCAAATAGGACAACTTCACTAGTCCAGGTTATCAATAGTCCTATGTCGACCAAAAATTAATTCTGAAATTTTGTTGACATTTTCGTTAGTTTTGAGAATGCCCGGAACGTGGTTGGTCTTTAATCGACATTTTACCTTTCTTCAAGCGGTTAAACCACTCGTAGACTCGAGTTTTTAACATAACAACAGTTTGCGCGAAATGTTTTCAAGTAAAAACAAAATTTCACAACCGCGTGTTGTTCGCGAGAATCGGCCATCTTAAAAAACGACGAGTACACAAAATAACTTTTACAAAAAAAATTTCAGGAGCCTCTCATAACCTTCTATACCGATGCTGCTTGGCCGACTGACTTACGAGGAGTTTAACTACATCACCCTAGCGGGCGAGCCGTATAGTACAGGTACCAATCTAACTACAAAACACTTTCTGTTACTTTTGGTTCCTCTTGTAAATGAAGGTGGATGAAAGAGGTCAGGATCGATAAATTTGATTTATTTTCAATATCTTTATGATAATTTTTCTTAGTTGTAGGTAGAAATAATTAGAAAATTTCGAGAACAATCTATATATATATATATATATATATATATATATATATATATATATATATATATATATATATATATATAAATATATATATATATATATATATATATATATATATATATATATATATATATATATATATATATATATATATATATATATATATATATATATATATATATATATATATATATATATATGTAAAATGCAACATTTCTCTCTGTCTGTCTGTCTGTCTATTTGTCCGTTAGTGTGCTTATCACTGGAGAACCACTTATCCGATTTACGTGCTTTTTTATAAAACATACATATGTTCTCTGCCCCGGTTATAGGATATATTTTATTACGTTAGGTAACATAAGGAATAAATAATGACTATAATAGTGAAATGAGTCGGAAAAAAGTTGGCCGATAGCGCTTTATCTTGCAATACACTGTCTAAACCATTAAATATGGGAGAAAATTATGAAGCAAAGAATATAATATATATAAAATGCAACATCTCTCTGTCTGTCTGTCTGCTAGTGCGCTTATGACTTGAGAACCACTTATCTAATTTATATGTTATTTTTTTTTTAATTCACACATTTATTCTCTGGCCAGGTTATCTATAATCTTCTATAATATATATAAAATACGTCTCTTTGTCTATCTGTCTGTCTGTTTGCCGTTGTGCCGTGTGAAAAAGTCAAATTAATTGTTTATTTTAGAACTGCATGTTTGCAAGGGAAATACTAGGTAAATCACTTTATCAATTTTTTTTTCCAATAACTTTAATTATTCATGATCAAACATTTACGTACTAGGTTAATAAAAATGAGGGAGAGAGTTAATGGGGTTGGTTTGCATATTTGGTGTTGTATGTCTTATTTAGTGTTCCGTTTACGTTATTTAGAATAATAACGAAACAGTATGCAAAAGAAAATAGCAGATTTTAGTTGACAATATCTTCGAAGTCCTTCTTCAATCCTATTTTTTGTGATAAATATCTCACCATAAATACCTATCATTTAAAATACGGACTTGTACTACGGGGATTATGTTGTTCTTTAGTCTGAAAAAGTTAAATTGCTTAATTATTGTGAAATAAGATGTTTGGAAGGGAATGATTTCAGACCATCTGGATAATAAAGGTAAGTATTACAATACATATAATATATATATATATATATATATATATATATATATATATATATATATATATATATATAATATAAGATACAATATAAGTTACAATACGATCAAAATAGGCCAAAAACTACTTTTTTTTAAATACTCTTCTCAACGAGTACATTAAGGAAAAAATAATGCCATAGCTGAAAAATTGGGCAACATCCTGAAATATGGGAGAATTTGCCAGTTTTTGGGTTTTTCAGCATATTTTTGCAATCTTATCATAAGTTTGTGGAAGATAAACTAAAAATTCTGACAGATTTTGATTCTAGATGAAAATTTTAAGGTGCTATGAATGTCATTTGAACCTTCTGGTTGGGAGAAATTTGGCCGTTTTGTCGTTTTTTTTTTTGCCATTTTTTATGATTAAATACGTGTATTTGCAAACTGTAAGCTCATTTTTTTTTGGTTTACTCTGGAAATATGATCCATGGGCATTACGTTAATTGATCCTTAATGATTGATGATTAATGACAAAATGTTAGTCATTTTTTATATATTAGATATATTTTTCACTCCTCATAATCTTGATAAATTTTATCATTTCACGTTTTTTTCTTCTGGCGAATTTTTTAAACAACTTTTTTTCAGTATACTACTATCTTACTTAAAATATCAGAAAATATTCCTTAGTTCTTAAACTTTCATTTGAGGTACTTAAGAAAGGTACTTAAACAATTTAGGACAGAGAAATTGGCCATTTTAGTCAAATCTAATTTTTCTAATGCAAATTTACGATTTCTTTTTAAATTTTTTTTTTTGCGTTTTATGATATTTTCCGTAATCAAAGTTGTTTTCAATTTTTGTACATGTTGTATATATATATATATATATATATATATATATATATATATATATATAATATATATATATGTTTGGATCAATTAAAGTAATGTCCTTGGAACATATTTCCAGAGATAACTAAAAAAATTAGCTTATAGCTTGCAAGTATCCTTATTTAATCATAAAAAATGATCAAAAAAAAGCGACAAAAAAGGCCAATTTCTCCCGACCAAAAGGTTCAAATGACATCCATAGACCGTTAAATTTTTCGATTTTTTATCTAGAATCATAATCTGTCAGATTTTAGTACCTTATCCGGCTAGACCTTTTATGATAAAATTGCAAAAATACGTTAAAAAATTCAAAAAAAACCGCCAATTCTCCTCCTCTCCTCACCCTCTCTTGAGGGTGTTTCCCCAATCTTTCAGCGGTCGTAATATTTTTCCGTAGCCGCATCCGACGATTTCACCTCAAAAGCGTATTCTGACTGGAGTATTTAAGTGTATGATAAAAAGTTTTATAGTAGAATTAGTATAATATTGATAGAATTTCCTAATTTTAATATAAATTCACACAACGTTTTACTTCAAGATTAAAAAGCAACAAACAATAAAATAGACAATTTAACTCAGATTTGTTTTTCAATTATCAAAGAAGGTTTATGTAAAATCGTAAAATTATATTTAGTTAATTTTCAACTTTCTTTTTAGTATTGCGTTCAAGACACTCTTTAAATTAAGAAGGCAACTACGCACATGTATCAGACTTCATCAAAAGTACTTTTCCTTTGGCTCACTCCATAAAAGAGGTGTCTTAAAGCATTGTACAGCACATACCATATTATTTGCTTAAGTATGACTTAATTAAAATTAAAACATAATTTATTTCTATTTTGAGAACATAAATCACTTTTAAACATGCTTGTCTCTATATGGGTACTAAAAAAATCAACTTATTATGATTTCAAACGTAAATACATGTCTTTTATTTTTTAAATTTTTTTATATATTGTGGAATACCAAAAAAATGTTATTTCGGATAGATTTATTGACTTAAAGACTTGTGGTTTTATTATATGAATTATTTGCATTCAGTCGGTAAAGACACTGAACAATATGATTTCTGCAATTATGGTTTTAAAGCCAATATCGTATACCCTTTCTCTAATTAAACGGAAATTTATTAGCCCGCTTCATATTTGCTCGCGCTCTTGGAAGCTACAGTTTCATTATTTCGCCCTCTATAAGAAGGAATCATTTTAGAACAAATAATGGAATTTAGAATTTGCTTCTGAACATTACGGAGAAATTATTTAATGAAATTTCTCTTCTTCGAGTAGAAAGATAAAAATTTTTATGTTTTATGACTATTTTTCGTCCATATAACTAGAGCTTATATTTAGTTATTGTTTTATATCCCTCTGGAAAAGGAATGATGAAACTATTTCTAATTTTGCACATATAATACGTAAAGAATGATGGAAACAGGGGCGTGTTGGGATAAAAATTGTAACCGGGATTCGCTCAAAATGCCGCCTCCTATCCCTATATTTTTTTTGACTGTGATACACATTATATGTATTTATCATTATATATTTATTATAATTTTTTATCGCTTCTTCTTTCTCACATTTGATCAATGTGGTTCCATGTTTAGCTGACGGGCCTAAGCCAAGTCAGCACAAATACTATTACCATTGTGTATTGAGTAATGACCTGACAATGTTACATATTTTCAATATCACCTTGTACTAAGTGTGGTGTCAATGTTGTTGGTGTAAGGCCTGTGGCTGATATGATGAGGGGGACAGTGATGACTTTTTTTTGTTTCCATAGCCTTTTTATTTCTTTTGCAAGGTCTGGGTATTTTGAGATTTCTTCTATAAATTTCGTTTGGATATTTGTGTCGTTGGGGACAGCTAGGTCAATTAGATAGGTGACTTTTCCTTTTTTCTATTGAAAAGTAATAACGGGTTTATTGGCGGGGACTGTTTAATCTGTATGGATAATGATGTCCCAGTAGAGCTTGTATTCTTTATATTCAAGTATGGATGTTGGTGTGTATTTGTAGTAGAGATCTGTGTTTTCTATGAGTTTGTGCTTGGTGAACTACTACTGTGTATTCCGTTCCGGTTAATATTTTACATCCGCTTGTTATGTGTTCAATCATTTCTTTATGCTAGTGGCATTTTCTGCATCTGTCTTCTGTAATAGTTGGGTCTTTGATGATATGCTTTTGGTAATTTCTGGTTAATATGACTTTATCCTGGATGGCAAGTAAGAAGCCTCTGTTTCAAGGAATAGCTGCCCATCTTGTAACCTGTCTTGTTCTATGTGGTATCTGTGTTTTCCGTGGAGTGTTTTTTCTGTTTCTGTTGTAATTGGGTGTGACTGTGTGTGTCTGCTAGGTGATCTGCCCAGGATAAGTCGAGAGGTTTGTAGTTTTTATCTGCTTTCACTGTTGCTGTATGGAGGCTGGCTTGCTTGCTGTAAAAGAATTTTTTAAGTGCTTGAATTTGTTTTGTGTGTAGTGATCTTATGTCTATGATTCCTCTTCCTCCTACCTTCCTCTCGGTGGTAAGTCTTTCTTATTATTGTTATTATATATTTATTTTATTATATTTTTATTTACATAAACGTTCAGGGTATATGATTAAACCACATATGAAGAAAATTCATATTTTACTAATGCAGAACATTCAATATATTTTGCAATATAAAAAAGTGCAAAGCTCATGTTGGCTCCTGTACGGAGAAATCTATAAATCACAAAAGTAAAGACCTCGCAAACATGGAACTATTCTGACATAGCTTTTTAATAACAATTTTTTCGTCAATAGCTTCCAGAATATCACTTTCACACGTCATGAGCATACATGCTTCTAAGTTTTCGTCGTTCATGGTTGCTGTTAATCTATTTTTGATAATTTTTAATTTGGAAGAAGCTCTCTCGCAACTCACTTGCGTCATAGGCAACGACAGCAAAAATTTATGAACTATCTGCTGGTTTTTCTATTCAGAAAAATACATTCTGTACTAGTTTAACAAGGTATAGACACAACTGAGACAACAGTTATATTTTTTTAACTTCTCATTGCCGACGCCTGAACTTTGATATTCGCTCGATGAATTTTCGCTTTCTATTTCCAATGATGATTCATCATCACAAGAAGATGACTCATTATCTTGTTCTCCAACTTTTTCTTCATCATAAATATTTCCCAGCATCAATAATGAAAGCTGCGGGGAAAAACAAAGCAAGCGACCAAAGTTCGAAATTCTTCTTTGTCGGTTTCGGTGAGTTCACAATTTTTGTCGAGCGCGTGCTTCGGTAAGCCGTTTTTTTCACAATTTCTTTGAATTATTTCGGATCACTCTACGTCAATATAGAAAGCCTTATGTCTTTCGAATCGATTTTAAATCACCATTATGACTGTGTTAAGTATAACATTATACGTTTTTATTTCAAGATTTTTGATTGCGTCATTCGCATTACAGTTTTCATTTTTAGATTTCCGCTGTGAAATCTTTGTTTCTATCTCAATAGCATAAGTTTCGAGTTCATGGTTTTTTACGAATTTGTCAGCACTTTTGAATAAAATTATTAAACTTAGAAGGTCATTTCGAAAATTTTTAAATTATTTTAGCATTTGATTTACGTGACGCTAAACTTCAATATAATCTAAATTCATTGTTTGTAAATACTTTGAAACTGGATGTGACACCCCAAAAATTGATCCGAAAAGCATTGCTGTCAAAACAGTTTCAAATTTTAACAGCTTATTTTTTAAATTGACTGCTTGAGTCCTGATTTTCTCATTAATAGTTTTCTCTTTTGAAATGATATTCAGACTAACGACAGCTTTAGATTGGATGTCAATACTAGAATACTCAACCAAGTGATTCCATGTTTGAAAATGTCCGAATACTTTTGACAAAGCATCATGTTTGGAAGACCATCTCGTCTGCCCAATAAGGCTTAATTTGACCTGAGCATTTTTTTTTCATATTTAAGCATTCTTTTATTCGATTCTTTAAAGAAAATAGCTAATTCTTGTAGTATTCCAAATAATGATATGGCTGAGACGGTGCATTGAGCAGTATCAGATATAACTAAATTTAATACGTGTACATGACACCAAGTTTGTAGATGTTTAGAACTGATTTGTTTCAAATGTGCCGAAACTCCATTATATTGACCATGCATGCAATTTTTCATATCAAGGCCACATTCATTTGAAGACGTTTCCAGTAAATGACATAATTCTTGCCCTTTGCTAGAAATGACTCTTTTTACAGCGATAAGACGTTCAACTACTTCATTATGCATATTTATGAATCTGACAATGAAAATATACTGGTCCCAAGAACAAACATCAGTGCTTGAGTCTATCATTATGGAAAAAATTCCAGCGATCCTCACCGAATGAGCTAGCGTACAAACTATTTCTTGTTTTATTAGCAAGCAAGTCTTGTTGCTTAATAATATTAAAGAAACCTCAGCGCCCGTAAGAAATATGAGATTTTCCGAAAGCTCTTTTTTTCGTAACTATAAACTTTTCAGCTGACTTTTCAAGATGTTCATCCAAAGTAGGATCGGCGTTTCTAGGGCGCCGCCCTCTTTCAGGTTTTTCGTTCCAGCTCCCATATATTGAATTATATTTATATACGAATAATTCTAAATTTACGCAGGATTAATTCGGATACTACCTGGACATATGAAGATTTTCGTGTTTCTTGCGAACCTAAATTTTGCATACACTTTGTAAGTTTAAGGATGGCGCACCTAAGGCATGGCGCCCCGGGAAAAGTCCCGGTGGGCCAGCACGCCACTGGATAGAAACTTATAGTTTTTGACCAATATCACGTGAGCAGAGCTTGAAAGCTGTGAGGTAAATAAATATCATATAGTTCTATGGGATTTTTTTCCTAGCTTTTAGTAGCGGTAATGAAAAAATTTTAACTATAATTATTTATAGTCCAACATATAAGGAATTAAAGAGTTAAAGGAGGGGGTAAGAGGGCTTCCATTGAATCTACCACCAAGCTTGTTCGTTAAAAAAGTATTTCACACACTAATGAGATAGATATCTACTGTATTAACTACTCTTGTAAATTATTGTCCATGAAAGTTTATTTGATAAGCATATCTTTTTGCCCATTTCTAGTTCTTATTCTCTATAACCTTTACCTAATACCTTATTGTTAACGAAATATACATATTGCTGATAAAGAAGCAACTATTTCCAATAGTATGCGATGTACTCAATATGTTTTCTTAATTTTCTTTATTTTTTCTTTTTTTGGTTAAAAATTTCCCCTTAATAAAGCAATTTTAAAATTTATTTAGTTATTTTGTATCTATAAGAGGATGTTCTATTATTATGCACAATATATGTATGCCTCTTAGGGGCAGTATATCATTTTTATACGTGAAAGTACATGAGCTTAACGATTAATAACTGTGGTAATAAACCACATTATTATAATATCATTTATATACACGAAAGTTTTCTATGGATAAAGTAATTGTTTTAATTCCTGTAGCCCAGAAAATATTATTCGTTATCACCATACATTTTATTGAAATACAAATTAGCTACTACCTGAAGTTTAATATTAATTTTTTTAAACTCGCCTCCAGATACTAAAACGAACCATGTCCAAAAACAATACATTTTAAATAAAGATTATAATTAAAAAGTAATCAAAGTTATCAATTAAACCCACATAAATTCTATAACTAAGTTAATATGGCTAATTGACTAGCCTTATTGGTATTATTTGAGGCATCAATCTTATCGAGCATTAGTTTCTAATATATATCCTGAATTTACTATTAACCACGGAATTTTTATATTTATTGATTTATTTTTTGATAACCTTTTCAACTTAATGTATTTAATGTGTAATTTTATTACACAGTCGTGTGTAAATATATTGGATTTATACTTTTTTCTTATGGTCCTAGCACAGGTGCTGGAGGGAAATCCCTAAAGCACTACAGGAGCGACACGTGTGTAGAAAAAGCGATTTACGTTGCTCTCGAACAGCTGTAAACTGTACTCGGTCGGAAATACAATCCTGGGCAAATCACTCAAAAGGAATAAGATTCTCCATATAAAAAACTACTTGAAAAGGGTTGTACGAGAAGTAACAAGCTGAAACTTAAACGGATGTAAAGTGCTAGCGCGACGTGTATTTCTAGTATGCACTGCTCTGGGAGGAATTAGGCGGGCTACATCCATCGAACACTTACCATGAAAATACTTGTTGAATAGATTCAAGTCGCCAACTGTTCTTCGATGTTCCAACGAATCAAGGTTGATGACCAGTTCCGGGTTTCGAATCACGCGAACAGCTCTGTTCTGAATAGAATCCAACAAATGCAGTGTATGTTTGGGAGCAGAGCCCCAAACGTGGGAGTGATATTCCATTGTTGGTCGAATTTGAGCTTTATACAGAATTAACAGGTGTTGTGGAGTGTAAAGCTTTCTAGTTTGAAATAATATTCCCAGTTTTTGAGAAGCTTTCTTTGCTATGCTTGCAACATGTTCATGTCAAGACATATTTGCTCCCAAATTAATGCCCAGCAAATTAAGTGGCAATGCTAGAGGAATGGAGTGTGCCTCGACATAACTATGTCGGGTTCAGCAACGTTAACTTTTTTAGAAAAAAAAAAACTGCCGCCTGGGTTTTTTGTAGCGTTAAATTCCACTTGGTTTCTGTCACCCCAAGGTAGGATTTCTTCTAGGTCTTTGTTAAGTTGAACGACCTCCTGCTGTATGCGGATATTTGTATGAGTAGCAGACGTTCGAGCGTTTAAAGTGAATGATGAAATAAGCATACTCTCATCTGCAACGCTGTAGATTGGATTCCTGGTCCTTTCCAGCAGTTCGTTAATGTAAATGAGAAAGAGAGAAGGGAGACAGTGGGGAGCCCTGTGGCACACCAGCGTTGATAGTGAAGGTGTTAGAAAGAAATCCATCGATTGCCACTCGTAAAGAACGCTCTTTGAGGAAACTCGAGAGCCATAAGTAGAACTTTTTAGACATACCAAAAGAACGTAGCTTAGCAACAATCCATCGTGCCAAACACGGTCGAATGCCTTGGATATATCAAGAGCAACCGATCGAAATTCTTCATAGTGTTCAATTGGGTTGTTCCAAACGTGTTACATAAGTTAAAAGATCTCTTGTTGATCTATGTTTACGAAAGCCATATTGATGATCGCTAATAATATTCAATTCTTCAAGATATTTTAGAAAATGCTGCCTGAGTAGGTAGTTGTTTGACAAGGTCTCCTTGCCTTTTTTGGGTATCAACTGAACTGTGGCGCATTTCCAGCAGGAAGAAAATATTCCCTTTCTGTAGGATAGGTAGAAAAGTCTACAGAAAATTAGTGTTAGTTCTTTTGCGAAATTTTTTAATACTACGGCAGGTATTTCATCAGCGCCTGGAGCTTTTTTGGTGTCTAACTTCATTACGATACGTTTTACGATACGCTATCTAAAGACAACATCGGGCATCTTTGACTGCACTATGAGAATATTAGGTGGTGTTTTTCCTTGAAAATCAACAGTAGAATGTGAAGCAAAGAGTTCAGCCAACAAGTTCGCTTTCTCAACAGGTGTTGTTACAATAGAATTATCTGGTCATGTGAGTGGTGTAGAGTAGATTAAGTGAAGTTTTGGCTAACTGCCTTAGCGACTGACCAAAAGGACCTAGAATTGTTATGGCAAGCAAGAAGTTTGTTTCTAATTTATTGATTGTGTGCCTCTTTGGTTTCGTCAATACGTACAGCCTAATCAGACTTAATATGTATAATATCTCTAATAATTTTTCTGTATAAGTACAAAGTTGTTGTAATTAGGGATATCAATTGTAAATAAATTTTATTTATTGTCGGGAAATAATATCGTGACTAAGGTCGCAGGATCAGAAACTTTCGGAGGTAAAATAGCCCCCCGTTAGAATATCCGGGTAGGGCTGGTTCGGGGGAGTCAACAAGAGGAGATTGAAATTCTAAAGTATATTTTTGCAATATCTGAGGGTTAAATTCGATCATAATTTCAGTACATCAAAACCTACAATCAAATAAACCGCATATACTTACTACCTGCGAAAGTAAGATCAGCCGATCGACCAGCACTGTTTACTTTCTATATTCTAGGTACAACTTCTATTTCTAGTTTAGGCGTAACTTTGGAATTCGATCGATCGATTTGGAAACGATCTCTCTTGTGGACGAGAGGAGGTTCTGGAGTCCCAAAATTTTAATGTTATCTAGTTAAAAACAAAAACTTAATACACCACTCATCCTCTATCGACCACCAAATGACTTTGGTGATTTGAAACATTTTTCACTTCTCTTCCGTCGATTATTTACACATTAATTTTATAAGTGTCGAAATTGCGATCCTGGCCGTGAAGCTAAATCTTTCTCAATCAGTCGTAGCTTTACTCAGCTAACTAATACGGATTACTGACTTGAGAGTGCCAAAATTCTTGATCTATGTTTACCCACTAGTCTAGAGATTTACACTATTATCGTAAATTTACCATAGATTCTTTCGACCATGAACTAGTTTCAACATCGATTACTCCACTAGTCAGCGACATATAGGCCCCTAATCTAGGTAAAATTTGACACTAAAAATCTGTTGTAATGATATATGAAATGAATATTTTTGAATTTTTGCTTGGTTAATTTATTTTAGATCGGACAACCTATTTGACTTTGATAAAGATGTTTCCGATACGAGTATCATTTTAGCTAGCATAGAAGCTTACATCACTTTTTCAAAAAATGTCTTTTCATCTATAAGCCTTGATTCGATTGAAAATGAAAAGTTGCTGTGGCTTCTAAACCTCTTGTCTACCCACATCGGCGTGAAAGCCCTAAGTCGTAATATCTTAGTTCGTACCAGGAACATGAGCAAACAAATAGTCGACGAAACGAAGAAGGCATACAATTAAAGAATAAAAAACAAACTTTTTGTCTGTCATAACAATTTGTGGTTGGTCACTTAAGCCATTAGTCAAAATTTCACCAAATCCACTATTCCCCCATATACACGGCAACAACGCTTTTTGAGAAAGTCAATTTGTTAGTTGAAACTCTTTGCTTAACACTCTACTGTTTCAGGGAAAAATACCACTCAGTATTTTCTATGTTCAGTCAATTAGGAACAATACTGTCTTAAAGTATTTCTTACGAGTAACTGTTAAAAGTAATTTTGCTTGACATTTTAGCATCATGCATTCACTGCTTCAATATAAAGATGGTTTACCACGTCGTATTGCCATAGTTAATTGTAAAATTTTCAGATATTTAACACGTAAAAGATAGGAATCCATACTTTTTCTTCGATCAAAAGCATGCGTTTTTTACAATTTTTCTCGTCGTATGCGCATTAAAAAGTAAAAAAAGTCACAAAAAAATATATATACATAAAAAAAATACTTTGCCTTCGTTTGTTAAAATATCAACGTAGTTTACCTCCTACTTGTTGCAAAAATAGATAAATATTACTTTTTTAGGTATTTTATGAAGTGAATTTTCGCTGTGGCAACGTAGCTTGAAGAAGACTGCGCGCGTGGAAGCGGGCGTTCCTTCGAATTTTGAATCTTATATATGTATGCATTGGACTGATCGGACTTTCTTTTAAAATATACTAGAGTCAACGCGTACCTCGCACGCGCCTTTGTTCATTTATCAGTACTTAATAATTGATACATTTTTAATAAATATTCAATCCAAAGTATAATTTTAATTAATTATACATAATTTTTATTGTATCATATAAATGCATCAAGGTTATTATAAATAACACATGATGGCGTGCGGCGAGAAGCAAGCGAGAAGCTACGTAGCCACATTTATTATACCCTGAAAACCAAATTATTTCGCATCTTTCTCTAACGTAATCTTCTCTCAGTCTTCTCGTAAGAAATACCTTAAGACAGAGTGACATAAAATGTATTTTAAAAGCTGAACACGAAAAAAAAAGCTTTTGACAGATATATATTTTTAAAGAAAATGCGCGAGCTATTTAAAACCGATCTTTTGCAGACTTTTCACCCCAACCTACCGAAAATAAATATTTCCTTCCTACTGGCAATATGCTACAGCTCAGCCGATATCCAAAAATGCAAAAAGACCTTGCCTAATAACAGTCGACCAGTTACATTACTGTCAATATTATCGAAAATTATAGAAAAATGCTATCAGCATCTTTTAAAATATCAGGACTGAAATTCTACCTTGGGGTGACAGTAACCAAATGGAATTAACCGTTACAAAAAGGCATGTGGTAGTTTTTTCTAAAAAAATTTATGTTATATAAACTGAAATAGTTATGTCGGGACACTTCATTTCTTTGGCATTGTCACCTAATTTGAGCTGCTCCTGTAGTGCCTTAGGGATTTCCCTGAAGCAAGTACGCTGTGTATTGCTATTAAATGTTTCATATGTTCTCCGTTCTACTACCTATTATTTTTAAATTTGTACATCCTTATTTTCATGTCCGATATAGTCAAAAATTAACACTTAACAGATAGACCAACAACGAAAAAGTTTGCATGTGGCTGCTTTGGCGACTGTATAATTTGGTATGATAACGGGAATAATTATTGTACGTCACGAGTTGTTTATATGTATAGATTTTACACATATTAAAAATATTATCTGATTACGACAATACTCGTACGATACACCATAAATTAAAACAGTTTCCAAATTCCTATCTTCCAATGCCTTTGTATTGCAGTTTAATCAAAATCTAGAATTTATTTTGTTCCTGTGAGAGTAAGAAATGTGATTCCTAAACAATGTAAGGTATGCTTTGGTATGTTATTTGCTTGAACAGACAGGAAATACTGTGGTTTCGTGAGTTATAGTCATTGACTTCCACATTACAACGGAGAATGCCGAGTTTAATCATTATGAGCCTAGTGTGAAAACGACAGTAACTCTTTCAGAATATAGGTGTTTCAAAACATATTGGAGATCGGCGTAATGGATTGTATATCATAATGTAACCGATTGTATGTATTTAGAATAATTGTGTATCACAACATAATGAATTCTACATTATAATTAACATAAAAACAAATAAATATGTGGTAAGTAAAAATTTGGATAATATTTTAAAGGATTACTGGCGTTACTTGTATGCCAGTTTTTCAAAAATACTTTCAGGCGGTAACATAAGATTGATACGAAAATTTCTCATCAAGCTCGATTTATTATGTGATTAACTGTTATAAGATACTGACGAGTAGCCTAAAGGCAAATAAAAATTATTAGTAAATACATAACACACCCATTTATTAACGGTTATAAACAAATTTTTCCGTTATTTGAAACAAGAATTTTCATAAAACTTGGATTAATTGAAAAAGTAAAATACTCCGAACTAGAAAGCTTTGCACGCCTCAACAACTGCTAATTCTGTACAAAGCTCAAATTAGACCAACGATGGAATACTACTTCCACGTTTAGGGCTCTGCCCCTAAACGTGCACAGCATTTGTTGGATTCTATACAGAAGAAAGCTGTTCGCCTTATTGGAGACCCAGAACTGGCCAGCAACCTTGATTCATTGAAACATCGAAGAATGGTAGGCAACTTGAGTCGGTTCTACAAGTATTTTCAAGAAAAGTGTTCGATGGATGTAGTCCGCTTAGTTCTTCCCAAAGTGGTGCATGCTAGAAATACATGTCGCGCTAACACTTCACATCCGTATGAAGTTCAGCTTGTCACTCTTCATACAACCCTTTTCAAGCAGTCTTTTATATGGAGAACCTCATCCCGTTGGAATAATTTGCCCAGGACTGTGTTTCCGACCGAGTACAATTTACAGCGATTCAAGGCCAACGTGAATCGCTTTTCCGCACACGTGTCGCTCCTGTAGCACTTTAGAGATTACCCTGCAGCACGTGTGCTAGGTCCATAAAAAACATATTTTTGCTTTCATTGCTAAAGGAAGTATTCTATTTGTGAAAAAATCACATTTTGCAATATTTGCATTTCTTCCTGATTCAGATTTTCTAGAATATGAAAATAAAAGTTCCTGTTTATCACTGGTTTAACTATCTTTTTAAAATTTGTTATATATATAAAATTTGAAGTATAACTTAAAACTTTTCAACAAGTCAGCTAACGACCAAACACCAAAAAATCTATACCATATTACTGGAAGTTTTAGGAAATAATACTGACTTCACCAGATTTTTTTGTAAAAAAAAGACTTTTTTTGAAATATGCAAACGCGGATGCAATTTAGGAGAAGAAATTATGTCCATATTGGTTCCTGAATGAACAGTCTTGAGTTCTTAGTAGACGAGAGAAGATTCGTGAAATATATCGCCAAATAAAATATATCGTTGAAATCTACATAATTTTTTAAACTATATAGTTCTTTCTATCACAAATTTAAATTATCTTAAAGTTAAACAATTAATTGGATTCGAGGATTTAGTTGAAGTAATAAGATATAGCAGGCATGCTGCAAATATTTAATTTCCAAATTTCTAACTCCTTCTGTTCACAATTACCAAATAGAGCGTTTGTTGATATAGAGGTTAATGCCTCTATTGCGAAGGTTTAATGCCTGTATCTTTTCAGAAACTTTATATACCTGTACCTATGGAACTTTTTAGTCATCACGTGACATTCTACGATGCAAAATATTTTAGTGTTATTCACGTAAAGGCAAACTTCTTTAAAAATATATAGTTATACATTGTTATTATACTAATAATTAAAAACAGACAGTTATTAAATCAATTGGATGCATGCCCATCTGATTCAGTTTTTTCTCTGGAACAGATTGATGTAAAGAGTTAAAACTTGTTAGAGTTATAACTACTAATATATAAAAGAGTTTGAAAAATGCCAATGCCTGGTAATTTTGAGATCAAAGCAGAAGAACACAATATTGGGTTTACAAACCTTTTGGGTTTGATGTCAAATAAATGCTTATAAAATAGGAATTAAAAAATTAACAATTTCCAAATTAATAAGTAAAGGGAAAAAGTAAATAATTAAACGAATTCTTAAAAATCTTTGCTGTCTGCGTTGTAAAATGATTGCAGTTTTAAAAAAATCTGCAGGTTTGATAATATTTCTATTTTTTTTTTTGAAAATCGGTTCAGAATATCACTGACTATATTAATTTTTAATATAGTTTTGGACAAAGTATTGAAATATGTCGAGTGCTTTAGTGGCAGTTAGATTGTGCGATTAAGTAAAAGAAATTGTTACCTAAATTTGTGATACAAAACTGCATGTCAGTGTAACTTCGATTTGAGGATTCTTTTGTTTATGTTTTTTGTTAAAAGGATCTGTTTTAAGACCATTTCTTAATTTAAATACCAACATTTTCACCATTAGATCTTCTTTCCTGAATTTCCTGTTTCATTTTCTGCAAGTCGACAATTTATAAAGGAGTTAAGTCGTTACTTATGTACAATTTCCTCGCCTTAAGAGACTCCTTATTAGCTCTCATTACTTTATTGACATCATCGGCGCTGGATAATGTAATTTTCAATGCACGATTCCCATTCTTATTCCTCTTTCCAATACGAATAGTTTTTTTGACAACAATTTGTTCATTAGTTAGAGTCTCAATAGATAGATATTTCTTAATTTGTACATAAGATGCTTACACTTATCAAGCACAGATAAAGTAAACAAAATAGAAATAAAATAAATTACAATTCACACTATAGCATGTATTACGCCGCAATAACAACTTAGCGGTATTCAGTTGTATTACGAGGATGGACTGAAAAAATTCGCGCCCTAGTCAGGAAAACAAAATAAAATCCGTACAAAAATATTTTTATTTTTCGACGTAATCTCCATCTAGCTCTATGCACTTCTTTCACCTTCTTTCCAAAGCTTCCACACCGGCTTACAAAAAAGATTCCTTAAGGTCTTCAAAATACTGGTTAACTGTAGCTTAGGCTTCATTTGATGAAAACTTGTAGTGTTTTTTAGGTTTAGAAACAGGTGAAAGTCCGAAGGTGCGAAATCAGGAGAATAAGCCGGGTGTGGCAGCAATTCAAAACCATAATCACGAATATGAGCCATAGACTCAACAGACGTGTGAACGCGAGTGTTGCCCTAATGAAACAAAACTTTCTTTCTCAGTAATCCTGGGCGTTTCTCTTTAATTTCTTGACGTAAACTACACAGAAGGGTGCAATAGTAAGTCGAGTTTATTGTTTCGCCTTTCCGAAGGATACCTTTTCTCTTTCTCTAGCATTTAACTGAATTTTTTACGATATTGAAAATTTCTCTTCAATATATTATAACATAATTAGGCACAAAAAGATAAGGTTATTTTTTATAAATAATCGGTTTTTCGGGAATTCTTCTGCTAAGGTTAAAATTAATCTTTACAAACAATAAAACAGAAATAAAGTTTATACGAAGAAAATATCTTGAAAACTACAATAATGGAAATTCTTTGAAAGTTTATAGGAGCCAAAACTTGTTATAAAGATATACTAGACCTCAAATTTAGGGTTATGTAAAAAGTGTATCAATAAAAAGTTTATTTTTCAAGCAGTAAAACGTATAGTTTCGCATCTAGCACAGAATCTTCGAAATAAAATATTATGAGCCCATTTAATTTAATTTTATTAATACTTTTTGAAATAGTGGTGTCAACAAAATTACGAAAAATGAATCTAAAATATGTACAAGCTTATGTAAGATAATTAAATATAACGCTTTTTTAACGCATTACGTCCATGTCTCTACTAGTATAAGGCTTTTTTCTCTTCAGGAGTAAGTAATATAAAGAAGCAGAAATACTTTACATAATACTAGCTTCCCACTCTGTTTTACAAATTCCCAGATTCCCATATTTCTTAGGATTGAAATCGTGTTCTTCAGATTAACTCGAACGTACCGAACAATCCTTTACCAGCATCAAGCTCAAACTTAATGACTATTTTATTTAATTATTTGTTTATATACCATAAATAAATAATTAATTTACCCTAAATAAAAATTAATCAATATTAAGTTTCCAGAGATAGCAAAATAAACATTTAACATATTTGTTTACATAAGAATCGATAATTTTTCTGGAAAAGGCATTATTAGTAACACAAACGCTGTAAACAACGTATTACAGAGTTCTGTCAGTCGACTTAATAATGGGTTTACAGTTTTAGCTCTGAGTTTTCAGTTCAAATAGAATTTTAACGTGTGTGACAATAGCGCTGAAAAATATTTAAAATTAATTTTAAACAGACATTTTTAGCCTGAACTAAATTTTTGTTAGATCATATAAAGAAATAAATAAAGCACACAAATTTTTAGGCCGTTGCTTTAATTAGCTGAATAAAACAATTCTGTGGCGATTGTAAAATTCCTAATAGACAGTTCTAAGATTTTGAAGGTTTGTTAACGCCTTGGTTGGAACATTGTAGAATCCATATCAACTCAGCCAGGACTCATTTAATCAGCTTTTCAATACCATGCTGGCAAGTTTCACCCTTCAAGGCACTAGACTCCAATGGACCAACAGGATCAAGTCCCTGGGCCTCCACTACGACAAGCAACTATTATGGAAGGGCCAGGTCACTACCTCTAACACCAAAGTCAATTAGCTCCTCGGCAAGCTAGACCCTTTTCTAAACAAAACTAGTAAATTGTCAACACGTAACAAGTTGACAATTGACAATATGATCATCAGGGCAACCCTCACCTATTCCAGTCCGGCATGGTGTCAAATGTCATGCACCCACAGATATACCCTCCATTATATTTAAAACACGGCCCTTCGAATCATCGTCAAAGCTCCATGGTTCATCCGTAACACCCAGATCCATCAAGACTTCCCAAAGCTCACAATCCAGGAATTCATGAGCAAAGCTCAGCGTCAGAAACGCCTATGGACCTCTACCCAACGCCAGACGTCCCTACTTCCCCCGACCCCTGCCACAGGATTAACTTCAGTTAATCTTAAGTTAAATTTTAAGTTTATACTTATGTTCTAATATCTTAAGTTCTCCCTTATCACTCAACTAGACTAAGGTATTTAGGATACTGACATGTAAAACACAAAATGTATAATCATGAATAGTTCACCTCATTGAATTGAACAGTTAAAGGTTTAACCTCTCTAATTGTCAATAAAAGGTTTTAGATTGTACATATATCTATATATATATATATATATATATATATATATATATATATATATATATATATATATATATATATGTATATATATATATATATATATATATATATATATATATATATATATATATATATATATATATATATATACATATATATATATATATATATATATATATATATATATATATATATATATATATATATATACATATACATATATATATATATATATATATATATATATATATATATATATATATATGTATATATATATATATATATATATATATATATATATATATATATATATATATATATATACATAATAAATTAAAATTCCGGGTTTCAATCCGTTAGTCTAACGACGAATTTGTACGACGTTTCGCCAAAATCTGATTTGACATCTTCAAATGATCTTGCTGCTGCTGCTGCTACTCGATATCTTGATCTTTCTGTTGCTGCCGCTCAAAGTTAACTGCTAAAAATGTCAAATAAGATTTAGACGAAACGTCGTGCAAATTCATTGTTAGACGAACGGATTGAAACCCGGAATTTTAATGTATTACATTCCACCATCCGTGAAAACTTCTATTGTAACATATATATATATATATATATATATATATATATATATATATATATATATATATATATATATATATATATCGTATACATATATATATATATATATATATATATATATATATATATTATGGGTCTCGCACACGTGCTGCAGGGAAGTCCCTATAGCGCTCCAGGAGCGGCATCTGTGCGGAAAGCGATTCACGTTGTTCTTGAATCGCTGTAAATTGTACTCGGTGGGAAACATAGCCCTGGGCAAATTATTCCAAAGGGATGATGTTCTCCATATAAACGACTTCTTGAAAAGCGTTGTACGCGGAGTAACAAGCTGAACCTTATACGGATATGAAGCACCAACTCGAGGTGTATTTCTAACATGCACCGCTTTGGGAGGAATTAAGCGGGCTACATCCTTCGAACACTTTCCAGACCGAAGAGACTCAAATCGCTACCCGTTCTTCGATGTTCCAGCGAATCAAGGCCGCCGGTCAGTTCCGGGTCTCCAATCAGACGAACAGCTCTCCTCTGAACAGAATCCAACCAATGCAGCGTATGATTGGGAGCGGACCAAACGTGGGAGCAGTATTCCGTAGTTGGTCGAATTTGAGCTTTTTAACGAATTAACGGTTGTTGTGGAGTATAAAGCTTTCTGGTTCGAAACAATATTCCCAACTTTTGAGAAGCTCTCCTTGCTATGCCTGCAACATGTTCATGCCAGGACATATTTGTTCCCAAATTAAAGCCCAACAAATTGAGCCACGATGCTAGGGGAATGGAGTGCCCCGATATAACTATGTCGGGCTCAGCAACGTTAACTTTTTTAGAAAAAACTACCGCCTGGGTTTTTGTAGCGTTAAATTCCACTTGGTTACTGTCACCCAAGATAGAATTTCTTCCAGGTCTTTGTTAAGTCGAACGACCTCCTGCTGTCTGCGGATATTCGCCTGAGCAGCCGATGTCCGAGCGTTCAAGGTGAATGAAGAGACAAGCGTACTGTCATCTGCAAAGCTGTAGATTGGATTCCCGGTATTTTCCAACAGATCGTTAATGTAAATGAGAAGGAGAGTAGGAGACAGTATGGAGCTTTAGGGCACACCGGCGTAAATAGTGAAGCTAGTAGAAAGAAATCCGTCGACCGTCACTCGTAAAGAACGCTCTCTGAGAAAACATGAGAGCCATAAACAGAACTTTTCAGACATACATAAGAACGTAGCTTAGCCAATAGTCCATCGTGCCAAACACGGCCGAATGCCTTGGATATGTCAAGAGCAACCGCTCGAGATTCTCCAATGTGTTCAATTGCGTTGTTCCAAACATGTGTTACCTAAGTCAGAAGATCTCCTGTTGATCGAAAGCCATATTGGTGATCGCTAATAATATTGAATCGTTCAAGATATTTTAGAAGAAGCTGATTGATAACCTTTTCCATGACTTTCGATATTATTGAAAGCAGTGCGACTGGTCGGTAGTTATTTGGCATGGTCTTCTTGCCTTTTTAGGTATCAGCTGAAGTGTAGCACATTTATAACAGGACGGAAATATTCCCTTTCTGTAGGATAGGTTGAAAAGTCTACAGAAAACTGGTGTTCCCTTGCACAGTTTTTCAGAACAATGGCAGGTATTCCGTCAGCGCCAGAAGCCTTTTTGGCGTCTAGCTTCATTAAAATACGCTTTATGATATGCTGTCTGAAGACAACATCGGGCATCCTTGACTGCACTATGGGAACAGGTAGGTGGTGTTTTTTTCCTTGGAAATCGACAGTAGAATGTGAAGCAAACAGTTCAGCCAACAAGTTCGCTCTCTCAACAGGTGTGGTTGCCATTGAATTATTTGGCTGTGCGAGTGGTGGTATGGTGAATTTGGTGAAATTTTGACTAACTGCCTTAGCGACTGCCCAAAAGGACCTGGAATTGTTGGGACAAGCGAGAAGTTTGTTTCTAATTCATTGATTGTGTGCCTCCTTGGTTTCGTCGAGAATTTCTTTGCATCTGTTCCGGGCACGAACAAATGTGTTACGATTTATGGTGTTAGGATTTTCACGCCATTGTCGGTACGTAATATGTTTAGAAGCAACAGGTTCTTTGCATTTTCGGTCAAACCAAGGCTTGCCGTTGGAGGAGCATTTCTTCGAAACAGGGATGAAAGCTTGCATACCAGCCAAAGTAACATCGGGGACCTCCCTGGCGCAGTCAGATTGGTTGTCGGATCGAAAACACACGTCCATCCAAGGGAAAGTTCGAAAATATTCCATGATATCTTCCCATTTAGCAGATTTGTAGTACCAAATCTTGCGCGGCCTAGGCGCCTCTCTGTCACTGGTAGGATACTCGATGTCGAAAGCAGTTTATGGTCGGAAGAACCTGACGGCAGATGCACGGTTACCGTGGAAATTTCCGGATTGGTGGTTAAAAACAGATCAAGAAGACTGGCGAACTCCCCGTCTCGATCAGGGATCCGTGTTGGTTCGTCAATAAGCTGAGTTAAGCCACAACTGACTGAGAATGATCCAGCTTCACGACCTTGTTCGTCGGTAGTATTTGAATATTTAAGCCAGTTGATATTGTGGACATTAAAGTCGCCCAGGATGGCAATTTCGGCACTTGGATAGTTAATTTGTAAATGATCGATGGTGTCAGAGGCGAAAAGTGTTCGAAAGTTGGTATTACTTGGTGGTCGATAGAGGATACAGATGAACCTTGTGGTTTGTTGAGTCGTTATTTTTAACCACATAACTTCAAAGTTTGGGGGCTCCAGAGCCTCTTCTCTTTGGCAAAAGACGTCGCTTCTGACAAAACGACAGATTCCAAAGTTACGCCTAAATCGGGAATAGAAGTCGTACCCAGGATAAAGATATATATATATATATATATATATATATATATATATATATATATATATATATATATATATATATATATATATATGTATATATATATATATATATATGTATACATATATATATATATATATATATATATATATATATATATATATATATATATATATATATATATATATATATATATATGTATATATATATATATATATATATATATATATATATATATATATATATATATACATACATATATATATATATATATATATATATATATATATATATATATATATATATATATAAATATATAGTTTATATAGATAGATAGATAGGGTTTAAATCCGTTCGTCTAACAATGAATTTTCACGACGTTTCGCCAAAATCTCATTTGGCATTTTCAAGTGCTCTTGCTGCTGCTGCTACTCAATACTGTGACCTTGCTGTTGCTGCGTCTCGAAGCTAACTGACATTGTTAGACGAACGGATTGAAACGCGGAATTTTAATTTATTATATATATATATATATATATATATATATATATATATATATACGAGTATATATATATTGTTCTTAAAAACTGTGCAAGGGTACTAACACCAGTTTTCTGTAGACTTTTCAACCTATCCTACAGAAAGGGAATATATATATATATATATATATATATATATATATATATATATATATATATATATATAAGTGTGTATGTGTATAGATAGTTTATGTATGTATGTATGTACGTATATATTATTCTAAGAATTAAAAAAAAAAAATTTTCACGTTAATGGAAAATTTTTAACCCCTTATAATTTATAAATACTTAATATTCATGGTACAAACTTGAATAAAATTTTCCATGATTTACATAATAAGTGTTAAGCTCCGTCATAATTTATTATTATAGGGAAAAGTTTTGCAAGCAGTTGCTACATTAAAGAGATTAATGTTAAATAGGTAAAAGCTAAATAAATGCCCAGCCTTCTCCATTAGTACACCGAGATTGATCCTAAAAACATTTGTGACGACATCATTCAGACGGAGTTATTAATATATATTCTTAATAAGCCAAGATTTTTACGACTCATTTTTATTTCGCTTTATTTTAGGAAAAAATCTACAGTTTAAATAATAATAGTAAACACTCCGCTGCCTCACTCATCTAGTTTTTTTTGTTAAATCAAAACACATTTCTTGTGTAATTTGAGGTTTAACCCTTCGCAAAATTTTTGTCTCATTAACAGAAGAAACTGGTGAATTTTTACGCATATAAATGGTAAAAATTAAAATAAGGGATTGTCTAGAGATGGAATAAGGAAATATGTCAGCAGTACGTTATAGTGAAGGCGGGTTGACTAGTTTCTCGATTTTCGGATGACCACACGCAAAAAAAGGCAACGAGTAGTATGTGTAGCAAATCAATTACAAAACGAATTCTTTCTGACTTCTTAGAATCGTATAGAGGCTGTAGATTATAATCTCGTTGCTGTATAGCAAGATACTCGATGAAAATGAGCTAAAAGAGCAACTTTTATTTAAAAGAGAGGACCAAACTACTATCTTTCTAGATTTCTACATTCATAGATCATTAGAATACGGTACGGTTATTTATCTGCAACGATGCATATTTAAAAGTAAGTTATCAAAAACTAACATCAGCTCCAGAGCTTGCTATTCTATTTTTAGTTGGCCTGTTAAAGCTACCCTAAGTTTATGTTAAACTCTGTAAATACCTATTGTGTACTTAGAATTATTATTGAGGGGGTGTTCTAAGTTTACGAACTTTCAAGAAAGTTTATGATATGCTGGGATTGTCGTTACTTACTTTGGAGCGATTCGCTGCTGAACAATGTATTTTAGTATAATTCAATATATCTTTTTAAGTTTCGTTTGAATATCCATTATTCATTATATACACAAGGTACGAGAATGCGTCATTACATATAATAATTACATTATCTTAATGATTTTAAAATTTGACGGCTATAATAACATATAAGATCTACAAATGTTATATTAAACAAATTAAAAGGTTATATATATATATATATATATATATATATATATATATATATATACATATATATGCTGTCATGTCACTGTATATGTTGAAACCTGTGAATCCTTGCAGCAAGACCGATTGCAGAAAATTCACCTTAAATAGCGGTTCTCAATAATAAAGGAAAAAATCGACCCTAAAGAAATAATGTCACGAATATTTTTGTCGCATCCTACTGAGGAACGCCGAACTCCACGATGTCGAAATACGTAAATCAGATAGAAGGTAATTTTTTCGATCCAGTCCGTCGCCTTTTCTCAAATAAATTTGATAAAAAAATATTAAAATATTTTTCTGTTCCAAAACCGAAAGATTTGCGGCTCCTTTGTTATTCGCATGCCAGAGGTTAAAGCGTTTATTCTATGACTGTGGTGTTTTCTTTTTGGTGAATGTTTACCAATTACGGGGGTAAGGTGTTCTAGAGGTCAATGTTTTTCTTAAGAGAAATGGACTGACATAGTGATTAAGAAATTTGCAGAAAGTGTAGAATATAGCAGCAAGTGAGATATATTGTGTTATTCGGACAGTGGGTTAAGTTTTAAATTTGTTACGAAAAACTTAGGATATTTTATATGGAGATCCACTGCACATTTAAGTTACATTTATTTATTTATTTCGTGTAGTTGTACATTGGACACAGCACAATTGAAGTTAAAAAAATTGCCCAAATGAATTATACAAAATATAACCAACCAACCAATAAGGTACCATACCATGTACATAAAAAATGGTTTACCATTTAGGTATTTATTTGAAAAGGTTTAGAGAAAAATCTTTTTGAAATTCTTTTTTTATTTTCTCCCCAAACAACTGTTAAATAAAAAATAGCGGATTGGTTATATCTAAAATAATTACTTATTACTTACACACGTCTTATATTTAAATATTATAGAGCCAAAATTTTAAGTGGTAATTCACCAAAATTTTATTTGCTTCCTGGTAAAAAAGATAATAAAATAAATGTTGGGATGGATTGTCCCCCTTTACTTATTATAGACTAGAAAGATTTTTTTGTCAGGCGTCGACAAAAAATTGTTTTATTATCGTCAACAGGCGGGAGCTTCTTATGTAGGAGAAGCTCGTGTGTATTATATTATACGTCTTTTGTACTGAATGTAATTTCCATAGTTTTTTGTACAGTATTTTTTGTAGTATTGGATATAAAGATTTTACAATTCTTTTAAGGCTTAAATCCCGAAATAGACGGTTCACTATTTAAATGCGGCTTTTTCATTATTAATAATAATAGAATCGTCTTGTAAGATCGATATGCTTTCATTACTTGAGTTTATTTGAGAGAGAGAGAGCATTTATATTTTCAGCTGCTTTAAATAAATGTTCGGGAAAGACGTTTTTGACCATGGGCTAAACTGCTGCAGCTTGAAATCCGTTCACAATGATGCCAGTGATAGCAGCCCTTTGGTAAGCTTCTGCAAATAAATTGCATCTTGATACTGCGTTACTTGAGGTCCTGGATTTATCCACAAGCGGCGTGGCTGAAGCCGGTGAGTAGTATTGCCTGGCAGCTGTAACATTTGCCTTTACTATGTTCAACGCTTCCCAGTTCTTCGAATGTGCTGAATTTCCATCAAGCAGAAGTAACATCTTATTTTCGAGGTTGGCTTTACGATGTTTACAAAATGTTCCATCCATTTGCATTTTAGAGTTTGAATTAATATAGCCAGTATCTGGAATGGTGACAACACTCTCAGAAGGTGTGCCAATTCAGGATTTTGTCTCATTCTTTTAAATATTTGTTTCTAAAACTTTTTGCGTTTTTCTGAATCATGAATCTACTTTCATCAGCGTTAGATATTTTTGTAGACGAAAATTTATTTTTATTTACGATTTTGTTATGGCGAGGGTTGATTTGGCCTACTCTCCCTACTACAGCTGTTAAAGGGGAACGATCTAGTTGGTACCAGCGCCTTACCGAGGCTAAGGTCGGTCTTTCATGACCCGGTTGGTTTTGTAAATATTTGATAAAAAGGAGTTTCGCACTTTTTTTTTTAAATTTTATATACAACATATATATATATATATATATACATACATATATATATATATATATATATATATATATATATACATATATATATATATATATATATATATATATATATATATATATATATATATATATATATATATATATATATATATATGTGTATATATGTATATATGTATATATGTATGTATATATATATATATATATATATATATATATATATATATATATATATATATATACATATATATGTATATGTATATATATATATACATATATATACATATATATATATATATATATATATATATATATATATATATATATATATATATATACATATATATATATATACATATATATATATATATATATATATATATATATATATATATATATATATATATATATATATATATATATATATATATATATATATATATATATATATATATATATATATATATATATATATATTATATATGTAATATATATATTTGTTGGTATTTTCTTAGTTTTTGGTCTATTAATGAATGAAGATTGGTTAAGTATTTGTTCATTTACTAACGTTTCGACCTTCTTAATTGGTCTTCATCAGAGTTAAAATATTCTAGAACAATACATTTAGATGTTAAATATTTAAAATTAAAGCACGTTTATAATATGAACCTAACACAAACGTAAACTCTTAAACCTCCACACAACATACAGACACATGTATTAAAATTATAATTTTATTTTATTTTATTTATCTCATTTTTATATCAAGTGACCGGTCTACGGTGTTCACAAGACTGACTAGTATATTTTTTAGGATACTTTTTATGTCTCTTTTATCGTTTATTCCTATTTTTTGGATTTCAATAGATTGATATATAGATATAGAAATATTTGGGTATGCATAAAAAGGGTATACATTTTAAGCCACGGTGAAAAGTTTATGTTCCCTAAGTCAAAAGTGAAAATGAATAGTGAACCATTTGTTGTTTACACATTTTCATCCGATGAACCTCTCTTCACTGCCAGTAAATAGTAGTCAACTGAAAAGCAAGTACAGTGCAGCATGTCTCGTTTGAGAAATAAAAAATAGACTTATGCGGGAGCTATTATTTCTCGTTGTCTAACTGAGGAACTATCAAATGAAATGCAACTCTACAACCATGTACAAAGACGTCGATGATTGAAACCTTGGGTTTCACGAAGAGATAATCTTGGAGCTTCCTCAAGTATTTTGGGAGAATGGGCAGAAGAAATGTATCTGCCTTTATTGAAAAAAAAAGATATAAAGTTCCGAGAAGCTTTAAACTCTAAAATAAAACTTCAAATGAGATTAAGATATCTCGCCACAGGTGATAATGTGGCTATATTAAGTGCATATAGAGTTCCACGAAGTTACCCGAGGTGTGCGAGGCTATATACAATAAGCTGGAAGAATTTATACATATTTACTTTATATTATTAGTATTATGTACATATAATATTGAAATATATAGAGTTTTGAAAATATAAAAAAAGTATATAATAATAGCAGCAAAATAATATCTAATACATAACAGCAACACAAGAATATTTATTATTTTACTGATGTATTGGTTTGGTGATTGAATGATCACTATCGATCAGTTAGATCGAATTTAATGCCCGTAACAAGATATCGTCAACATTTTGAGCATATTGAACGTGCTCGTGTGCTCTGTCATTGGAGTAGTAGTTGGTAGGTCTTGACTAAAGAATCTTGCTGGTGATGAACAGTTACTTGACAAGTAGCTTCGATGGACTGAGCTGCTTGATGAATTCGACAAATCATTATTTGTTATCTGTTATAGACGTTCTTGCATTATGACTTGTCGAAGTTTTTATTGACATGTCAGAGCTCTAGGTAAAGATATTTTTTTAATTGAATTGCCAGGCTTTCATAAAAAACATCAAACTCATTTTGAAGCTCCTTCTGGTCATTCGATATTTTTTTTTCGTTTATTTCTTTATAGCGTTATGAATCATTGGAACAGTAGAACGCTTTCGTCGCTTCAAGCACCTCATTTTTCTCTTTTCGGTGGGTATAACTTATCACTCTTAGTTGGTTCAATGGTTTCACTCTCTTCTTCTTCAAAATTAACTGAATTTATGTTTGCGTTAAGAGAATCGGGTATCTGGAACAAGAAACATTTTTGAACTTATATGTTAACAGTTTAGTTATAATTAATTAATTAAAATTAATCCTAAAATAATTTGTCACTTTTCCATTGCTTGTTGCAGGTGCCTAACACATTACAATTTTGGGAGAAAATTATGCAAGACTATGAAACTTTCTGGAATTTTCCAAATGTTTGTGGGGCTAGGGACGGAAAGAATGTCAACATCAAGTCCCCCAAAAATCTGGACCTAATTATTTTAATTACAAGAAAGATTTTAGTATTCAACTTTATTCTGTGGTTGAAGCTAACTATAATTTCCTATATATTGATATAGGAACAAATGGAAGGGCTAATGATACATCCGTGTTTTCGAAATCAGACTTTAACGTTGCTTTGAAAACTAATTGTCTTAATATACCAGAGAGATAACTTTTTGTCGCTGATGATGCTTTCCCGTTAAGGCATAATATTTTTAGGCTCTTTGCAAGACGTGGCATGCTAAGTGAAAAGCTCGTCGGATTGTAGAGAATACGTTTGGAATCCTAGTATCGGGATTTCGAATATTTAACAAGCGTCACTTGCTGTAAAAACAATGAAAAAGGTTGTGAAAGCTACATCCGCTCTTCATAACTGGCTGAGATAGACATCTCCTCGGTACGTCCAGAGGGATATGCTGGATATTGAAGATTGAGATCCAGGAACGATTATACCAGGTACTGCCAGTATAGTTCCACATGCTGGTCTTGAGGATCTCAAGCATTGCGGAATAAACCATTATTCCAGGACAACGGGAGAATTGCGAGACCAATATTCTCAACGTTTTGCCACAACAGACATAGTTCCTTGGCAATGGAAAATGAAATGAACTAATTTAATGCTAAATATTAAAAAGTACGTTGTTCATTAAAGTTTTCAGTTTTTTTTATTTATTTATTTTTTTAAAGTTAAAATAGTTAAATAAATCGAAAATCCTATTGGATGATAAAATTTTTAGAAAAATATTTAAAATAAATTATTTGCAAACTTTCTTTTGTTTGAATTAAATTTTCTTTACCTTTAAATTTGAAGAGCTTGATTTTGGAATGCAGACATTTCGTAAAAAAAGTATCAGATAGATTCCTTGAATCAGAATAACCGGGGTTCATAAACGTCATCTGCACCGGCTTCGCTTTTTTCTGAGCTTATCTTGGTAACTTCTGATACATACCGCGTTTGAATACTTTTTATCTTTGCTTTTATGTCAGCCACAGTTAAGTGTAGATTCAATTCTGTTTACATTAAGGAGTATCCTTTATCCCGAACACTTGTTTTTCTGATTCCACAAACATTCCTGCCTTTGATAAGCTTTCAAAAAAGGTAGCATATGATTATCGGTCCATTTAAAAGACATTTTATTAATCAATTATAGAATTTTTTTTAAACAAACTATTTTATCTGTATTTACATTTGTCACTACATTTTCACTCCGGATGAATCATCAGCTTGATGAATGTTGTTCTCAACAAAAATAGGAAAGGGGTCTATTTATTTCATCCTTTCTTTTTGATGCATTCTTTGGATGAATTGAAAGTGGAATTTTAATTTACATTTGTCACTTTGGATGATTCATCAAGATAAGCATCCAAATTGAAATAGTGTAAATGATTCTTTATCAGTACAGATGCTGCCTTTACTTTTCGTTTCATTTTCATTATAACTATCTATACTGCGGAACAACGGAATTAAACATTTATCGTAAGTACAGTAGTAAGATTAGATTAATAGGTGCAGATATTTGGTTTTTAAAGTCTTGCAAGTTTTTTCTAATTTTATTAAAATCAGTTTACTAAAATCAAACATTGCAGAAATAGTTGCTCACATTGTAAGTTTCATTAATAATCTTCCAGAAAATAGTAAACCAATTGTTACGGCCCTTTTACACGGTCATATCAGTCAGTTCAGTTCCAGTTTCAGTCGAACTATCCGTTTTTCCTATGTGTAAAAAGAAAAAACTGAAAACAGAACTGAAACTGATGGCATGTGGTTTTCTTTTACCGTTTCTTCAACGCCACAGCTAAGGCTGTAAGTGAGACAGTCTTCATACATGAGCTATTTTACACATGTACACTTTGGGACAGTATGACAACACGTGTTTGAACGCGAAACACACATAACACTTTGAAAGTGTAACTCGGACTGAGAACTGAACGGACGGTCTAAAAACAAACCTCCTTCCGAACTGAAATGAAATGAAAACTGAAACTGAGACGGAACTGAGAACTGATATGACCGTGTAAAAGGACCATTACGGAAGCATGTCGCAATCAAATATTAAAAAACATGGTTAACAACACAAATTCTAATTCACAAAAAACATAAAAGTAGTTAAAGGATTGAGAAAGAAAGATGTCTTCTATTTAAAAGCATATAGGTGAAAAAAGGTTTTTATTTTGGATAAGAAAGAATACTTTGAACGTGTAGATAATCTTATCGAATCTAGCCCTTATGAAAGGGTAATAAGAAATCTATTAGCGAAAATGATAACAGAGGTTAAAAATTTTTGAAAGAAATGTAAGAACCTTATCTCCGATTCACTAAAATTTAAAATAAATGTGAGTAATCCGACCATACCAAAGTTGTATTGCATACCCAAAATTCATAAACCTGGAAAATCAATGCGATCCATTGTTTCATCGGTCGGATTACCCACACATTTGATATCCAAATGGTTATCAAAAGAACTTGCGAATTTGCCATTAAAAACTTTCTTAGTGAAGAATTCCTTAGAATTCATTAATAAAACAAAAGATCTAATTCTTAATGAAGGTGAAATCTTAATTACTTTTGATGTCAGTTCTTTATTTCCAAGTGTGCCAATACCACAAGTTTTACAATATCTCGAAGAATTACTTAGGATGAATGACTTTGAGGACGAAATTATCCATGAATACTTAACTTCATCTACACTTTGTATGGAACAAAATTATTTTCAATATAACAGTCAATTTTATGTTCAGAAAGAAGGAACAGCTATGGGTAACTGCTTATCACCTTTCATAGCCAATTTATTCATGAGTAAGTTTGAAACCGAAGCCAGTAATTTGAGTATTTCCCAAGGATATAGGTATGTGGATGATGTTTTCGCTATTTTTGATACAAAGAATGCTAATATAGATGATTTTGTTTCCAAATTAAATAGCCGATACGATTCCATTAAATTCACTTACGAAATTGAGAAAAAAAGGACAACTGCCTTTTCTAGATGTTTTAATTATTAAAAATAATAATAGGTTAGAATTTGATATCTACAGAAAAGACACAGTAACAGATATATATATATATATATATATATATATATATATATATATATATATATATATATATATATATATATATATTCCTAATGATTCATTATATTGCAAATAACACAAATTAGTCGCATTACTTTTTGTAGTTCATTGTTTGGTCACTATTCTACTGAATAGAGTAAACTTTAATAATGAAAGGAATCGTATTAGAAATATAACTAGAGTTAATGGTTATGACGATGACTTACTAAACAAGTTAAAAAATACCATAAGTTCAGGTTAAATATTTAAAATTCCACCTTTTTTACACGCGAGGAAAATAAGAGCAAGTATGTCTCCATACCATATAATCCGAAATATAGCAGGGGACTCGATAAAATATTTAATAAGGTAGGTTTCACCTTAGTCTATAAGTCATCTGAAAATCTGAGGAATATCTTAGGAAATACCAAAGTTAAGATTCCTAATTGTGAGAAAAGTGGAATTTATGAAATAAGTTATAATGATTGCGACAAAAAGTATGTTGAGCAAACTAAAACACGAGTTAAAGAACATTTAGCACATTTAAAATATAGTAGAACAGAAAAGTCTAGCATTGCCGAACATGCTGAGAACATTAGATAATCTAAGATTAATTAAAAATTTATCTGATAGGAGATTGTTGAACTCATACGAAAGTATGGAAATTATAAAATGTTAAAGTAGTAATAAAGACAGAGGGCATATTCCTTATAATCCCCTCTGAGTAATCCAGGTGTTAGTCTAAGTATAAATAGGGTAGATTTGTTGTTTAGCTTTAGTCAATCATCGCTCTTGATGAAGCTAACATGGTTAACGAAACTCGTGTCGAGTGCAAAAATAAAGTGTTTGGCGTAGTGGCATATACTGAGTAGTTTCCTAATATAATTAACATAATCTCGAAAGTTAGGTGTCCATTTTTAACATATTGTCTTTGAATAAGCTACAAAACTTTTGTTACTAAATACAGATGAAAATATTGTTATTTTAAGTTACCCATGAATTTTCATGTCAATAGGTTCTGTTCAGAAAGTAAAATATATGAAGTAAATTTATAGCTATAGCCGCAGAGAATATATTAGATCCAGACTACAATACCGAAGATATATTAACTTGTCTAGTTTATTTACCGTTCCCTACAGCAAGTGTAATACATCTATGCTGCCAACTATATTTCTATAATTTCTTAGTATTTGGTTTCTGTTTTAATTTAAACAATTTTTTTTATATCAGTCAGTACTAACGAAATAAAATACTTTTAAACTGTTGAACATAACTAAAAGAAAATTATATACTTTAAATAAATATGTCAGTGCATTATAAAGATGTAACCTTCGGATTATTTTCTTATTTTTTTATGGGCATAGCACATGTGTTGCGGAAAAAGCGATTTACGTTGGTCTTGAATCGCTCTAAGTTGTTCTCGGTGGAAAACACAATCCTGGGCAAATCATTCCAAAGGGATGATATTTTCCACATAAAAAACTGTTGTACGAGGAGTAACAAGATGTACTTTCTACAGATGTGATGTATTAGCACGACGTGTATTACAGTCTGTCAAATAAGAAGGGACCGCTCGTAACATTTTTTGCCATAAATGTATTTTTGGGTGTGCTAACAACGGCGCGATTACCTTAGTAAGTTGTCCAATCATCTTCTGCATCAATAATCGTCTGGCATCTTCGAGGCATGTTGTCGACGAGATTTTCTGCATACTCTGCAAATTTTTCTAATCTCGCGAGACAACTGAGTCAAAGTCCACAGGGTCTTTTCTCTGAACTTTCTCTTTACAAGGGATTAAACGTTTTCAACAGAGTTGGCGTCCAGCGATTATGAGGGACACTCTAGTATCTTATCGTGGACCCAAGCGAGCGGCTTTGCGACGTGATTTTCGCCCAGCAAAGGTTTCTTCAACGTGCTTCGGAATTTGACATCATGAGCACGAAGGTGTTGTCAAATGGTCTCATAGGAGACATTCATACCCGATTTTCTTAATTTTGCCGCTCCTTGACGCAGCGTTAATTTCGGATCCAGTGAAAATAAAGACACGATTGGTTTTTCTACTTTCGGAGTGACTTTACCTACTGAGCCACGTTTTGACAAGTCGTCGACATTTTTGACCTCGTTAAAACGATTTACCCACTTCTTTATGAACAATACCGACTTTTTAATATATTTAGCGGCCACGAAGTACGTCATCAGGAGGAGCGCAACTCTATCATTTGCGATTCGCGGATGATATTGTGCTTATATCTAATAACAAAGAAGAATTGGAAGAAATGCTGAACGAACTTAACAACAAGTCCAGAGAGATTGGTCTAAAGATAAACATCACCAAAACCATGCGATAAAGAAGCAGAACTGAACATTGAAAACGCGAAAGTCACAAAAACGGTTTCATACGTATATCTTGGACAAAAAATATTCAAGAAAAACATGAAAGCCGATCTATCAAGGAGAATATCATTGGCTTGGTCAGCATTTAGCAGATTGCGGAATATCTTCCTTTCCAATATCCTAGATACACTAAAAGCGAACACATTTGATAAATGCGTGTTGTCAGTATTGACACACGGAACGGAAACGTGAGCTTTGAATCAAGACATTATAAATTGCCTACAAGTAGCTTAACGAGCGATGGAAAGAAGGATGTTGAAAATATCGTTCAGGGATTGGCTGACTAATGAAGAAATTCGAAGGAGGTCCAAGATAACTGATGTAGCTGAGAGGGTAAGCAGGTTGAAGTGGAGATGGGTGGATCATATCGCAAGACTCTCTGATAATAGATGGACCCCTAAGGTAATCAACTGGAGGCCCTGGAATGAGAAAAGAAGTAGAGGATGCCCGTAAACCCGATGGTCTGACGACATCAAAAGACTAGTGGGATACAACTGGATAAACAAGTACAAAAATCGAAGAAGATGGACGTATTTAGGGGAGGTTTATGTCCGGGAGCTGATGATGAAGATGATAAAGTATGTCATCTTAGGTCCCTTTGGATGGCTGAATCGCAAACAAGTGACTCACTTTAGATTTTACGTGATTTCGACGAAAGTTCGAAATCGACTGATACAGACTGTAATAGCATGCACCGCTCTGAGAGGAATTGAGCTGGTTACGTCTACTTTCCATGCGTATACTTATAGAACAGACTTAGGTCGCCAATTGTTCTTCAATATTCCAAGGTTTTAAGGTTTCTGATGAGTTTTGGGTATTTAATCGGGCAAACAATTCTCGTCTCAATAGAATCCAACAAATGCAGTCCATGTTTGCGAGCAGAGCCCCAAACATTAGAGCGGTATTCGATATTTACTCGAATTTCAGCAAAATTAGCAGTTGTGTTCGAAATAGTATTCCCAGCTTTTAAGACATGTTCATGCTACGGCATATTTGCTCCCAAGTTAACCCCCAGCAACTTGAGTGATGATGTTAGAGGAATGAATTTTCACGACATAACCGTGTCGGGTTCCGCAACGTTAATTTATTTAGAAAAAACTGTCGCCTGGGCTTTTGTAACGTTAAATTCTATTTGGTTACTGTCACACCAAGATAGAATTTCTTTCAGGTTTTATTAAATTGAACGACTTCTGGCTGCCTGCGGATATTTGCATGAGTAGCTGATGTCGAAGTTCAAAGTGGATGAAGAAATCAGTATACTGTTATCTGCAAAGCTGCAGATTGGATTTCTGGTCTTTTCCAGCAGATCGTTAATATAAATGAGAAAGAGAATAGGAGAAAGTATGGAGCATTGGTGTACACCGGTGTTGATAGAGAAGGTATCAGAAAGAAATCCGCCGACCACTCGTAAAAAACGCCCTCTAAGGACAAAGGAGACGCGAGAGCCATAAACAAAACCTTTTAGACATAATATAAGAGCGTAACATATCTAACAATTCGTCATGCCAAACACCGTCAAATGCTTTGGATATATCAAATGCAATCGCTCGAGATTCTCAAAATGTTTAATTGCGTTGTTCCAAATGTGTGTTACATAAGTTAGTAGATCTCTTGTTGATCTTTACTTATGAGAGTAATCTTGACGATCGCTAATATACGCGTATACGAAAAAAAAAGGCCGCATAATGGGTAATCCTATTTTGTTATTCTTTATTTCCTGTGTGTATTATGTATCTTTCACTCTCTATCCCTATCTCTCTCTTTCTTGTTTATTTCTTGTCCAAGGCAGATCGAGACTACTGTAGATGATCTCACAATCGAGGCCACCGGGTAATCGCCCCATTAGTTTTCCTCTAATTAATAGATATTATTTACTTACTAGCTACAGTCTGTCAAGTAACAACGTGACCGCTCGTATTCTTGAAAAAATGTGTTTCGAGAACATTTCTTGCTATCAATGTATCCGGCGATTGTGAGGGACACTCTAGTATCGTATCGTGTACCCAAGCGAGCTGCTTCGCGTTATGGGACATATTCAAGCCCGATTTTCTTAATTTTGCCGCTCCTCGACGCAGCGTCAATTTTGGGTCCCGTAAAAAGAAAGACACGATTCGTTTTTTGACTTTCGGAGTGACTTTGCCTACCGAGTTAAGTTTTGGCAAGTCGTCGACATTTTTCATCTCTTTGAAATGATTTACCCACTTCTTTACAAACGATACCGACTTTTTAATATATTTAGCGGCCGCGGAATGTGTCATTTCAGGCCCCTTTGGATAGGAACAAAACTCACTTGGGATTTTACGTGATTTCGACGAAAGTTCGGAATCGACTGATACTTACTAAATACTAATTACTAAAAGGCGTCATAGACAAAGGTTCTCTCTACAGATTTCTTGTTGAATCGCTAGAATCGCATTTAAATTATCGCGGACACGTTCTTACTTGACAGACTGTACATATATACTTAGTGATGTTTGTGTATCGGTCATCAACTCTGCAATTAGTTAAAGTTTTCAGGATTGTCTATATTTCTATCGAATCCTAAGCATTTTATATTATATTCACTTGCCTTTTCTGCCAGTGTCCTCATTATTTGTAAAAAAAATTTAAAATTTTAGTACCAACTTGATATTATTAATTTACTGGATTTTGACTTCAACATCTAACCTTTTCATTAAAAGTAAAGTTATGTATAAAATTTTATTTTTTTGCACTGGAATGTCCGATAAGTTCAAACTCTCTTATGAATACCATACCACTCGAAAGTCGCAATTTTTTTTTTTATATCAATATCATATAGAGTACAATCTGTCTTCCGGATTTTTCGTGAAGTGAAAACTATTAACAAAAAGAAAGTTTTGGGGTTTTTGTGCATGCAGTATCTCATAAGAAATCTCCAGTTTAATTTATTTTACATCCACTATTATAATCTTGGATGGATCATTGCTTCTAATTTTTATCTAATTAGTTTTTCTAGACCCTTTTATAAAAAAAGGCTTTTAAAAAAAGCACTTTCCATTTTAGAAGTTCCCACTCTAAACTTGATGTTTTAAAACGTTCACAAATTGCAATACTACATGTATATCACTGACAAAGGATTCGGGTCAGTTTGCATTATGAATACTGAAGATTTTAATGTTAGAATTCTAATAGGAGCGAGTAGAACCAACGTAGTTATTGGTTCTTAAGATGCTTCTGAAGATGCAGCCTCAATTTTGTTGGATAACTTACTGTGAAATTAGGTTTTTTAGAGTACCACATGTTTGCTATGAAATTATATGATTTTTGGGTGCGAAAAAATAATTTTACCCAATATCAACATTAGTTTCAGCCTGAAGTAGTACAACAATTAAGAATACAATCTAAAAATACCGCCGAGGTAAGTTTTCGATTGTCCCAACTCATGAGAGGAATTTCTCGACTATGAAACGAAAAATATTACTTGAGTTAAATTGACCACTTTAGAGCACGTCTAGGGACCACTATAAATATCTCTGAAGTATAATTTAAGGCGTAATTTTTAGACTATAAAACTAAAGGCGAATTGAAGGTCTAGAAGCTACTCAAGGACGATTATGATTACAGGTTCCAGTTAGCTTGGATATGAGAATCTTAAGACTTGCTAACATTTACCTATTTGGAGTAAACCGATAGCCGCATATATGCAAGGACCATAATATGTTCTGCAGTTGGCAGTTGACTATATTTTCAATAATGCTTGGTGGAACATCGAATTCTTGGTGAGCGATTAGTGTCACTAAAACAACACTAACACTCGGGAAATGAACAGTAACTGTTGATCTATTAGAGTTTCGTGTAATACGTTTATGGACATAATTAAATTGTCTTACGTTTCTGCTTTTGTTAAATGATTTCTGTTATTTAGGATATAAACTTTAAAACTATATGCAGAAACCTTTACTTAATAACTCTAGACGTAAGTATTTTTCTCCTAAAACTGCTCTGTGATTGGCTTAAATTGATATGACATCATAATTCAATTACAGGTTCGCAACCAACACATTATTCAATTGCAGGTTTCCGCCTTTTATATTGCGGCATCTATCGATAAATAACCACACTATATCTAAATAGGTCTTTATTATTATGATATGAATATTAATTACGTATGCAGTAACCTACACTAACGCTTCACTGGTCTAATTACAGTAAGTCACCAATTTAATTCAATTAGAGGTTTCTGATTTTACATACTTTCTGTTATGTGTTACCCAAACAGATTTGTGCGATCGTTAACGGAACTACGAACTATTTAAAAATTATGTATTTTACCTAACTTTGAAATACACTTTGGCTATCCCGAGGGTTGCTGAACAAATGCTGCAAATAAATTACAATTATATCAAATACTTTTCGAAACACTATTATCTAAAAGTGAAAAGTTTATATTTGGCCTTCTATAATTGTTGAAGAATTTTTCCACTTTAGTGTTCTACTTCACAGTAACCGTAAACAATTTTTGAATCAAGTTGAAAAATAATTTTCGAATTTCTGATTACCACTTTCTATTAAAAATGAAGTTGACATTTTTCGGCACATACTCAAGACTTGGCATGAAAAATGCTAGATCATTTGCTTTGAGAGTCATAGTTAAGATGAAAGATATTCCTTTGCTGGTACTTGAGCAATTAATTACCATCGATGTATACAATATCATAGGCTTGGATTAAAATTTCATGTAAAATCAAACGGTGTAAAAATAAAGATTTATCCATTATCAGCAAATACGCCACTCCTACTTTAGGTGTATCAGAAATCATAAGAGATTATCACAAAGTTAATTACAAAGGGAATAACGATACGTTTCTGTATATTTACCCGTTTTAAAATATTGATAATTCTTTTTCAAATACCGTTAGCAGCTGTTAATCTGCCCTAAAAAGTTAAATGTTCCATTTTTAATGTTTGTTTCCTTTTTGAACAAATTTTGTTGCAAAATCCTCTATTTAATATAGGACATTGTTATCTAAAGCTACTTATGTTTTTTTTAGGTTAAATAGTTTTGCATGGAAAGTAAAATACATGAAGTAAATTTATAGCCTCAAAGAATAAACCAGATAGAAACTATCTGATATCGAACGTAGATTAAATCGAACAAACAAGGAAGTATATCTACCCATACAACAATTTTTTTAAACTTTATTACCATTTTATTTTTGTTTAAACTGAATCACTAAAATTATATAAAATTAAAATTTGTAAGTTACATATGTACAGGGTGAGTCAACGATAGAATAAAGTTCATTATCTCACTTGTTTCGGGAATGAATGATGAAAATACAATAGTTTTAGGAAATATTAAGGTACACAGTTTGAAATTATTTTTGAGTATACAGGGTAATTCCAACTTTTATTAATTATGTCATATTCCTATTTCTAATAGTTTTCGATTTATTTTGAATTTTTCAATTTTTACCCTTGTTTTTAATACACTTCTGCTATAACATCATAGTTGCCAAGACAAAACAAAAATGCAGACATTGTCAAATTTTGACATGTTTATTAAGCAAGTAAAAATAGTTTAATTTGTTGTGGTAAGTGACGTATAAAGGTAATTGTTATGGATTTTCCTAATAATGAATTAATTGATATGGTTTATATACTGGGCGAGGCGTTAAAAAATTGTCTTTTTTCAGTAATGCTTTACGAAGCGAAGTACTCTAATGGACGTATACCATCTAGAAAATCTTTTCAGTGCTTAATGGAACGGTTTGATGGTGTTGGTAGCGTTGAGTATACGAAACGGAAAGTAGTTAAACCAGAAGGCGTCCAATAAGGAAAAAGAAATGGAGATTTTGCTTTATGTTGAAGATAATCCCCAGGTCAGCAGCAGTCAACTAGCTGACTAATCTGACACATCCCAATCTAAGGCTAATCACACTACGAGAAAATACAAGCATCATCCCTTTCATATGGAACTACACCAAGAACTTCAAGACTGTGATTTTGAACGACGAGTAAACTTTTCGCAGTAATGGAGCAGTTAACAACCATAACATGCATTATTATTCAACAGTTAATCCATTTTGGGTCTGGGAAGTTCAAAACCAAAACAATTGGTTGCTTAATGTATGGTGTTTTGTGGGGCTACATTAAAGATCGTGTTTATGTGAATCCCCCTACAACACCAGTAGATATGGAAAAAAGGATACGGGATGCGTGCAGGACAATAACGCCATTTATGCTAAGGAAAGTGAAGGAAAATATAGAAAAACGAGTAAACATGTATATTCAAGTAGACGGGCACATTTTTGAACATTTGTTACGTCATAATAAAGAACCATTAGATAAGTTAAACTATATTAAAATTATTATTTCACAATAGCGCAAGTGTATAAGGGTAAAAATTGAAAAATTCGAAATAAATCGAAAACTATTAGAAAGAGGTACATGATATACTTAATAAAAGTTGGGGGTTTTGTAAAATCTATCGGAAAAAATAATAATATACAGTGTGTGCCATTTAAAAAATTTGAGATTTCTCAATTTAAAATAGTCAAAATGCATAAATTTATTTTGAACACCCTATAACATCTAACTCAAATTTCTTTACATATATCTTTTTTTTTTCATCTCTATAGAACGCTTGTACCAATTATGAGTATTCCACCTTCAGAAACAATGGCGCTACTGGCAATTTTTAACAAAACTGAAAACTAGTATTTTTTAAAAAAAATTTAAATATTAGAAAAACTACTAGGTTTAGGTACACAACATTATTAATAAAGAAGTTTTACGCAGAATTTGAAAATAGATTAGAAAATAGGATGTTCCATTTAAAAAAAAAACATATGTTGTATCGGCCACACTTTTTTGAATTACCCTGTTTACTCGAAAATAATTTCAAACTGTGCACCTTTACATTTCCTAAAACTACTGTATTTAACATTTTTTCGTCATTCCTTAAACAAGTGAGATAATGGACTTTACTCTATCGTTGACTCATCCTGTACATAAGAACAGTCTCTTCTGCTTCATTCTCGGTTTCTAACGTGTACTTTTCACTCTGAGGATGTTTGTTAATCACAGCGTCGCCCCATAAATAAACATTACTTGTATGTACTAATTACATGATTTTGCGCTTATTTTGGGCAAAACATCATATATGTGTATATATGTGTTCTAAAAACGTTCCACTGATCTGCTTCTTCGTCTCCAGTGTTGTTCTGATGACACCCATCACCTATCAGGGATTCGACAATGAGTAATACGCAATACGACTAATAATTTAGTCGATTTGCTGTAGCCAAACTGCAAAATACATTGTCGTTCTTACGCGTATGAATAAATTGTAGATTTCATAAGACTTACAACCTAAAGTGATCAGGTTGAATATGAGTCTCCCGACTTCTTTTGATATCTTTTTATCTCAGCATTTTTACCCGTTAACATCACTGCTTTTAAAAAGTTTTTGCATATTTTTTTTCTTGTTGAAAATCATCCTGATAAACCCTATTTGTCGTTAATTGAACGTATGGGAAAAGGGACAATGTTCGGAGAGGTGGAATGAAAATAAACAAACCCTTTTAAATTCACGTTTAATTTTGTCTCCTTTTTTTATTGGAGCCTTCGTTACTTTGTGACTGTATATTATCATTAGCAATGCAAAAAAGATACTTTATTAAATAAGCCATTATATTAATAACTTTGTTTTCACCGCGCGAAGGCTATCTGGTAGTCAAACGATTGACAATAATTATTGACAATGGGAAAAAACTTGTATTTTTCTGTATAAATGAGGCTATCAAGGCAACATTGTTGTAGAGTTCTTCGATGAATACTATATTTTCTCATTCTCTTATGGTTAGGTTATTATATTAATATGATTTTAATATAATAATACTATTAATTAATGTAGTAATCTTTTAATAAACACTCTAAATAAGGAAAACTAATTGTTGAGTCATCGTACCTTTGACAATCAGTCTTTAAATAACCAGCCAAATAGAAACGTTTTTCTTGGTTTTATGGTGAATCGATAATAATTCTAAAATGGCACTTCAATTTACTAACTAATGTTCTATAGCACTAAAAATTCATTACAAATTTTAAAAAAAATCATATAAAATTTGTGTCCGGGGTAATCATACATCAAATATAACTGAATAATGGTGGTAGTATCAAATATATATTATCATATTGTCTAATTACTAGTTACTTGTTAGCTTGTCTAGTTATTAAGATAAATATATCTTTATCCACAAATGAATATTTTATTGCTATATTTTAGTGATCCTGAACAAATTAATGCATTGGTTAATTAATTAAAATATGGTCCTCTATCTATATTATAAACTGGTATCACTTAATTGAATATTAGTCGTCCATACATACTATACTTCTAAATGAGGGAAGACTAAGATTTTACTCACATGTAAGCCACATATAAAAAAAGCATTAGTGGCATTTCAAAATCTATATGCACTTATATCGCCGAACTCACTCATGGATCCAAGGAATAAATTAATGATCTATAAACAAATAATGAGACTATTACTAATGTATGCCGCACCTGTATAGTGCAGCATATCTGACACACAAACGAAACGACTGCAACACATACAAAAGAGAATACTGAAACGCGTGACACAACTGGAATTTATATAAGAATTAAAGAACTACACCAAATGACTAACATGCATAATATAAGACAACAATGCTGGGAATGTGGAATCTTTAGCACAATGTCACTACTCAGTATATATCACCACTACACCAAACACTTTATTTTTGCACTCGACGCGCGTTTCGCTAATGACGTTAGCTTCATCAGGAGCGATGATTGACCCAATCATCGCTCCTGATGAAGCTAACATGGTTAGCGAAACGTGCGTTAAATGCTGAAATAAAGTGTTTGGTGTAGTGGTGATATATACTGAGAGACAACACATAAAAGATATATCTGACAAATTTTATAAATACAAAGCACAAACATCCACCCTAACACATAATATTACACAAACTAGACAATCCCAAACATAAATTATTGTACCACAGATTACCCATTTATTTCGAGGGTCCATAATTGCATAATATATATATATATATATATATATATATATATATATATATATATATATATATATATATATATATATATATTATATATATATATATATATATATATATATATATATATATATATATATATATATATATATATATATATATAGGGAAACACGTCTTAGGGTAGTCTAGCAAATACAGAGAACACTTTTGGGAATTTCTGAAGTGCGGCTCTTTTGATTCGCTTTTGGTTGCTTCACCCACCCACATATATATACACTACCGTCAGAAAGTATTTGCCCACCTAGGAATTTCAATGTAACTACCAAAATTGAATACCTAATTAAACCCTTTTATTATATTAGGTAAATTTAATTATTCTTAACAAGCGTCCATCATAAAATTGTTTAGATAAGCCTTTTTGGTGAAATCATAAATTAAAAACGAATTAGAACAAATTTCCAGCTTTTGCATGATAATCGTTTTGAGGCGATTTCTGAGAATTTCGGTTGAAGTAAGAACTCATTTTAAGTTTCTAAGGATTATGGAAATTCCTAGTGACATTTTATGATAAAAACTATGCTATAAATACCATTGCCCTTTTGAAAATTAACCATTCGCAAATGGTACTTTGTCATTGATATAGGCTCAATTGTTTTGTGATAATGCCAAAAAGGAAAGAAGTTTCCGTTGAAAATCGGGCTCTGATAATTGCGAGACATTAAAATGGTCACTCGAGTCGACAAAACGCGAGTGATATGCGGATACCAAGGAGAACGGTGGACTACATCGTAAAAAAAAAAAAACGTTCAGGAAGGCCTTGAAAAACGACTCCCGCTGAAAACAGAGCTATAACAATGTCCAGCAGACGTAATTGCCGCCTAACCGCACAAGAAATCACGGTTCAAGTCAACCTGGGGCGGCCTATCCCCAACAGCGTGACAACCGTGAAGAATAGGTTAGTTCAGTTTAGCAGAAGGTGGCCTACATGGGAGAGTTGCAGTTAGGCAAGTGAATAAACGTAAACGATTAGAATGGGTCCGAGAACATGAAAATTGGACATCAGAACAATCGAATTCCGTCCTTTAGAGCGACGAATCTAAATTCGAAATTTTCGGTTCAAATCGACGAGTTTAGTGCGGCGGTCAGCTGGAGAGAGGATGTTGGTTGCCTATAATAAAACATGGTGGAGGTTTAGTAATGGTTGGGGGTTGTTTTGGCAACGGTAAAGTTGGAATAATCTTTCGGATAGAAGGAATCATGCGAAAAGAACAGTATCAAGAAATTTTGCTAACTCAAATGTTTCCTTCTGGAAGAGATATTTTTCAGAGGAAATTTATTTTTCAGCATGACAACGACCCTAAACATTCTGCTAAATAAATTAGAGAACTTTTGGACCAATGAAAATCCGATGACGTTCTAAAAGTGATGACTTGGCCTCCACAATCACCCGACTTGGACCTCATCGAATTGCTGTGGGACCGTTTGGACAAATGTGTTCGAAAACTCAATCTAACAGAAGAATGGGTTAAAATAACCGAAGAAACTCTAAAGAAACTACTGGACAGAATGCCGAAACTCTGTAAAGCGGTAATTGAAGATAAAGGAGGTCATGTGGATGAGAAAAATCCTGGATAATCATGAATATTTTTCTAGAGTGCAAATAATGTGAAAATAAATAATAATTCATTAAAATTTAAAAAAAATCTGGGACTGAAATAACTAGGTAGGCAAATACTTTCTGACGGTAGTGTATATATATATATATATATATATATATATATATATATATATATATATATATATATATATATATATGTATATATATATATATATATATATATAAGTTTAACAAATTTGCAAATGTCCATAAAAAAAATCTATATAATACGTACAGGAATGTCGTCACAACTCGCCTGTCGGAGGGGGAAAGGGAGGAAAAGAGAGAGAGAGAAAAGAATGAATGCAAACGATAGAATGAAAGAGATTAAAATATAATCTAATAATAAAGTCAAATCAACTGGCTATACCTTGTACCTGATAAAAACAAACTGTTTTTTTTTGCACAGTTCTTGCCAGCAAAAACAAATAAATACAATATCATTAAGAAACAAGTAAAAAATTAACATACTCTTTTTTCACGTAAGATATGGTCAGAAATGATTAGAGAAATAGAGTTAACACTCGGTAAACCTACCAAAAATGACCGAACAAAGGCTAAAAGTAACAAATGAATATACGCCTAATTATATATTGTATTTGTCATACGCTACGTTAGTAAGTAAAAGCCTATTATTGTACTGATTATGAATATTAAAGATATGCTTGACTTTGACAAGTTCTGAATAAAAATCCATATAAAATTTATGTCTGGGTCATCATACATCAAACATAACGGAATAATGGTAGTAGCCTCAAATATATATTAGCCTATTATCTAATTACTAGTTACTTCATCAAAAGTTATTAAGACAATACTTCTTTACTCAGAAATTACTATTTTATTAATACATTTTAGTGATCCCGATCAAATTAATTCATTGGTTAATTAATTAAGATAAGGTACACTATCTATGTTATAAACCTGAATATCGGTCGTCGAAACATACTACTGTGATCAAAAAGTAGTGAGACTTTTGAAATAAAACGCAAACGGGTAATTTATTTTTCCAAATTTATTTCGTCCCCTTCAAAGTAATCCCCCTTGGATACAATGCATTTACGCCAACGTTTTTTCCAGTCTTTGAAACTGTTGTTGAATTCGATTTCTGGAATGGCCTTTAAAGCCTTTTTCGATTCGGGTTTAATCTCCTCAATCGACTCAAAACGATGTCCTCGAAGCGGTTTTTTGAGTTTAGGAAATAGCCAGAAGTCCGACGGAGCTAAATCAGGCGAATAGGGCGTTGGCGGAATGATATGAGTTGAATTTTTGATGAAAAAGTCGCGGAGAACCGATGCTGTATGAGAAGGCGCATTATTGTAATGAAAAAACCAAGAGCTATTGTCCAAAAATTCCGGCCTCTTGTGACGAATAGCTTCACGCAAACGACGCATAACACTCAAATAATATTCCTTGTTGACAGTTTGGCCCGGCAGAAGGAATTCATAATGAACAACACCACGATAACCGAAGAAAACTGTTAACATCACCTTGATTTTCGACTTGCTTTGGCGTGGTTTCTTCGGTCTGGGCTCACCTCTAGCACGATATGCGCTTGATTGGTCGGCAGTTTCCGGATCGTATGTGTAAGTCCATGTCTCATCTCCCGTAATGATGCGCTTGATGACGTTTTCATAGTCAGAAATCATGGTTTCAGAGACATTAACACGGCGCTCTTTATCGAAAAAATTGAGTGTTTTTGGTACCAAACGAGAGACGCGTTTGAGGCCCAAGTTGTCTTTTAAAATCGATTGAATTGACCCAAATGATAAGTTGGTGATATCAACAAGGACTCTAATTCGATTTTTGAGCACCAAATCCTTGATTTGCTTGACGTGGTTCTTATCGGTAGATGTTGAAGGACGACCAGGGCGTTCATCGTCCTCCACACGTTCTCTGCCTTCTTTCAACAATTTATACCAATCAAAAACACTTGCTCTGGTTAGAGCATCATCACCAAATCACTTTTTCTATCATTTCGAACATTTGGGAAGCTGAAAAACCATTTTTAAAATAAAATTTAATTCAACTTCTTTGCTGAATTTTTTCACTCATGCTAAAAATTGAAAAACGCACTTTTGTTGTTGAACGAATGCAAGCCAATCTTATTAACTACTACAAGCTTTCATATGATACTCTACTTGATGACCTGGTAAAATGTTGTATTAATTAATCAACCTGTTATCCTTCATTGATTAATTAATACAACTTTTTTAAATGTAATTAGTTTTTCATATTATCTGTGCTGTCGGACAGATTTATTGTATTTCTGTTTGAAATTTTATCCTTTATTGTTCATCAACACTATATTTCAGCGTTGTATATATATATATATATATATATATATATATATATATATTTATATATATATATATATATATACATATATATATATATATATATATATATATATATATATATATATATATATATATATATATAAAACACGAAGGCTGAAAAGTTTTTGGTCTAGCTACTTAATATATATATTTTTTGCAAAATTCGACTTTATTTATGAATACTGTCTCCTTCAAGAGCGATACATTCAGTCCAACGCTTTTTTAACATTTCTAGACCTTTCTTGTAGAAGGATTTATCTTTATCTTCAAAATAGGCCTGAATTTCGGCGATAAATTCGTCACTGGATCCAAATCTCTTTACCGCGAGCTTTTTTTGAGGTCTGCGGGCCAAATCTGGAGAATACGGTGGATTAAAGAGCAATTCGAACTTAATTCATACAATTTTGTCATCGTAATCCTTCAATTGTGACACGGTGCATTGTTTTGATGAAAGAGCACTTTTTTCTTGTTCATTTGGAGGCTGTTCCTTTGCGATTTCTGCCTTCAAACGCACCTATTGATGGTTTTTTTTTTTTTTTTTCCCTTCTCAGCAGAATAAAAGGAAATTATTCCATGCGAATCCCAAAATACAGACGCCAAAACCTTCCCAGCCGACTGGTGTGTCTTTGGTCGCTTCGGGCGGCTTTCACCGGCTGCTGTCCACTCAGCAGACTGCTGATTTGATTCTGGTGTGTAGTAGTGGATTCATGTTTCATCCGTTGATACACATCGCATGAAAAAATCCTGTTTATTGCTCTTAAACAGGTCCAAACAGCGCTCAGGATCATCGACACGTTGTTGTTTTTCATCCACTGTGAGCAAACGCGGTACCCATTTAGAACAGAGCTTTTCCATGCCCAAAGGTTCATACAAAATATGACCAACACGTTATTTTGATATCTTTAGGGTGTTAGCTATCTCACGCAATTTCACTTAACGTTCATCCAAAACAATTTTGTGGATTTTTTGTTGTTTTCCGTTGTAACCACCTCATTTGGGCGTCCAGAGCGTTCAGCATCATTTGTATCTGTACGACCGGGTTTAATTTCAGCATACCGGTAAATGATGAGTGATTTTTCAAGGGCAGAGTCCCCGTAACATTTATCAAGCCACTGCTTTGCTTGAGCGGTAATTTTTCCCGTCAAAAAATAGTGTTTAATTAACACACGCAATTCGATTTTTTTCCATTGTTTGAAAATATAAAAGGTAGGGTTACTAAAGCTACTGTAACTTGTAAACTAATCGTTAAAATATCATGAAATTTTGACACGTATCATTTAAAGGTTGGTACTTCTTAAAAATCATATGAATTTTTTGAAAAGGGCGACATCTATATGTCAGACAAAAAACTTTTTAGCTTACGTGTTTTATATATATATATATATATATATATATATATATATATATATATATATATATATATATATATATATATATTTATAATACTTGTTGTGTACCGATACCAATATACAACAATACGACTGTTTCTTTTTCTATTCTTTTTCTAATCAGTATTTAATGGTTATAGACCGCCTAGCTCTAATGTAGAGCTTGTTTTCTGCTGGGCGAATTACAAATATCTATTGCTTGTATTATTCCATTAATACTAGTTGACGGAGTCGAATAATGTTCAAGTAACGTTTATTTGTAATCTACCGGATTAGTTCAGCACAACGCACAATCTAATATTAAACATCTTCCTATACTATCGACAGATAGGTATTGTCTGCAATATACCGATAAATTGAGTGAACTAAGTGGAGTATAGCCATTTGCACATTTTAAAGATATGCTCGTTAATATCTGTCGACACTATTTCTTTTTACACTGAGTTTCAGAGTTTCTATTTTAAACTTTCAGAATTGAAAATTGTAACTATCGCTATCTTAAAATATAATTGTTGAGCTACATTAGTACGGTGTTAGTAGTGCTTTTCGTATTTTCATAATTTGGAAGATTTTTGTACATTTATATATTAATATAATGGAATTAAATACCATTCAGTTCTGGTTACTTTTATTAACTAACTAGATAGTTTCTACGCTATAACTATTATACAGTGATTTGTTCAGAACATAATTTATAATTTGAATCTTCTGATATATATTATTATAGTGACTAGATGAAAATCAACTCCAAAATTGTTATAATTGTACCATTATTATCCACAAAAATATCATAATTTTTTTTAAGAAATGTCATAATTGTAGATATAAGACAAAATGAAAAAGGCGTGTCGTACCCTATTTTAACAAACAGTTATTTTGTCTAATTAAACTAATATAAAAATAAGCTTAAATTCCTCAGTAAGAGTAATAGTTAAAAAATGAGTCCTGTAGGCGTCTGGAGCTAAATAATATATATATATATATATATATATATATATATATATATATATATATATATATATATATATATATATATATATATGTATATGTATATATATATATATATATATATATATATATATATATATATATATATATATATATAAAGTGTTTATTTCTGCATGTTTTTTGGCCTGGACATAAAGCCGGTCGCGAATTTGAATACTTTGTACTGAACTCGAAAACTGTTCTCAGAGGTGGAGCCGTTGCTACCTATTACAAAATAATAATATCCCCTCTTAACAAAAGTATAGACGAGTTTACAGTATTGTCGCTCTGGTCCAATTAACAGGTAGGCCAACAAACAGGTAACATAAATTTGAAATTACATGAAGAGTTTTTTTTCAAGCAAGACAATAGTCATAGCTAGAATTTAAAGTTTAATATTATTTTGATGTAAATAAGGTATGGCGATCCTTTTACTTTAAAAATTGTCTAAAATTGTGAGTACATATGGAAAGTTGAATGGTCCAGGTCCATTACTACTTTTTTTTGATGGGGCTAGCACACGTGCTACAGGGAAGTCCCTAAAGCGCTCCAGGAGAGGCACGTGTGCGGAAAAAGGGATTCACGTTATTCTTGAATCGCTGTAAATTGTACCCAGTGGGAAACACAGCCCTGGGCAAATTATTCCAGAGGGATGATGTTCTTCATATAAAATACTGCTTGAAATAATTATTTTGGATGTAGATCTGTACGATATTTGCCATACTAAAAAAATATGATTCAAGTATCTAACATTTCCACATAACTCTAATAAGCCGTATTCCCTGACATTAATTTTTTTAAGATGATCTGTGTAACATGTATGATCAGATTTAAATTTCATAATAGCAGTAATAAATCTTCTGGGTACGTTCAAATTGTTAGGAATTTCTTAATAGATGTGAGCCTTCTTCTAAAGTTGTTCCATCTATTTGGCCGTTTTATCATGATTTTTTATATATAATTGTAAAGGTATCTGATAATTCGATTGGAAATAGCAAAGATTCGAGGAATATAGATTGCTTCACGATTTTACTTGCAATCTTTATTATTTTATCTTAGTTATTCCAATTTTACAATATGTACTACCGAAGCGAGTACTTGTTTCTGGATTCGTGGACGGTGCAGATATTTCTACCTAATACGTCAACTACAGTTACAGTAGACTTTTTCAAAGGTGATACGGTAATGTTCGAAGTAATCTTCTAGGCTCTACAGTTTAACTACAAGAAGGTGACAATTCCGTTATTTAGCAATTACAATAATTTACTGACTGGCCAAGAAAATAATACTTTCTGCTAATCTTGAAATTGATTTCATTTTTGAATAGACAATGAAAAACAAATATATAAAACTTGAAAACCGTTTTTCTCAAAAATACATTGTTAATTTTCTAGTCAATCAAAATGCAAAAGGTGTTATTTTTTAAGTGAAAATATTTTGGAAAATATTTATTTTATTTTATGAGTTTGCGACCAATAAATTTTTGCAATCGACCTTAGAATTTAAATATACAGAAAGTATATTCATTTTAATGTAAATTAACACTTTTCAGTGTTTTGTATGGAACACACACTTATGAGATCATTTCGGTGTCCGTCTGTCACCCTCGATTTTCTCTGAAATTTGGTGCAAATACAGGAATTGATAGCCTAATCGAAGCCGTGCAGCTGTGAAAGTTAAATTTTGACTTAAGAAATTAGCTTGTGAGGAGAAGTGAAAAATTTTTTTTTCTAGTGTCATCGGGTTGGGTGTGAAATGAAAGCCCGTGATAACATGAGCTCAAAAATACTTGCGCACAATTTTGTATTATTTTTGAAAAATAGCCAGAAATCTCTGTCCTCCCACTCTATCTCGAAAACTGCTGATCGAAAAATTTTGAAAAAATTCTAGAATATTCTTCATAAAGTGTAGACTGAGCGAAAATTATCATGAGTGCATTATGTTTGACAATTTGTTTGGTATATGGGGGGTGAAATCGTGAGTGAAAAAAAAGTACTGAGTTATCGTGTGGGGTGTTAAATGAAGGCTTGTGAAAACACGAGTTCAAAAACATATATAATATAATAGTTGAGTACGCGTTGCTTTGTATAAATTGCCAAGAAAAATTTTGAAAAAATTCTGGAATATTCTTCATAAAGTGTAGATTGAACGAAAATTATCACGAGTGATAATTTTTCTGGTATAAAAAAACTGTGTGGCATGACAGAATTGTGAAGGTTTGGAAAGTTGGGACTGAGAGGTACGAAATATCAATACGTATTCGGTGCAGTCAGCAATCTTCTGATGACGAGTGACCAATGGATAGGTACCGAAAACAAAATAATTATATTTTATTTGTTTATAATTAAATAAATATTTAGGTAGTAAATATTTGTTTTACATTTTTACTCCTAGATTCTAGATTGAGCTAGATTATTTTTTGACTATTGGGTAGCTAATTTTTACTTTAAAGGTAATCACGGTCTGGAACATTGACATTACCGTTTCAAAAATACCTAGAAAATATAGAATAACAAACTAGCATTTGTTTGGGCCAATTACAATAATTTCCACTAACAATAAACAACATGCACGTCGCATATAATTTATAAATTTAACGATAAATCTTCCCAATAATAGCTTGTCAATGACACTACAATATTATGTTGTCTATATTGTGCACTACATTATAAAATAGTTATAGAAAATAGCATTTCAAATGCAGAGTAGGATATAAATTATTATGTCAATTATGATCCTTCTGCATTTGAATTTGTTGTGTATAATCAATAGCATCAATGTCTTTTAGATATTTCAAAATGATAGGATCCAAATAGTTGTGGATCTCGGATTTTAGAAAGAGCGCGTGCAAATATCTCGAAAGCTCATTAATCATTTTGCAAGAAAGATACATAAAGCTTTTGAAATTCGAGCCACCAGATTTAAATGATTCTGCATTACATTACTTAATATTCGAAATAAATATTTATACACTTGTTTTATAAAATGAATATAAAATATGGGGCCGCTTGCATCTAATTTCCAGCCATTTTTTTCAAATCATCAGTCCACCGACTTGAACAAAAATTAGTGCGTAACAAAAATATCGCATACATAAACATCATTTTAAGGAATATATGGCTATATATCAATAACATAAAATAAATTCAATGGTTTCGTAATTCAATACAGTAAATAAACAATGACTTAAGTGTAATTTAATCTACATCATGTAAACAAGGCAACCTGCCTGAAAGCAATCATCAATAATCTATATTCTACTTCTTATGTTACATCGTTCGACTATCCTGTAAATTCTAAAATTCTTTTCAACCAGGTCAGGAACAGCTGAATATCTCCATTATATGGAAGGGTCTACTAGCCAAACCGAGGAGTAATCAAAACATTGAGAACACAACAGTCAGCATAGCGCCGGAACCTGTATTTACCACTGATACGGGCACCCAGCTGACAAACACCGATACCCGGAAGAACACTCCTGATCCCCCACCTACAATTTGCGTCGACACTGACCTATAAAAGACGGCGACCGCACTGCGATTTCTCAATTAACCTCTAGCGACAGCAACAGCAATATTACAATATCGAGTAGCACCAGCAGCAAGAACACTTGAAAATGCCAAATGAGATTTTTGCGAAACGTCCTGCAAATTCATTGTTAGACGAACGAATTATGTATGTATATACATATACATATATATATATATATATATATATATATATATATATATATATATATATATATATATGTTATATATATGTATGCTAATTCATCCGATTCTTCATTACCTTTTATCCTCGAATGTCCTGGAACTCACAGTAGCTAAACATTTTTTTTTTTTTGAAGACAGTTCTAACAAATCACGTTTTCACTCCATTGTGACCTTGGAGTTGGCCTGATAGGCGTCTATAATAGTTGAGTACGCGTTGCTCTGTATAAATTGCCAAGAAAAATTTTGAAAAAATGCTGGAATATTCTTCATAAAGAGTAGAATGAACGAAAATTATCACGAGTGATCATTTTTCTGGTATAAAAAAACTGTGTGGCATGACAGAATTGTGAAGGTTTGGAAAGTTGGGACTTAGAGGTACGAAATATCAATACGTATTCGGTGCAGTCAGCAATCTTCTGATGACGAGTGACCAATGGATAGGTACCGAAAACAAAATAATTATATTTTATTTGTTTATAATTAAATAAATATTTAGGTAGTAAATATTTGTTTTACATTTTTACTCCTAGATTCTAGATTGAGCTAGATTATTTTTTGACTATTGGGTAGCTAATTTTTTACTTTAAAGGTAATCACGGTCTGGAACATTGACATTACCGTTTCAAAAATACCTAGAAAATATAGAATAACAAACTAGCATTTGTTTGGGCCAATTACAATAATTTCCACTAACAATAAACAACATGCACGTCGCATATAATTTATAAATTTAACGATAAATCTTCCCAATAATAGCTTTATAAGAGCTGCATGAATGTCTGAAAGAATCTGTGTTTCTTAGTTGCGGTAGTCCCGTCTAATATTTTCGTGAACATTTGCTTGTATTGCGTGAATTTCTGCCTGGAATATTGTTTCACCGGTTCCTACTGAAATGCTAAAGCTTCACTTGAGCTGATCCGTCTGTGTAACAGACCAGATCCATTGTCTTTGTTGGAGTCTTTACCGCCATTCATAGATTTGGATAGGTCCCAATTCTGTATGGTTTTTTTGAAATTATACGACCCTGTCGTATAGTCAGATTACATATCCAAGAGTTTGTCGTCGACCAGATTAGATAGATTCAGTCGGTGATCACTAACCAAACGAAAATAATGTGACCACTGGCAGTTCACTTATTGGCAGGAGAGTGACGCTGCCTGTATAGGTTGTTAAATAATAATCAATATCATATCCACGATGAGATTTAAAAAAAGAACACCCTAACAAAGTACTTTCTCACAGACAATATACTCTTAAATGACAAATTACTTTCAATTCTTAAAAGGTCGTTCCGTGGAATAATAACAAAATGTCTGAAAAAAGTAAGAATAAAGATATTCTGAAAATTTGTTGCTTATGGAACACACACATAGCTGACATACACAGGGTGCCCCATAAGTATGGAATAATGATTCCACAGCATTTATTAATCAGTCTATCAAAAAAATGTTTAAACAAAAGTGGTGGGTGTTATACGGCGCAGATGCTGACGTTGGTAATAAAATGTCAGTTTCAAGAAATTACACCATCTTAAATTTTTTTTTTTTTAATTAGAAAGTCCTGTGTTATTTGATTTTTGAGTCCTACGAAAAATTCTAGGTATTATTTGTTTAACATACCACATGTCTAAATTGAACTGTTTTGGCATTATTGATATTTGAAATTAAGGAGATCAAATTAAAAAAAAAAAAAAAAAGTAGCTGGCTTGTATCAAACATTTACTGTCAGGTAACGACACAATGCGTCAAAAAATGTTTTATTGACGAAAACGTTTATTGCTGCATTTTGGGAAACTGCAATTTGAGCGTAATATCATAATGGTACATTTAACAGAAACCGAAAGAATCACTTTGTTAAAGATAGTTGGTTACGGAGACTGTAGGAGAACACAACAGGATGTGTGTGATCTTTTTAACGCAGCATATCCGAATTGAGAATATATTACCCAATCCGTAGTTAGTAAAACATTAAAACGATTTAGACAATCAGGTCATGTTAAGGGTCATTCTAAATCTGGACCTCTAAAAGCTAAAACAAGCGATGATAAAAAGTTATATGTTTTATTGGAAATTACAGAAAATCCCCATACAGCCACTCGTCAGCTTTGCCTAGACCACAACATAAGTAAAGGTACCTTAAGTCGTATACTGAATGAAGAAAAATTGCGTGTTGAATTTTGCAAGGTCATGATGGAACTAATCAATAATGATCCTAACTTAATTCGTAATATTGTTTTTTCTGACGACGCCACATTTTGTCTTAACAGAGGAGTTAACAGGTATAACTGCCGGTACTGGTCTACTGAGAATCCCCACTGGATAATCGACAGTCATTCTCAAAGATCACAAAAGATAAACGTGTGAGCAGGGATTTGTGGACGTCATATCATTGGTCCCTTTTTTATCGATGGAAATCTTATAAGACAGCGGTATTTACAGTTACTCCAAGAGCAAGTTATTTCAACTTGTGCAGGTCTTCCTGATGAAAATAATTTGGATAACCCTAATAGGAATCTGTGGTATGAACAAGACGAAGCACCTCCTCACTATGAAATCAACGTTCGTAGATATTTGGATGCGATTTTTCCTAATCGATGGATAGGCAGAAGAGGTGCTGTAGAATGGCCTGCATGAGTCCCGATCTTACGTCATTCGATTTTTTTTTATGGGGTCGTTTGAAAACCAAAGTTTACTGAAGTCAACCTGAAACATTTACAACAAAGAATTCAATATGAAGTAGCACAGATTATCCCGGATTCTCTGCAAAACTCTATTCAAGCTGTTTATGACAGATTGAGTCGTTGCCTCGCTGTTAACGGTAGACATTTTGAGTAATTGTTACCTTAAAAATAAACATAGAGTATTTATTAATAGTTTTTGTCAACGTCAGCATGTGCGCCGTATATATCTTTTATTTAAATATTTTTTTGATACACTGATTAATAAATGCTATGGGATCATTATTCCATACATGTGGGTAACCTTGAATTAATAATTAATTAATGAGGCGTCAATGCATGTATTCTTGAAGAACATATAAGTTTCTGAAATTTTATTAAAACTCTCTTGATAATTGTATTAAAAACGTGAATCTGCCGATTCGTGATTTATATTGAGCATATTTTTACTAAAATATTTGTATGTAAAGTATTCAAGAAAGAAACTATGACGATATAGAATATTATTTAAAATGGAAACGCATACTACTTCCTGTATTTCAGGAGTTCGTCAGATAATTCTTAACAAAAACGAATGTTAGCAAACTCTATTACTAAAGTCTGTTGTTTTAGAGATATTTACATTTAAAAAATTACTTTTCTGTAGCGATTTCTAGCGTTTTTAGATGGGTCTCCTTGTTATTAAAAAAAACTAGAGTAGCTGATAAAATATTTCGTGTCCTAGACGGAAATAGTCTGAAATATTTTAATTGACAAATTTATCTTTGACTTTAAATAGAGAATTGCTCCTAACTTTTTAATTATAAATGTAAACCTCTTAAACTTATTTTTTTATGCTGTTTAATACGGTATTAGTCTAGCGTTATATAAAAAACATACATATATACATATACCAGGTGTACAAGTATGAAATGCGGATTTCAGACAACAGATGGTGCACCAATGCAGTTTATGCTATAAAGATTTGACACTGCGCCATTTTGTCGTGTCATCAACAAGTGTCAGACGCGCACGAGTGATAAATTGGAAAAGTGTGTACATAGAGTTATGTTGTTGTGTTCGATATGTCGAAATTTATACCGAACAAAGAGCATTCGAGGACAGCATTATTTTTTGTTTTCATTTGAAGAAAACTGCTGTTGAATCATACCGATTACTTCGCGAAGCTTATGGAGAACATGCTCCATCGCGAGATACGTGTGAACGATGGTTTCGGCGATTCAAAGGTGGTGACTTCGATGTTGCAGACAAGGAACGTGGAAAACCGCCAAAAAAAATACGAAGATGTGGAATTGTAAGCATTGTTGGACGAAGATGATTCGCAAACATAAAAACAACTCGCCGAGCAATTGGGCGTTAGTCAACAAGCTGTTTCCAATAGCCGATTGGGAAAGATTCAGAAGATCGGTAGATGGGTACCACATGAGTTGAACGACAGGCAAATGGAAAAGCGCAAAAACACGTGTGACATTTTGCTCGCTTGGTACAAAAGGAAGTCGATTTTGCATCGTATAGTTACGGGGGATGAAAAGTGGATTTATTTTGAGAAGCCCAAGCGCAAAAAATCATGGGTAGACCCAGGCGCATCATTCACATCGACCGCAAGACCGAATCACTTTGGCAGAAAGACGATGCTCTGTGTTTGGTGGGACCAGAGAGGCGTGGTCTATTATGAGCTGTTAAAATCTGGGGAAACGGTGAATATTAAACGTTACCAACAACAATTGACCGATTTGAACCGTTCGCTGCTTGAAAAAGGCTAGAATACCGAAAGAGACAACACAAAGTCATTTTTCTTCATGACAATACTCCATCACATACGGCAAAACCAGTTCGCGACACGTTGGAACCACTCAGCTGGGAAGTTCTACTCCATGCTGCTTACTCACCAGACTTGGCTCCTTCCAATTACCACTTGTTTGCATCGATGGGTCACGCACTTGCTCAGCAGCGCTTTGGTTCGTACGAAGATGTGAAAAAAAAATGGCTCGAAGAATGGTTCGCAGCAAAAGGGGAAGATTTTTACTGGCGTGGTATTCACAAATTGCTCGAAAGATGGGAAAAATGTATAACAAGCGATGGGGCATACTTTGAATAAAGCACTTTTTATTATTCTTCCGAATTTAACATGTTTTTTTTAGAAAAAAAATCCGCATTTCATACTTGTACACCTGGTATATATATATATATATATATATATATATATATATATATTATATATATATATATATATATATATATATATATATATATATGGTAGTTATGCTTTTACTATGAATGATCTACAATTACATCATCTTCCTCTTCTCATGCCTTCTTCTAATGGAGGTTGACGACCGCTTTTCTAAATGTTTTTCTCTTCCTCGCAACATGAGGCAACTCCCCCACATTCATGCCGGTCTATTCTCTGATGTTTCTCAGCGAAAACTTTATCTTT
>CM032451.1:34975715-35118215 GCA_019049505.1 Pachyrhynchus sulphureomaculatus | reverse complement strand
TTTTCACGGAAAGTGTTCGGAGGATGTAGCCTGCTTAATTCCTCCCAGGGCGGTGCATGTTAGAAATACACGTCGCGCTGATACTTCACATCCGTATGAGGTTCAGCTTGTTACTCCTCGTACAACGCTTTTCAAGCAGTCTTTTATATGGAGAACATCATCCCTTTGGAATAATTTGCCCAGGAAAGTGTTTCCCACCGAGTACAATTTACAGCGATTCAAGAACAACGTGAATCGCTTTTTCCGCACACGTGTCGCTCCTGTAGGGCCTTAGGGATCTCCCTGCAGCACGTGTGTTAGACCCATAAATATATATATATATATATATATATATATATATATATATATATATATATATATATACAAATGGTTTTGCTTCATTTAACACCGACCTTTAATTTAATTTTCAAATAGTGGTATTATTTTTGGCATCATCAGAGTGCTGTTTTTCTATTTTTCCAATAATACCAAAAACATTTGGATTTGGAAAGAATTTTACTGATTAATACGGTTTTACTTAATAGAACCGTGTTTGCTCGCCATTCATCCCTATAAAAACAAATGCATTTTCACTAATTGCGCCATGGGAAAATGGATACCACCTCGGAAGAAACGGCACAAGTCAATGCCCTATTGCAAGAAAGGCATAGCCAACATGTAGTCGCTGCGCAACTGCACCTGGGCCAGTCAGCTGTTTTCAGAGTCTACAAACGTTATCAAGAGGCTTACAGGGAGATCAGGATCAGGAAAAAGAAGGTATATCTAGGAGCGAGATGACTGCTTCATTGTTAACACAACTCTAAGAAATCGTCATTTGACCGGCGTTGAGGTCGAGCAGGAGCACCGACAAGTTTGTGGTCGGGTTGTCAGTCATTGGACAGTCAGAAGAAGACTTAAAGAAGCTAACCTAACTCCGAGGAGACTAGCTAATGAACCTAAATTGACAGCAGGCCATCGACAAGCGCGACCCAGATGTACCCGAGAACATGTCGACTAGACCTTACAGCAATGGCGCTCCGTTTTATTCTCCGACGAGTCTCGAATGTGCCTACATGGCAATGATGGAAGAAGATGAGTCTATAGGCGGCCTGGGGAACGCTGTGAGTAGTGCTGCATTACTGACACGGTCGCCTACGGAGGAGGTTCTGTCATGGCGTGGGGAGGTATCTCACTATATGCGAAAACCGATTTAGTTTTCGTGACTGATTAGACTAGTAACAGTGGATTAATTGCTCATCGCTACATTGAGGAGATCCTGCAGGAATACGTCGTTTTTTACGCTTCTTGCTAATGCACGACAATTTGAGGCCACATGCTGCTGCATCGGTGCGGCAGTACCTGGCGGAAGTGGGAATATCCACATCAGATTAGCCTGCGTGCAGCCCTAACCTCAATCCAATCGAGCACATGTGTGGTGAGTTCAAAAAAAGGGTTCGAGCCAGGAATCCAGCCCCCGCATTGCTGAGGGACTTAAATGTTGCGACGAGCTCACCCACTCCATGAAAATCCGGCCGGAAGCAGTGCACAAAATAACACAAAATGTTGATTTTGGTTTTTATCAATAAATTTAATTTCTTAACTTAAAATTTATTTAATTTTTTCTTTTCCCTCCGTGTTATCTCTTTCAATCATTTTAATCAGTCAAAGGCGTGAGGTATGCTATGGCCTTTGGTATCATTACAAAGATGAGAGGGGCTTTCAAATGATATTAAAGTTCGTAAAAATATATACAGACATATTGTAAACATAGCAAAATAACAAATTTCATTACGCTAAATATTTAACAGATGAAAATCATACGTCTAATGAAGATTACAGAATTTTGTATAATGGAAAGAAAGGGAAATTACTGAATTGTTTAGAACATTTAGAAATTAACCAGAAAAAATCCTCGGGTTTCTTACTCAACGATCATTTAGGGAGGGTCTCCTTTATTGAACTTGCTCTAGGTATGAGGTAATGAATTTAGCACTTGTAACTAGGTAAATTATATATTCTGTAACATACTTTGTAGTCAATTTACATCTTGCTCCAGAAGAAGACGCAGTGTGTCGAAACAATTGTCAGCAATAATATAATAAACATAAGTGGTGACCTTAAACAGTTGTTTAAATTTTTATTCATAGCAAAGAGAGCTTCTCAAAAGCTGGGAATTATTATTTTGAACACAATAACTGTTAATTGTTAACCAAGCTCAAATTCGACCAACGATGAAACTCTGCTCCTATGTTCGGGGCTCTGCTCTCAGACATACACTGCATTTGTTGGACCCTATTTAGAAGAGAGCTGTTCGCCTGATTGGAGACCTAAAACTGACCAACACCTTGATTCCTTGGAGCATCGAAGAACGGTGGGCGACTTGAGTCTATTGTACAAGTATTTTCATGGAAAATGTTCGATGGATGTAGCCTACTTAATTCTTCCCAAAACGGTGCATGCTAGAGATACACGTCGCGCTAACACTTCACATTCGTATGACGTTCAACTTGTCACTGCTTGTACAACCCTTTACAAGCAATCTTTTATATACAGTTTCGTCCCTTTGGAATTATTTGCCTAGGACTGTGTTTTCCACAGAGTACAATTTATAGCGATACTCACATGTTCCGCTCCTGTAGCGCTTTAAGGATTTATCTGCAGTACATACTAAGTCCATTAATTGGAAGTTTTATAAAAAGAAATTAAAAATTGGGACCCTTTAATATAAAGTTTTCAAGCTAATAATAAATAATAATACTGGTATTCCGAAAGCAACAAAGACTTTTTAAAAAAAAAAAATAAGTCTGGCGTCGTACTTGTCTCGAAATAATTTAATCCTGTTACTTAAATACATCTCTCTTCAAATCATAATACTAAACTGGTTTAAAAATATTTTTAATCCAGTAACTGTAAAAACCAGCTGATTGAAATTGCACAGATGATAGTTTGCATAATATGGCTGAAGACAACCCTGAAATGATTCGAATATGCCAATGAGTTTACATTTTATAGAGACTATACATAAGTTTACAGGCTGATGTTTAATCACTATCTGATTCAAATTTTACACGCTGTAGGGTTTTTATTTGGAAATTTTAGTTACCAATTTTTATTGACCTTTGATAGGGAGTAAGACACTGAGGAAGCAAAGTTGAAATATGAAATAAAAAAATAACACACACAGGATTTCTGTTACTTTAAGTTTGACGGTCTATATAGCTCGGGAGATACTTTAACTAGAATTTATACAACTTAGCGTCTTGATCGCTTGATAAGGATGTCAACGGCTCCTATTCTAACGTCACTAGAAAAATCAAAAAATATACAGAGAGCTAGTTCCATCTTAAGTTTGATGTAAGCTATAATAATTCTTGAGATATTTTTTACTAGGTCATCGAGTGGGGTGTCAAATGAAAGCTTGTAAGAACACGAGTTCAAAAATATTTATAATGTCTTATATGCGCTCACATCTCTTTGTATTATTTTGAAAAAATCGCGAAAAATCGCTGTCCCCCCTCTGTATCTCGAAAAGTACTGATCCAAAAATTCTGGAATATTTTCCACGGGGTGTAGATTGAACTAAAATTTTCACGAGTGCATTACCTGTAATAATTTATCTGGTATATAAAAAATACAAAAATTTCAAGTTTTTTCAAGTTTTCAGTAAAAATCGGAAACAAACTTTGTTGAAAACGCATTTGGGGTGTGTTTTGTGAAGTCACTGATCATTTTATACCTTCGTAACAAAAATTTTCATTTCAGAAGGAATCAACGTACGGAACACGAATTGCTCAAGTTCAACTTGCAGTTGGCCGGTTTTTATTTTTATTACTTATCCTCGCTGGTTAAGTTACAAATATTAATGTAAACATGTTTTCATTAATATTTGTAATTAATTAGTTAAACATAATAGAAAAAGAATATAGAAAGCAGGTGGTGTATGGAGACTTTTTGGACTGACTATATATATATATATATATATATATATATATATATATATATATATATATATATATATATATATATATATATATATATATATATATATGTATATATATATATATATATATATATATATATATATATATATATATATATATATATATATATATATAGGAGGACAGTAACGGGGCTACTGGCAACAAACAAACTAAATACAATTTAGCAAAAATCTGTGGAATCACCCCAATTTGAGTGGAACAGAGCAGACTGGAAGACATATGCTTACTCTTTATTCATTCGGAACGTTTGCATGTTCATCTTTTCCTTGTTATACAGTTAGGAAACAATCTTATATTGAAAATGAAGGTATTATTACACTTATTAAGATACAGAAAATGTTTAAAAGAACACAGGATTAAAATACTTAATTACGACAACTCACTTGTTGCCTTTATTTTCAAAATTGGAGGGAAAATGTACCTAGCAGTTAGATAATATTGACAGACGGGTTTGCAAACAATCGAGTTATTGTAGAAAACATTAAAAAGAAAAGATATACTGCTTCATCTTCAGAAATCCCAAAAATTATCCTCAATTCAATGTCAGTATCCTGTACACATGTTAAGGGTCTGGTTATTTAAAAGCGTAATATTATGGAAAAAAGAGAATTTCAGTCAAATAAAAGGAAAAAAATATATATTTAAGGAAAAAGCACTTATTTAGCGATATAGTTTTCATTAGTTATTATTGTTTTAGTAAACTTTTGAGATTAAAGATAAATGTACATAGAACTCAGATTTTCCACATCTTTCTTTTGGTTCATCGAGTTATTACAGTTATTAATATAACACATTTCTAAGAAACTTCTACGAAATGTGTTATTTTCAGTATCGAGAACAAAACTTTCTTGGAAATAGATTTTATGGTCAAATGCATTTACATGTGAGCTAAGGCTAGTTATGTTAGACTTATGTTTACAGTCGCTCTTATGCAAAGCGATTCTTTTAGACAGTTTCTGTGATGTCCGGCCCACATATATTTTACCACATTCGCATTTAATCCCATATACTCTATTTGATTTTTTCTAAAAGTCTGTTCTATCTTTTATGTTGGTATAAAAAATGCTGAGTTATTGGGCAATTTTTATGTTGGTGTCTTTAAATAGATATGAAAGAGATTCTGAAAGTCCCTTTATATACTGCAATTTGCCAAACTTAGGTTCTGTGTTTCTAACAACATTAGTATGTACTCTATTAGGGTGGCTGTCATTACTGTCGAAAATCTTTCTTAACAATGGCTGTGAATAGTTGTTTTTAGTCAGCAAATCTTCAAATTATTTTCCACTAGTGTAGGATGGTAAATTTTATAAGTTCTATCTTTTAGGGCAATGATAGTATTGATTTTTTGTTGCCTAGACAATGGGAAATAAGGTGAGATAATGGGAGATAAGCAGAGATAAGTCTAGATAATGGGAGATAAGGAGAAATAATGGGAGATAAGTTGAGATAAGCCTAGACAATGGGAAATAAGGTGAGATAATGGGAGATAAGGAGAAATATTGGGAGATAAGGAGAAATAATGGGAGATGAGCAGAGATAAGCCTAGATAATGGAAATTATGTAGAGATAATGGGAGATAAGGAGAAATATTGGGAGATAAGGAGAAATAATGGGAGATATTTTATTACGTTGGGTAACATAAGGAATAAGCAGTGACGATAGTAGTGAATCAAGTCCACGCGAGCGGAGCCGCGGGCCCGGCTAGTATATATATATATTTCGCTAAATTGCCGTAAAAAAACGTCAAACATCAATATATAATGTATCGTATTATAAGTTTATCCATACAATTTATTGAAGTTATCCATCGTGAATCCTGATAATGCTTTCCTCTTTTATGTAACGGCCATTTTTGCCTATTTTTTGCCCACTTTATATCTTTTAGCCAAATTACCGTCGAGGTCTAATTCTTATGTTCTTTGACCTACTAACTTTGAATTTGTTAACCTGGTTGATATTGGGATATCGTTCCCAAGTTATGGTCAGATTTTAGCCACTTTTTGGTCAGAAATGACCGTAAATTAAAAATAGTGTATTTAAAGATATTAATTTTACAATCAATGTAACATAAAATTTTAACTACGAAAACAAAAGTTATTAATAGTTCTGTCTTAAACTTAAACGTGTCTATTTTTTTTTCGATATTTAACCCCTTATCGCTATTATTATATTAAGGCCAACACGTAAAAAAATTGTTAAGCTAAGATCTCAATCCTTCTCTAAAATTTGTTACTTCTAGTAAGCTTAAGGTTCTCAAGTAGCTAAATAACTCTCTGTTTAATAACTGTCCTAATAATTCGTCTTATACATAAAATTCCTGGCAAAAAATTGCTACCATCATTTTTTTTGCCAAACTTGTTTATTAAGCTCTTTAAACGTATTGTATTTTCCTATTTATTTTTTGATACACCTATATATTTAATTTATATAAGTATCAGCTTAAAAGTTATATAATAAGACTTGTTTTAATCAAGAAAAGATTATAAAAATTGCATATATTAATCAGAAGTTGAAGATTGAAAACGAATAGTAGTCGCCATCTTCTTATCTGGCGGCTAAGAGAGCATTACGCCAATGCCTACAAAACCAAAAGTAATTATTTTTTCCTATGGAACAGGTCTAGAAAATTTAACACATTGTTTCAAAAGAACCATACATATAATTAATAATAAATAAAATGGGAAAATTAAATTAAAAGGAAATTGGATAAAAAATAGCTCTTTTCTTAATTTACTATAGCAAACAGTCCTGAAAAGTTTTCCTCAAAATGCACAATTTTACTTCTATTAAGAAGGAATATAATGATATATGGTAATGTTATTCCGTTGCTGAAACATACATTTGTAAAGCGGGGTAATTTTTAAAAAAGGCGGTTTTGTTCCAGGAACATTATTGTATTTACCTACGTTTATACAAGCTGTTTGTCTTAACAACAACACTTGACTTTACAAATACTAGCAGTAACTCCTCTATATTAGCAGTAACTCCTCTAAGTGCCAACTATGGTTGATGTAGCTGAATTTAATTTATGCCTATCGCCAGGAAAGAGCAAGCAGACAGTAATTTTCGAACTTCTGAGATATATTTCTCATTATTAAGATAAATAGCTATAATCAAATTTTACGTACGGAACAAATGTGTTGAGAAAAAAAAACTATTCAGGCATAATTTTTCTAGATTTCGCCTGTGTCTATTGAAAAACTGATGCCGACGTTTCGCCAATTAGCCTGCCGTCTTTTTGAGAGCTTACTCCGACAACTGACTTCTTCAGAATCTAGCACGAAACTGAATTAATTCGCTTTTCTATATTAGTGAACCGGAGTGGAAGGGTGGGGCGGGGCTTCATGAATGAGGTAAAGATCAGTATCACGATTATGGCTTTTGGAATATTTAGTAATTTCGATAGACTTCCGAATTTTTCTAGAATAGAAAAAGGAATTTATTGTCTTTGATTGGTTGGTGGTGCTGGTATTCTGCTAGGGAGATGTTACGAAGACGAACTGAACTTTGATGTTTTTTTAAATTTAGTACATATTTTTGTTCTCGTTTTGCCGATATAGGTTTTATCACATCTACAAAGAATACTATGGACTTCTGAATGTTCGAGGGGAATCTTACATTGGACAGATCTAAGATGCTGTGAAAGTTTATGGTACCTATAGAATCGTGTTTATGTTTCCGTAGAATTTTCGAAATCCAATCTGTAACATTCTTAATGCATGGAAGAACAACAATTCCAAGAGATACTATCTGCTTGACTTTAGTCTTCAGAGACATCTGGGAAATGTATATTTTGGAGTGCTTTATATTTCGACACTGGAAATTGTTTGATTAAAGAATGGAAGTAAGATATTTTACTTCTGTTTAAAGAGATTGTGGCTGAGAGAGTGATACGGCTCCATGAATAAGGGAGTTGATGACTGAGTGTTTTTAAGCGGAATGGTGATGCGAGAAAGCATGTAAGTTAACTTTCTATATACAGACTTAAAGTCATTCCTGACTTTCGATTAAAAAGAATATCTAGGAAAAGGGAGAGTATTACAATTTTCAATGCCACTAGTAAAGTGGTACTTGATTTTAAAGAGTTTAACTGATTGAAAAAACCTTGAAGAGATTCTTGACCAAGTTGCCAAATTATGAAAGCTTCATCCAGAGTTTTAGTTTAAGACGAAAAGTGTCGATTGCTTGTTTTTCGCAGTATTTCGTAAATATGTGTGCAATAACTGGAGAAAAAAGGAAACCCACTGTCATACCACATAATTGTTCCTTATGTTACCATTGTATAGAAAATACGTCCCTGAAAGGCCTTTCTCAGTTAGAGTTCAAAGATGTGATGGTAAGTTTTGGGCATAGAGGATGTCTCTAATAATAGTTAAAGTATCGGGAATGGGAAAAGTAAACACTGTCAGCCCACTCCTTACGCCGGTGGCCTAATATAAAAAGACACATTCAAACCGAATTAACTCTGTTTCGTGCTTTCGTGGATTCCGAAGAAGTCAATTATCGGAATAACCTCTGAAGAAGCTGGCGGGATGATCCGTTAAATGTCAGAATTACTTTCTCAATCGGCACAGGAGAAATCCAGAAGAATTATATCTATAAGCTCTGTGGCCTGTAGAATTTTTCCTTTATAAAGAGGATATCGAATCAAAATTCAGAAATCTAGATACCACATCACTAGCAAAAAATATGGATGGACAATTAATAGTGCAAGAACCAAAGTAATGATTGTTAGTCGTAATGAAGATCTGTCACACATAAATGAAATTGCTGGTTTTACTGTTGTAGACCATTTCAACTATTTGGGATCCCTTATAACTAACAATGGTGGTTGTGAAGCGGAAGTAAAAGGACGTTTGGCTATGACTAGAAACTTGACGATCAAACTCATTAAGGTCTGGAAAGATCCAGCTGTTACAAATAATACAAAGTTAAGGTTGCTATCCAGCCTTATATTCCCCCTAGCAACTTATGCATCGGAAACATGGACCATTAAACAAGTTGACAAAAGACGAATCGATGCGTTTGAGATATGGGCATATTGAAGAATCCTCTGTGTATGATATACCGAACGCCGTACTAATGTATCTATTCTTGAAGAGGGTAGTATAAATGACCGCCTTTCAAATAGAATTAATAAACAGTACCTGAAATATCTTGGTCACATTATGAGGAAAGTGGATGCCATGAAAAAGCTTGTAGTAACGGGGAAGGTGGAAGATCAAGGGGACGGTCTCTGACAAGATGGTCCGACCAAGTAAGATCTCTCTTTAGTATGCACGTGGCAAGTCAGGTCGCGCAGCATCGAGATGTCTGGATTGACCGTTGAGACCGCAACTGCATACTGTCACCGATACTCCTATTGGGGTGAAAAGATTGAGAGACAGAGATACCACATCAAAACTTTTTCGGCCAACAGGATCTACTAGCATAACAACGATTTCCAGAGATATAAAGCATTCCATTCAAAAACATGTATATCGTCAGGTGTCTCCGAAAACTAGAAGTTAAGTAGATCAATGTCTTGGCTTGTAGTTCTTCCAACAATGTTACAGATGGCATTTCGGAAACATAAAATAATAAAAAAATTGCCCGAAACTTTCATAACATCTTAGATATGGCCAAGATAAAATAAGATTCATCTCAAACATCCAATAGTATACAGGCTCCTATATAGCTGTGGTAAAACCTATATCGGCGAAGCAAGAATAGCTCTTATTTCTAATGTCTCTCAATAGTCAGTTATCAACATTTTTTTTTAAATTAAGTTTAAATTAATCAGTTTTGCTATTAGTACAATAGGATATTAAATAGTTATTGGGTTACTAATAATTGTACTGGGTGCGAAACACAGTTCTCGGCAAACGATTCCAAAGAAATTAACTTCTCCATATAAAAGACTACCTGAAAGGAGTTGAACGAGGAGTGACAAGCTGAACCTCCTTCGGATGTGAAGTTTTAGCGCGACGTGTATTTCTGGCATACACTGCTCTGGGAGGAAATAAGCGTGCTATATCCATCGAATAGTTTTTATGAAAGTACGTGTAGAATAGACTCAAGTTTTTAAAACGGTTCTTCGATGATCCAAGGGATCAAGGTTGATCATGATTTCTGAGTCTACCAACAGGCAAACGGCTCTCTTCTGAATAGAATCCAATAAATACAGTGTATGTTTGGGAGAAAAGCCCGAAATATAGGAGCAGTACAGCTGTACTGCTTTCTATATAATGAAAGGGTGTTGTGGAATGTCAAACTTTCTAGTTCGAAAAAATATTCTCAGCTTTTGAGAAGCTCTCTTTGCTATACATGCAACATGTTAATGCCAAGACATATTTGTTACCAAGTTAACGCATAATAAATTGAGTGATAATGCTAGAGGAATGGAATGTCCCGCTCCGCCACATTAACTTTTATCGAAAGAACTGCCGCCTGAGCTTTAGCGTTAAATTCTACTTTGCTTAGAATGTGGAATCTCTGGCACAATGACACTACTCAGTATATATCACCACTACACCAAAACACTTTATTTTTGCACTTGACGCGCGTTTCGCTAACCATGTCAGCTTCATCAGGAGCGACTAAAGCTAAACTACAAATCTACCCTATTTATAGTTAGTCTAACACCTGAATTACTCAGGCGGAACTAATGGCATAGGTGAGGCTATTAGTTCCGGTCAAGTAACCAGCAAAGGGAACTCCTATCAGATACATTTTTAATTAATCTTAGATTATCTGTTACAGTATGATCAGTTTCAAGGGCATGCTCGGCAATACTAGACTTTTCTGTTCTACTGTATTTTAAATGTGCTAAATGATCTTTAAATCGTGTTTTAATTGTCCTTTTAGTTTACCCAACATACTTTTTGTTGCAATCATTACAACTAATTTCATAAATGACATTTTTCTCACAATTAGGAATCTTGTCTTTGGGATTTTCTAAGATATTCCTCAAATTGTCTGATGACTTATAAACTAAGGTGAGTATCTTATTAAATACCTTATTGAGTACCCTGCTATATTTCGGATTATATGCTAAGGAGACGTAATTGGTCTTATTTTCATCGCGTGTAAAAAAGGTGGAATTCTGCATATTTAACCTGACCTTACGTCTATTTATTAATTTGAAGAATATTCATCACATTTAAAATACAGTAGAAGAGAAAAGTCTAGCATTGCTGGGCATGCCCTTGAAGCTGATCATACTGTAACATTAGACAACCTAATATCAATTAAAAATGTATCTTATAGGAGATTGTTGAATGCATACGAAAGTATGGAAATTATAAAATGTAGAGTAGTTTAAATAAAGTAAGAGGGCCTATTCCTTATAGTATCCTTTACTGGTTACTTGACCGGAACTGATTGCCCCACCTATTCCATTAGTTCCGCCTGAGTAATTCAGGTGTTAGGCTAAGTATAAATAGGGTAGATTTGTAATTCAGCGTTAGTCAATCATCGCTTCTTATAAGTGCAAAAATAAAATGTGTTTATGTAGTGGTGATATATATTGAGTAGTTAAATTCTACTTGTTTACTGTCACTCCAAGATCTTCATTTTAGTAATTGACTGACGCTAGATTTTTTCATTTATTATAACACTAACTATGTCACACGTGACTGGCTTCGTCGAGATATCTTAAGTACGATCCTTTTATAATTTGCATAACTGAAAACGTAGGGGACGAATTGCTATGATCGGTTTCTATATTAGGGAGTACGTGTGTTGTTCGTTCACATGATGTTCACAGTGATTTCTACGTCTGTTAGCATCTGATACCGAAGGGTCTCTACTATGAAATTCTGTAAACACCAAAAAAGAGTTGCCATATCACTTCCGTCAAAAAAGTGTTTTCTCTTTTTTTTCGGTGTGTTTTGACCTTCGACAACCCACTGTTTTGATTGCCGTTTTGTCTTAGAGGTATAATGATGGATTCATGTTCAATTTATAGACAGAAAGTGATACCAGAAATCTTTCAAACTACTCTGCAACTTTTTCCAAATACGATATTGAAATGTCCTTCCTCGTGCGTTTTTAGTTTGGAAGCAACAAACGCGGCACCCATTGCGCACTCACCTTTCCATTTTAATAACTTTATGAAGAATATTATCTACCAATTCAAATGAGATGGTAACTATCTCATGAAGCTAAAGCGATGAAATTTCATCCTGATACTATGAATTTTATCGACCATTTCTTCAGAAGAAATCTCAATCGGGCCCCCTAAACGTGTAACGTCAGTAGTAAATAGTCTTGAGAGTTGGTGCAGAGCCTTCATGAATTTCATTTAGTTCAGTTTCTATTTCAGTTGCAATCTACTTTTTAGTGTTTCGTACGGAACACTTACAAGATCACTTCGGTGTCTGTCCGTCTGTCACACACAATTTTCTCGAAAAGTAATTGACATAGAAAGCTGAAATTTGGCTCTAATATAGGAATTGATGACACCATCAGAGCCGTGTAGTTTCAAAAGTTAAATTTTAACTTAATGGGTTAATTTTGGGGGATGAAATCGGAAATGAAAAAAAAATTACCAGGTCATCGAGTGGGGTGTCAAATGAAAGCTTGTAAAACACGAGTTCAAAAATATATATCATGTAATGTTTGAGCACACTTTTCTTTGTATTATTTTTAAGAAGTTGTCACAAATCACTGTCCCCCTCCACTTATCTCGAAAAGTACTGATCAAAGAATTTTGAAAAAATCTGGAAGATTCTCCATAAGATGTAGATTGAACGAAAATTACACAGGCCAACAAAAAAACTATCTGTAAAAACTTTTTAAACCAATACATCTAAGTGTTATGTATTGTTGGGTGCCGTATCTGGTATCAGTTTTTTTGTATCACCCATAGTTCTCTCACAATGTGACATCGATTCAATTTTAAAACCAAATCCTCTTCCTGCTTGAAAAACTGAGCAAACTGTTGATCTCTTGTTCTACAATGGTAAATAGCTGTTCCAGATTCCAATAAATGTTTTTCTTTCAGCCTAGAACCAAACAATTCTGCTTTTTCCTTAGTCAAACCCAAATCTCTCACTAAATCATTTCACTCAGCTTGTGTAAACAACTGTGGTTTCAAATATTCTAGAGAACATTGAAACTCATCATCATCCGGTCGACTTTCATTAAATTCGGGGCTGGACTGTAAAAGGTCATCAATAGACTGAGGTGGTTCAGGGACAGGAAGTCCCGGTCCATGTCCTACGCGCCGATTAGCTGAAGTAACATTAGGATAGATAATGACTTTTTTATTTTTGAAGTTATATCCACAAACATCAACGCTGCAAATGTAACAATCATTTGAATGATTTTCTTGCTCTCTCTCCATACCATGGGTACTGCAAATCTAAAAGCTTTCTTTTCTTTCTTATACCATTTCCTAAGATCCTCGACACAAACATAGCATACTTTGTGAGGAGCCCAACATTTTTCGTGATTACCGATTTCTACACCAAGATATGCAAAGTATACTTTTTTTACAAAGTCAGTAATATTTCTTTGATGTGTTTTCACTACAAACTCACCAAATATATATTAAAAACTGTTGAGAGAGTTTTTACAACCACAATTAGCTATAATTTGAGTGTGAATTAAAGCACATGGGTTAAACACTGCAATGCGAGGTTATATTAACTGGAAGAAAACAAACAGTTATGACATTTATCGGAACTGCCAACCTATTAACATTTTTATTTTTACTGCCAACCTTATAAAATTTTGATTTTATTTGCCAATCTAATAACATTCGAATGATAAAAAATAAACTTTTCACATTTTGAATATTAAAATGTGAAAAATTGGTGGGTGATATGACTTTTTTATTATTATTTTCGAACTCAGCATACCAATAAACATAGGAATTAGGAAAAATTATTAAAAAAGTTTTTTCATCGTTGGCCTTTGTAATCAATTATTTAACGTGCTGTATGAGAGCTCGCATTGTCATGATGAAGAATGATACGACGTTTTCCATCGTTTTTCCTGATTTCATCGATGACTTCTGGCAAACAAATTGTTTTATGTGTACCATTCAGCATTAACTATTCTTTGATCCTCTAAAGCAATGGTTACAACATGTCTAGTATAACCAAAGAAACAAGCGATCATATTCTTGGTGTGCTTCGCGAACGAACCCACTTTTGTTAGATTCGGTTCATCTGGGAAAATCCAAACAGTTGATTGTTGCTTAGTTTTCGGCTCGTACGAATATAACCAAGCTTCGTCTCCTGTTACGATGTTGTATACAGATTTTGCATCTCCGCGGTCGAACCACCAACCTAATAACACTGGGCTTTAATGCCAACCTTATAAAATTCTGATTTTATTGCCAACCTAATAACATTCGAATGATAAAAAATAAATTTTTCACGTTCTGAATATTAAAGTGTGAAAAATCGGTAGGTGATGGCGGACTCAGCATACCAAAAAACATGGGAAATCAGGTAAAATTATTAAAAAAGTTTTTTCATCGTTGGCCTATATTATCACAAGATGACAATTTATCTGATAAATAAAAAAAAATTAAGGTCATCAGTGGTCAACAAATATCGGAAACAAGCTTTGTTGAAAACTCATTTGGAGTGTGTTTTGTGAAGTATAAAAGACAGTTTTTATATTCAAGGCAATTACGGTACAGAACACTACTAATTTGCGCAAGTCCAACTTGACCGTTTTTTTAAATAAAAATGTTTTATCATATAACAAAAAAATATTCGAAAAAAAAAAAAAACCATAAGTTCGAATGCTTATTTCAACTGGAAAATAGTTTAAAAATATAATAACCTCTAAATATTTTTACACCGCATATGATATGTTTTTAAATTAAATTTATTTTTTTATACCAGACATAAAATAGGTTATAAAATTAAAAATGGTGTTTATCATTTTATTCAGACCTCACTTTAAAATAAACTTTCAGAAACTAATAAAATGTTCAAGTTTATATGAAAAGGATAAAAATTTGTTTTACATACATAAACCAATTTCTCATCAAGTACGGGAAAAATTGTTTTGGTAGGTAAGACCATACGTGCTTGAAATTTATTTTGTCTTAAGTTTGCGTTTATCTCAATATTGTAAACTAATAAGCAATTAACACATTATTATGAAAGTCTCGTGTTGTGAAATACTAGCCAAACATTTAGCTTATAACTGAAAACTTATTAGTGAAATAAATTCCTTTAATAAACTTTCGTATGGCTAAAATATCACTTTAGTGCATCATACTCAAGGCGAATTTCTACTTGCTTTCTGTGTTCCGTATACTTGCTATATTTATTAACTTTTTGTTCTTCTTTCTCACATTTGGACAATGTGGTGCCATGTTTTGCTGACGGGCTCAAGCCAAGTCAGCAAAAATGTTATCACCATTGTGTATTAAGGAATGATCTCACAGTGTTACATGTTTTCAAAATAGCTGACTTCGGAATGTTTTTGTGTATGTTTGTGGTGAGTCCTAATTGTACTAAGTTTGGTGTAAATGTTGTTGGTGTAGGGCCTGTGGCTGATATGATGAGGAGGACAACGATCACTTTTTCTTGTTTCCATAGCCTTTTTATTTTTGTTGCAAGGTCTGTGGTGTGTTGGAGATTTTTTCTGATTTTGTGTCGTTGGGGACAGCTATGTATGTCAATTAGGTAGATGATTTTTCGTTTTTTGTATTGAAAAGTAATATCGGGTCTATTGGCGGGGACTGTTTTATCTGTATGGGTACTGAGGTCCCAGTAGAGCTTGTAATCTTTATTTTCAAGTATGGATGTTGGTGTATATTTGTAGTAGGGATGTGGGTATATTGTGGCTAGTGCTTGGTGAATTACTTTTGCAGCTGAGCCATGTCTGGCTGTATATTCCATTCCGGTTAATATTTTACATCCTCTTGTTATGTGTTCGATCATTTCTTTATGCTAGTGGCATTTCCTGCATCTGTCTTCTGTAATAGTTGGGTCTTTGATGATATGCTTTGGTAGTTTTTGGTTAATATGACTTTATTCTGGATGGCAAGTAAGAAGCCTTGTGTTTGGAATAACTGCCCATTCTGTAACCAGGTGTTTGATTGTTTTTTTATTTACGTGTTCTTATTCTATGGGGTATCTGTGTTTTCCGTTGAGTGTTTTTTCTGACTACGTTTCATCTTTTCCTGTTGCAGTTCGGTGTGACTGTGTGTGTCTGCTGGGTGGTAAGTCGACAGGTGTGTAGTTTTTGTCTGCTTTCACTGTTACTATTGTTAATATTATTATTATTATTCAGCCTCTTAGATGTTCTTGGGTTTTTTTTTGAGTTTTGTGTCATTGGTCCTAAGATAAAATGACTATGCTCTTTTTAGTATTAAAAACCATTAATTTTTATCAAGGACCGTTCGGACCATACTGCGACATGTGTCGAATACTGCTTTTTATCTGAGTAAGAAAAATTTCCCATTGAATCTTAGTTCCTTAACTTTGTTTGTAAGATTTAAGTTTTTCGCAGGTTAGCAACGAAGGGTATCGCTATATTTATTATGTAGGTTTCAGCTCAATCTTTTCATTGAGTACTATATCACGAATATAATTTGGAATGGGTTTGTCTGTGATGCTTTTTACGTTCCAACCTATCGGAGGTAGTTCGTACCGATGTAAAGATACGGTTTCAAATCTATATAGGGGAGGTGCACCAGTAGTCGGCCGAATAACGTTACGTTTGTGTAGCTTTAATGAAATCCGTCATAGTATTTGGACCCTTTAGGTAGCAATATATCGAATTTTAACCCTTTTTTTTTACATTGGTGCATTTTTAAAAATTAAATAGTTGTTTTTGTGTCGAATAAATAAACAAAATATACCGTGATCAAAAAAAATAGTAAGACTTTTGAAATAAAACGCAAATGGGATATTTATTTTTCCAAATTTATTTCGTCCTGTTCAAAGTAATCCCCTTCGGATACAATGCCTTTATGCCAATGTTGTTTCCAGTCTTCGAAATAGTTGTTGAATTCGATTTCTGGAATGGCCTTTAAAGCTTTCTTCCATTCGGTTTTAATCTCCTTAATCGGTTCAAAACGACGTCCTCGAAGGGGTTTTTTGAGTTTAGGGAATAGCCAGAAGTCCGACGGAGCTAAATCAGGCGAATAGGGTGATTGGGGAATGACATGAGTTGAACTTTTGATGAAAAAGTCGCGAAGAAACAATGCTGTGTGATGAAAAAACCAAGAGTTATCGGCATATAATTCCGGCCTCTTCGAACGTTTGGGAAAAACCATTTTTAAAACAAAATTTAATGCAACTTCTTTGCTAAATTTTTTCACTCATGTAAAAAATCGAAAAAATGCACTTTTGTTGTTGCACGAATGCAAGCGAATCTTATTAACTACTGACGCTATGATCTTAAAATTTGACACAGATGACAGTTAAGGTCCTACCAACCTAACGAAAAAAAAAAAAAAATAATCCGATTTGGAAATGGCCGGGCGATTTAAATTTAAAAGTCTTAATATTTTTTGATCACAGTAGTAATATATGGACGTAACAGCACCAGTTGTCGATCACTTTATCCCAGTAGTCGACATGTATACGGCCCATTAGTTGACAACTTGCTGAATAATTGAAATCTACAGCTTTAAATAAGGTAGTGGGTTTTTTTTCGCTTTTTCCCAGATAATACTAACAGCATGTTACTTTTCCCAACATGAATTCTGTTATCGAATAAATTTTTACCATGCCATTAAAAAAAAAGTTAATATTCACCTTTTTTATTTTTTATAAGTGATCTTTATATTTTATATTTCAATAATCAATTGTGAATGAATTAAACCATTTCGTGTTTAAATTTAGTCAGTGCAATAACGACATTAAAAATATTTAGCAGCAAACATTTCCTTCTTGGAGCCTCTTTTTTCTCATTGGTTTTCTTTACTTTCAATTTTAGCAGCAGCAGCTTGTTCCTTTTTTAATTGTATTTTGTTCTTCTTTTCCTGCTTCGCAATTTTAAATGCCTATTTCCTCCTCGGCTCTTCTTTTACAGACTCATGCCATGCCTTTGACGAAATAGCAGAGAGTTTTTTTTTAGCTTACGTTTATGATTAGGGCTGGAATAGCAGAGATGTGGAGAAATGCTTGTGTCAGATGTTTTTTGGATAATCATTTCTGGAGAACTTAATTCTGAAACAAAAAATATGTCCAAACTGAAAGCTAGTAAGTATATTATCTTTATTTGAAAAATGCAAGAGGTATGAGAGAACAAGTTTACCTGACTGTGTGGTTATAGGCTCTACAGGCTCATCAATCATGATCGACTCTTGGATAGAATATGAACATTAGCACTAGGGAAATCATTATTCTCTGGAATAATGATAGAAATATATAGATAAAAGTAGGATAAATATCATAGAATTATTAATTCAAAATTGATAATAAAATTCAAATACCTGGTTCATCTAAATCTGGTGATTGTTGTCCAGTATTTTGTTGAGCAATATCGCCAGGATTAAATAACAAGCATTGGCAAAAAAACTATTTTCCCTATTCTTTTCCTATTTTTATGATCCCCTTCTTTTCAGGCGAAAAATGCACATGGGACGCCCATCACATCTAGCGTCCCAAGTGGGCAGCAGCTCACCCGCTTGAGATTAGTGGAAAAAATTGAAAAACCCAGTTATTTATTGCTTTATGGTCAGCAACCATAAAGCAATGAAATTTTCATACATAAAATCTCAGTTAGTTTATGGCGGGTTATTCCCAGATTTCCTCGCCGATTCAATATCTGGAATCAACATGGAGCACCTGGAAATTCGTGATTTTATGATGTTCGACCATTGGAAAAAAAGAAAACACCAGACGTCGAGTAGTCGACCGGCCTATGATGACTACTAGAGCTATTAACATTTTCTGTGATTTCATCTTGCCTTGAACATCTTTATTACGAGTAAAACAATAGATTTCCAACGTTTCACAGGCAGTTTCATTGAATATCCCAAGCACGTCGACTGTACGCTACGAGTACCGAAAAAGTAGCGTTACCGCTTCTTCTCGGCCGGCCCAATCTCTCTTTAAATTTCCTTTCTCGATCCGTCTACGAGGGCCCTGGAACTGATTCTAGATTAAAGTTAGGAACTTTAACTATCACTTGAATACGATATCGTAACGGATTATGGGATAAACTTTTTCAACAGATTTAAAACATAAGTGGTCTATCATTGGGTGGTGGTTGACTGCTGCTGCACATACCTTACTCAATCCTTAAGCTATGATGTATTATTTTCGCGACTTTATTGTCCCTTTCAAGATATGCCCTTAGCGCTAGAACCAAACAATCTAAGAACAAATGATCAAAACTCTTCATCTCATTGCACATGTGAGACCTGACATGTTCGACTTGTTTCCTAAGAATTCGTTTCCTGTGTCGTCTTGTGGAGATTACTTGAACTCGAATGATTATCAGAATGATTTCAGTTTCCTAAACGAGAGTAAGCCAGCGATGGCATGGTGATGACATTTTTATTCTCAATGTCAGCGATATATCGGTCATGCAATACCTTGCACCTCCAGTTCGCTATCAGCTGTTATGAAGTAAGTACTATGGAGGAGGAGTAAATTTCCTTTTCTGCTAGTTTTATTGGAACCAAATCTTTTTGTAATGGCAGGTGTATATACTATTACTGTTTGGTAATGGAAGGAATAACATTATGAGAGAACGAGAACTACACTACTCTAGTAGTATAATCAAAAAGAAAATAAAGTAGTTTTGCAACAAATTGTGCTGCTAAAGTAATCATTTTGTAATCGTTCGTTTAAGCTTATTTGCTCCAATTCGTTTACAGCATTGCCAACTACTGCTTCCCATCCAGTACAACCCGCAGCAATTCAAGGCCAATGTGAATCGCTATACCAGAGTAATTAGGAGATTTCCGTTTAACATGTGTGGTGTCTCCGTAAAAATGGCTTCCCAGACACTAAGGAGTTAATAACTTAGGTTTAGAGATTAATTTCGTTTCCACCAAATTTCCTTCTTTATCGAACTAATACAGGATCTTCTACTTGTTTTTTTTTTGAAAGGGAGAAATGTTACTGAGCTCTAATTAGACAGAGCATTCCGTTTTCTGATTAACGTTAAAAGGGATTATACCTATAGGCAAAGAAGATATTTAACCTCTTTCGCCCTCGTATACACAGCAATTAAATTTAAATTTAGTTCCGTAGTTACACTGTTAGAGTAATCAATTTGTAGACGTTAGGAGGGTAGATAATATAGTTTTTAAATTTAGATTGATTTCCTATTCCGTTTTCATCTTTTATTAGCATAATCGGTTAAATTGAAGAAAGAAGAGTAAGGATACAAAAATAACTTTAACAATGCATATTCTAGACATTTTGGTGTTTAAACCTGTACAAAATAATAAATTAGACTGGGTCATCCTATCCGTCGAACAGGTAATTATTTCACTGGTAATTACTGGTGCTAAATAAGAAATAAATTATTTCACAACATATCTATATTAGGAAAATGATAATCAATTATATCTTTGTTTTAAATTGCTGATTTTCTTTTAGGGTTCAAATAAATGAAAAAATTTTGTCCAAGATACAAATCAATAACAGAGCCACACACAAAAAAAAAAGTCCATTTCCACGAACCAAAATACATGGATCTAGTGTATTTCTTGGCACTGAATTCGAATCCGTAGTTAAAAAAAGATTTATAGTGTCATTTTATTTGGCCAAAAACATCCCTTGGAATGGCCTATACTACTAATAATGTGTGAAAAATGGTAAATATTTTAGAGTCCAGAGAACAGAATATGCACTCAAACACCGCAACCTATTTCTATTAATTAAATCAAAATCCATCCTTATAGGGTGTGAAAAGTACCTCTAAAACTTAAATAACGCATGTGAGTTTAAATAACACGTACAAAGGACAAATTCTTGTAGCTCTTAGGACGAAATATCTGAATCTGGTGTGACAACCAGATATTACTCTTAAAGGGTCGAGACTCACCTCTATAGGGTGTAAAAACCACCCCCACCTACGGAGGTATCTCAAAACTTTCAGTAACGACGAAAAAAGTTCGGGCTTTTGTAGTTTTAGGTAGGGTGAACAAATATGTAGTAAAGTTGCTTGAACCACTGATACACGACTATAAATACCCTTAGAGGGTGGTAAAAACTATCCCTATGCTCTAATGATACACATGGCTATTATTAAAATTCAGAAAGGATCAAGTACTTTTATCTCAAGATAACTAAATCCTCTTCCTAATAAGGCCGAAAATGATCTCTAGGAGGGGGGAACTACCCCCTGGGATTGATGGACCTTAAAAGTTCTAGCTTCTGAGAAAAAAAAATAGAGGCTTTAGTAGTCTCAGGCAGGATGGACAAATAGAGTCTATCTTTTTTTCTCAGATGCCAGAACTTCAAAGAACAATCAATCCCAGGGGGTAGTTCTACCCCTCCTAAGAATGATCTTTGACCTTAATAGGAAGATGATCTAGTTGTATTGAATGTTTTGGCAGAATGAGATAGTACTTGATCATATGCATCATTAGAACGTAGGGGTATTTTCTACGACCCTCTAAGGGTATTTTATAGTCGTGTATAGGTGGTTCAAGCTAATCTACTCTATATTTGTTCACTCTGCCTAAAACTACGAAAGCCTGAACCTACGTAGGTGAAGGTGGTTTTTGCAGTAATGTCTGGTGGTCACACCAGATTCAGATATTTTGTCCTAAGAGCTACAGCATTTGTCCTTTGTACATGTTATTGAGACTCAAATGAGTTTTAAAGGTACTTTTAACCCCCTATAAAGATAAATTTTGGTTTAATTAATAGAAATAGCTTGCTGTGGTTTGAATGCATATTCTCTTCTCTAGAATATAAAACGTCTAGCCCATTTCAAGGGATGTTTTTGGCCAAAAAAAAACGAAAAAGTAAATCTTTATTTTAACTATCGATTCGAATTCAGCGTCGAAAAATACACTATATGTATATATATATATATATATATATATATATATATATATATATATATATATATATATATATATATATATATATATATATATATATATATATATATATATATATATATATATATATATATATATATATATATTATTATATATATATATATATATATATATATATATATATATATATATATATATATATATATATATATATATATATATTTTGGTTTGTGATAATGAATTTTTTTTGTGGGGCTGTGTAATTTAATATTGAAACTAGTTTGTTGCTGCAGTTTAGCCTCTAATATTTATTTCTTAATTACCATTATTATTGTATATCTTACTAACAATTTAATTATTTAAATATTTTTCCTATCGCGAACCTTTATTCTTTTGTTGTCACAGGACACAGTGGCTTTAAAAATTATATTAAAACCCGTATTCGTATAAAGCATATAGATGAGAAATTGCTATATTGAAGAGAAGAATTCCTCATTCTGCATACTGTTGCAAGTTTTTGTTTGAAATGAACCTTGTGTGATATTAGCTATAACAATTCTGCACATTGTACCAACCTAATGAATAGCGGCGATATCCCACAATGCATAACAGAGAGGGGCTGGTATATAATTAATCAAACCCGAAAAATATTGTAGCAATTATTATACTGTGGGAGATATATTACCAAGAAAACATTCTGGGAATGTGATACAAAAAATTGTTACTTTTCTTATTTTATACAAGTTTTGAAGTGACATAAATAATTTGATGTAGCTATAGCGATTCCCAAATTCCAGTGTCACCGCTAGGGTCTCTATTATTAACAACATTATTATTAATATACATATATACATATATATATATATATATATATATATATATATATATATATATATATATATATATATATATATATATATATATATATATAATATATATATATATATATATATATATATATATATATATATATATATATAAACACGAAGGCTGAAAAGTTTTTGGTCTAGCTACTTAATATATACATTTTTTGCAAAATTCGACTTTATTTATGAATACTGTCTCCTTCAAGAGCGATACATTCAGTCCAACGCTTTTTTAACATTTCTACACCTTTCTTGTAAAAGACTTTGTCTTTGCCTTCAAAATAGGCCTCAGTTCCGGCGACAACTTCTTCACTGGAACCAAATCTCGTTCCGCGAGAATTTTATTGAGGTCTGCGAATAGATAATAGTTGCTGGGGGCCAAGTCTGGAGAATACGGTAGATGAGGAAGCAATTCCAACTTCATTTCATGCAATTTTGCCAACGTAACCATTGACTTGTGATACAATGCATTGTCTTGATGAAAGAGCACTTTTTTCTTGTTCATTTGAGGCCGTTTCTTTGAATTTTTGACTTCAAATGCACCATTAACTTTATATAATATTCACTATTGATAGTTTTTCCCTTCTCCGCATAGTCGATGAATATTATTCCATGCGCATCCCAAAATACAGAAGCCAAAACCTTCCCAGCCGACTGTTGTGTTTTTGGTCGCTTCGACGGCTTTTACCGGCTGCTGTCCACTCAGCTGACTACCGATTTGATTCTGGTGTGTAGTAGTGGATCCATGTTTCATTCATAGTCACATATCGCATGAAAAAATCCTTTTTATTGCAATTCAACAGGTCCAAACAGAATCATCAACACATTGTCGTTTTTGGTCTACCGTCAGCAAACGCGGAATCCATTTCGAGCAGTGCTTTTTCATGCCCAAATGTTCATGCAAAATATGACCAACACGTTCTTTTGATGTTTTTAGGGTGTTAGCTCACGCAATTTCACTTTACGGTCATCCAAAACAATTTTGTGTTTTTTTTTTTATGTTTTCCGGTGTAACCACCTCATTTGGGCATCCAGAGCGTTCAGCATCATCTGTACGACTGCATTTAAATTCAGCATACCAGTAAATGATGAGTCATTTTCCAGGGGCAGAGTCCCAGTAATACTTATCAAGCCACGGTACTTTTTCCCATGAAAAAACAATGTTTAATCTACAAACGAAATTCCATTTTTTCCATTGTATTAAAAATATCAAAAGTACCGTCACTAAAACCACTGGAACTTGTACATTAATCGTCGAAATGTCATGAAATTTTGACATGTATCGTTTGAAGGTTGGTACTTTCTAAAAATTATCTGGGTTTTTTGAAAAGGGCGATAGCTATGTGTCAGACTAAAAATTTTTCAGCCCACGTGTTTTATATATATATATATATATATATATATATATATATATATATATATATATATATATATATATATGTACGCATGTATAAAATTCGATGCTTAGTAACACCGAATTCAAGAAAATAAATATTTTCTCTTTTTTCGAAAAGATTTGCGGTTTCCTTTTTATTTTCTGTAATCTAATTTACGTTAAATGTTAATATAAGTTATTAAATATAATTATATATAATAACATTGAAATAAATTTAGCTAAGAATCATATTTTTTGAATGTCGCAAATATAGTAATGATCTATACCCAAAATTAATAAAGAATTACTGTATACTATGAATGTTAAATTTTCTACATATACTTTCAAACAGGTTTCGAACTCAAAGGATCGTCTTCTCTTATCTACACGAAAACAAACTTAAACTTTGAATTCTGAATATAACTATTGTTGAGTTTGTATTAAATAATCATGAAATCCTAAATTTATATGTTACTCCGGGTCTACCTGCTTGTTCTAAAATGTTTTGGTCGGCTCAGAGCGAGAAGAGTGTAAACTTGTCTATATTGTGGTTAGAGAAGGTCATTTTGTAAAGCTTAATCCCTGCATATAAGTTTTGATACACTGAAAATTCAGTATAAAACGTTTCAATTAGAGACAGAATTGCCCAAGCAAAAATTTATAAAAAAAAATAATAATAAAATTTGCAGATTTGATGTTTATATCGCACATCGGCAAGAAAACCGGCATAACACAAAAAAAACAAATTTTACAGGAGAGACAAATTAATGAAAATTGCTTTTTTTTCCTTTATGTCATACTCACGTGGAAGTATAGTAATCATTTTAAAAACTGCCATGTTTCATCCATGTGGGTTCATATTATTTAAGTCTTAAAGTAAAATTAAAAAAATTTATTTAACAACCCTTATACCCTTAAAAAACTACCCTATTTTCGTGTTATGTCACTTTTCTCGCTTGAATTGACTGCACTCGTTTGACTTATGCCTTTTCTAAATACTGTGAATTTGTGGCAGTTAATATCCCGATAAGGGAAAAGAGAGGCTATTATATCCCATAATAATTTTTTATGAATTAAAAAAGATTCTTTTTAATTCATTTTTTTCTACATTGTCAAAATTCCATGCCTAGAAGAGTCAGGATTAAATAAAAACAAAATATTTTAAATAAAATTTTTATTTAGGATTTCAAATAAAAAATTAAAAGTCATGCCTATTATTATTACCAACATAAAACAGTTTCTATTTTCAAAACAAATAGGATAAATAAAATTATTATAAACACAAAATATTATACTTAAATAAAGAATTAAAAAGTCTAAAAAAGTTTCTATTTTTCAAGACAAATAGAATCAGGATTAATTATTATAAACACAAAATATTTTAAATATAAGGATTAAAAAGTCTTTAAAAAAGTAATAATAATATTATTATTACCAAGATGAAATAGTTCTTAATTTGTTTTTACAATGATTCGAAAAAATAAGAATAACATCGTGGAATGATCTTTGCCTCTATTAAAGACTGACAATCTTCTTTTTTTCTTTGGCTGATTGGAAATTTTCTTCCATAGGCTTTGTGTAACTTAGTCTCCTCTGTTTTATTCCGCACACGTTTTCCACTTCTGAAACCTAGTTCGGTGAAGGTTTCTTGGTTGTAAGAGTACTTCACGCCAACTGAGTAGGGTTTTGATTTTTTCATATGAAAAAATTTTTATTTTATTGAAATTGATTGCATCATCATCTTGATCTTCTAAGTAGAACTTGTTATTTCCGCATAATCGTTTCATGTCATAAAAGTCTTGGTGATCCAACTCAATAACTTTATAAGGTTTGCCTGTTTTCTTTGCCGCCCTTATTATTGCAGCATATTGTGCGGGGATGTAAATGGGACCGCCCTTTTTCGCTTTTTTTACTTGCTTTTCAATAACTGAATGAGCAGTGTCACCCTCATTTTGGGGTATGCCCACAGATCAAAAATTTATGTGTTATTTTTTTTAATTTTTTAAAAAACGTACAGCATACAAAAATAAATGCAACGATATATTTATTTTTATTTTGTCCCCCGCAATTATCTGAATAAAATGTAAACTCAAGATCGTCATCATTCATTTGTGAAGCTATTTTTTCCATAAACTTAAACACACAAGTCCCAATTTCATTTGATCCTCTATCCCCTTCACCTTCATGCCAGAAGTAACATTCCACATTGTCCACTCCAAGTTGACAAATTGTAAAATTGTAGGAATTTATTTTTGACTTTATAAAGGTAAAATGCATGATTTTCTTTGCGAAACTTATTAGGATTGTTATACCTATATTTTGGATTTATGGGTTCAATTTTTCCTCCGATGAAAGCTCTTTGTTTTTCTAAGCTGCTCATATTCCAATAGGATTAAAAAAATTTGTTGTCGCTCCTCTTCAATGAACTTATCAAAACAACTAAATTTGCAAGATACACAAGGAGGAAGCATTTTTCTTTCTGCAATAATCTTTTTCGACTTAGTCGAAACATATTCTTTACCCATGTTTTCACAGACGCTTAGCTTTTTCTTTAATCCATTCTGATTGATTTAATATTCTCTTTTTGCTATTTGTTGAAGATTCTTCAATTATTGGGGGAGCAGGGTCAGGCACCAAGTGTTCTGTCGGATTTTCAGGCAGATCAGAACGTAAATCAGTCTCAATTTCGCTAGACAGACTGTCACTGTCTGACATTTCAAGGTCGTTGGCTAGGGTTTCATAATTAGGATCATTAAAGTCATCATTTGATGAGAAATCGCCATTAGATTCTGATGATGTGTCAGTGCGTTGCTGTTGTGAATTTATAGAACAATTACGTCGTAGATAGGGCTTCAATATTATAAGTTTTGTATCATAGGCACTATTAATATGGCTAGAATAAGTTTGTGATTTGTCAGTACTTACAATATTTTGAACTTCAGGCACACTGTCAATCATAGAATTAGATACACCATTGAAGTTTGAAGAAGTGTGAGGATTTTTTCATCATTGGTTGATTCTTCTTTGTTTGTAGCCAATATATTTCGTATTTTTTCTACACGTGATTTAAATGCCATTTTAAAAAAAGATTTGCTATCTGAAACAACACAAATACAAAAAATCATAATAAAAAAAAGATAAAAATTAAAGGACTTTTAAATTAAAAAAGTACAAGAATGTATTCAAAATACCATTATTGGACTAGAGACAAACAGAATTAGTGACATATTTCAAAGATGTGACGGTTAGTTTAACAACATAACAAATAAAAATTGTTCTTACCTTCAAAAAGAAAAGTGACATAACTAAAGATGTGACACTGGAACAAACCAAATGCTTGCCAAAAACAACAAGAAAACTGACGTATTTCGAGATGAGTCAGTATTGCTGATTAAATAGGTAAACTGCCACTCTGCAGGTTGACACAAGACTGAGATATGACGCTCTTCTTGATTATGGACGACTCCTTCCCGCCAATTCAATAATGACACATTGCGCCATCTAAGTGTTTTCTAGTTGAACTAAACTTATGACACTATTCCTGCGGCAGCACACCCCCAAATGATTCAAGGAACCGAGATAAAACGAAATTTGAATTTTTTTGAGTTATGCCGGTTTTCTTGCCGATGTGCGATATATATGGTATAAAATAAGTCATTCCTTAAGTGTTCTTCAATAACATTCTATTCGATGGAAACGGAAATGAATTACCCATCCATTTTTCGGTTAGGCCTAGTAACCAAAATCTAAAGACCCTAAAATATGTATATTGCCAGTTATCTTTGTATCCTAGTTTAGCTTCCATAAATTTGACAGTGGTAAGACATTTTCGATTTTCGTAAGCCTTACTTATTCTGTTCCCAACTAAAAGTTGGTCGAAATAAAAATTTTAGTAATCCTAATATTTTTTATGCCCGTTTCAGTTTGTCAATGTCGATTTTCTTATATCACCTAACTATATATTTTAGCGTTTTTTATCGTAAATTTTAACCACCTTCTTAAGAAATATAGATAACAAAGCTAGTAAGTTAAAGGAATCTACAGGTTATAATAAAATTTTTAATGCGATTAAGGTCAAACGTACAGACCGTTAAAGATATACTGTTCTTTAATGTTTATATTTCATCCCCTAGATTCTTGTTTCATTAAACTATGACACTTTTGTGAAAAGAACGATTTATAAAAAACTACATAAATAAGTTTTATATGATGCTCGGTAAACTAGAAATCTGTAACTGCGATTTCTATCTAGAGTACTTTCACATATTGTCGTTTGAAATAATAATGTAAAATAAGATGCGGTTTTTGGAGAAATATTAATTAATTTATTTATTTATTATGGGTATCCCAGTATAATAAAAATTTGACAAATAAAAAAATCAACAACAAAAAAAATTATCTATAATAACAGACTAACTAACTTTTCTAAGGTAAAAGAAGGAACAAAATTAAACAGAGCGTAAAGAAATAAAACTTTGAGTAAATTATAAATGAATATAAATGAAAGCCTAGAAAGCAACAACCGGAAGATAACCAACAAGAGACCAAAGCATAGAACACAATCTACAAACATTCACGAGTGTCATAGCTGCCTCAAAGAGTCATCCCACAATATTTGCCTGAGGCAGCCAAGTGACATATAAAAAAAATCAACTTCAGTCATATTGTCTCTGGCGTGAAGCCGTACGATGGGGACATGTAAGGCATAGTTGGATCTGTGAACAGATTGTGAAAAGGTGCAATGACTCCTTGTATTTCTGGGTCGAACAAAAAAATCAATTTGAGCCAAGAGATCAGGACAGTCAAGCTGAGAATTGACAGTCGTATATGGAAACAACAGTTCCGCATTATACCTCACAAATAGCCTAGGGAGCCGGGTCACTGACCTCATGGCTGTTGCAGAAAAGTTTGATTGGTGGATATTAAGCATACTAGAGACAAAATGCAAGAACCTGTTCTGCACCAATTCAACTTAGCGAATATGGTACTCATAATAAGGTGACCATACCGGGAACAATATTCCAATAATGATCTCACCAAGGATTGATATAATAGTCTCAATGTGTCAATGCTAGAGAAATCCCTACCGGCTCTGCAGATAAAGCCGAGCATTCTAAAGGCTCTATTGACCATATAATCATAATGCAAGTGATAATTTTGGGTCAAGGATTACACTCAGATCTTTAACCTTATTCATAGTCTGCAAAACCCGTCCATCGATGCTATAAGGGAATGCAGCAGCAGCACCGACTCTCTATAAAGACATCGTCCTGCAAAAGGCGATAATCCGTTAAAGAGCTCATAATTTTATAAATCTTGCAGTCATCTGCAAAAAGTAAGAAAGGACACTCTAAGTAAGTACCCACAACATTAATAAAAATAACCGGTCAAGTTGCAAGTTGAACTTGCGCAATAGTGTCCCGTACGTTGATTGCTTCTGAAATAAAAATTTTTGTTATGGAGGTATAAAATGATCAGTGATTTCACAAAACACACCCCCAAATGAGTTTTCAACAAAGTTTGTTTTCGTTCTTTACTGAAAACTGATGACCTAGAATTTTTTTTTTTTTATAAACCAGACAAATTATTAAAGATAATGCATTCGTGATAATTTTCGTACAATCTACACGTCGTGCAGAATATTCCAGAATTTTTCAAAATTTTTGGATCAGTACTTTTCGAGATAGAGGGGGGGAGGGGGGGACAGCGATTTTTTCGCGATTTTTTCAAAATAATACAAAGAAAACTGTGCGTATGTAAGGCATTATATATATTTTTGAACTCGTGTCTTTATAAGCTTTCATTTGACACCCCACTCGATGACCTAGTAATTTTTTTTTTACTTCCGATTTCAGCCCCAAAAACTAACACCTTAAGTCAAAATTTAACTTTAAAAACTACACGGCTCTGATGAAGCCATCAATTTCTATATTAGTACCAAATTTCAACTTTTTACGTCAAATAGTTTCGAAGAAAATTTGGTGTGACAGACGGGCAGACAGACAGATGGATAGAGAGGCGGACAGACACCGAAGTGTTCTTATAAGTGTTCCGTACGGAACACTAAAAATGCTAAACAAAAGGGGACCCAAAGGACTGCCCTGAGGTACGCCCGAGGTCACAGCAAAATCTTCAGAGACTGCACCCACTACACGAACAGACTGAACTCTTTCAGACAGATAACACTGGAGCCATCTCAATAAACCGAGCACCAATACCAAAAGAGCTTAATTTAGCGCATAGAATACCAGTGTCGACCGTATTGAAAGCCTTGGAGAAGTCTGTATAAATTGGGCCCACCTGTAAGTGATTTTCAAGAGCGCACCTAAAAAAAAAAGAGTGAAATACATTAAATTAGTGTTCGCTGATCTAGCACTGCAGAAATCGTGCTGATGCCAGGTCAAACGAGAAGTGACCCTTGCCTTTATTTTATTAGTTATAGAGTTTTCGAATAATTTGGGTATAGTACTTAAAATACTTAAAGGTCTGTAATTCAGTATGTTCGATCTACTACCCTTTTTGTAAATAGGCGTTATGACACTCTTCTTCCATCGGTTGGGAAATATTCCACACTTTAATGAAACAGTGAAAAGTTTGAGTAACGGCCTGGCTAGGGAACATCTACAAGTATAAAGGAGAAGGGGAGGTATGCCATCCGGTTCCGAACCTTTATTACTCTTTAGAGAACAATGCATGTTGTGAACTGTATGCAAATCAATAGCACAGTCAACAATGTCAGTGATCGAGTTGAAGAACGAAGTCCGGGCATCCCCCGCAATCTCCGGTTTGTAGACTGATTTAAAATGATTGGAAAACAAAGAAGCAATGTCGCTAGACGAACTGCACTCAACTTCATCCAAGAACATGGAACTATGGCAATCAGTGCGCTAATCATTGACAAAATTCTAAAATGATTTCATGTTGCCAGGCACAGCCTCCTCCGTGTCACGAACATATTCTTGATAGCATCTTTTATTAGTTATTTTACATTGTTCCCGAAGACGCGAAAACGCCATGTCGTCTCCAAAACGACTCGACGCCTTATACCTCTTATGCACCATCTTCTCCTCTATTATTAACGATTTTAATTCATTATACCACCGTGGAAATTTAGGGGTTTTTAGCCTAGAAGTGGAAATAAATTGGTTAACACCATAATAGAGGATGTCATAAAATCGATCCAGCATAACATTTATATCATCGATTGGTCTTAAAACAACATCCCAATCAACACCAGCCAACAGATGATTCAATCCAACCTAATCACCCCTTTTAAAATCATATATAAGGTTACCAAGTCTCTAATGTATTTTAGTATATGGAATGAATATTATACAGTAAAGTTTTTCAGCTGAAAAGGGATATTCTACCAAAATTTCAGCTCAATAGTGCATGATCCAAAAAAGTGTAGAAGATCAAAAAATAAAGGAAAAATTGTCAAGAAAAAATATCCACAAGCGAACTATAAAAAAGCTTGTATGACAAATAAGCGTAACTTGCTAGAATTTTTATCATCATACTACAGGCTTCAAATTTTTTCGCGAACACAAAAAGTTTCTTGACAAGTCCGACTATTGATTTTTGGAATTTTTAAGTTCCTTTTTAGTGTTCCGTACGGAACACTTATAAGATCACTTCGGTGTCTGTCTGTCTGTCTGTCTGTCTGTCACACCTGATTTTCTCCTAAACTATTTGACATAGAAAGGTGAAATTTGGTAATAATATAGGAATTGATAGCCTCATCAGAGCCATGTACTTTTGAGAATTAAATTTTGACCTAAGGGGTTAGTTTTGGGGGGTGAAGTCGGAAGGAAAAAAATATTTTTTTTACTAGGTCATCGAGTGTGGTGTCAAATGAAAGCTTGTGAAAACACGAGTTAAAAAATATATATATATAATATTATACTTGCGCGCACTTTTCTTTGTATTATTTTTAAAAATTCGCGAAAAATCGCTGTCCCGGGCCTTATCTCGAAAAGTACTTATCAAAAAATTTCGAAAAAAAATTCTGGAATATTCTCCACGGGGTGTGTAGATTTGAACGAAAATTATTACGAGTGCATTACCTTTAATAATTTATATGGTATATAAAAAAAACAAAAATTTCAAGGTCATCAGATTTCAGTAAAGATTGGAAACAAACTTTGTTGAAAACTCATTTGGGGTGTATTTGTGAAGTCACTGATCATTTTATACCTCTGTAACAAAATTTTTTTATTTTAAAAGCAATCAACGTACGGAACACTAATTGCGCAAGTTTAACTTGCACTTGACCGGTTTTTTAATGTTATAACTTCATATTGTCAAAACTAAGTAAGCTTACTGTGCCCAATTTTTACTTACATTGTTAATGTTTGCGATTGCCATTGTATTATATTCGTGAAAAAAATCACAATTCATCATGGTTCAGGGTACCTAGATCACAAAAACATAGTCTCCCATTTCCGTGGATCTGCCATTTATCCTGTCTCTCGATCGATCTATCTGTCTGCACGGTAAGTCTCACATGAAATGGAATATTCATTTCAGGTACATTTACTATTTGAAGTCGAAATTAAAACTTATAATGTTTGAGTGGTGCTTTGGGGAAGGAGTAGAGTCGATAAATTTTGTATATTTTCACTATTAAGTTGAAATTATTTTTTTTAATTTTTTTTTTTGAAATAATACGCAATCTTTACAGCAAAGGGGTGGGGAAGTAGTATACACCTCTTTTAAATTTGTACGAACCAAAAATTGTCTAGTTTTTACATTATTTTCCGTTATTTATGGTTACAAATATTGAATGATGATGAGGTGGGTGGGGAGGGGAGGGAGGGGAGGAAGTAGGAGGGGAGGAGGAGGGGGGGGAGGGGGGAAGAGGGGGGGGAGGGGAGAGGAAAGGACGGAGAGGAGGGAAAAGGAAGGGGAGGGAGAGAGCAGGCAGGGAGGGGAATGGGGGGGGGTTAGGGAGGGGGGGGGGGGAGAGGTAGGGGAGGGGGGGGGAAGGAGGGGGGAACGGGGGGATATCATGGTTCAGGGTACCCTAGATCACAAAAACATAGTCTCCCATTTCCGTGGAATCTGCCATTTATCTGTCTCTCGATCGATCTATCTGTCTGCCACGGTAAAGTCTCACATGAAAGGGAATATTCATTTTCAGGTACATTTACTATTTGATAGTCGAAATTAAACTTATAATGGTTTGAGTGGTGCTTTGGGGAAGGAGTTAGTAGAGTCGATAAATTTTGTATATTTTCACTATTAAGTTGAAATTATTTTTTTAATTTTTTTTTTGAAATAATACGCAATCTTTAAGCAAAGGGGTGGGGAAAGTAGTATACACCTCTTTTTTTTCAAATTTGTAACGAACCAAAAATTGTCTAGTTTTTACATTATATTTTCCGTTATTTATGGTTTACAAAAGATATTGAATGATGATGAGGTGGGTGCAGAAGTTAGGTTACGTTGTTTATATCGTGATATAGTTTTTTTTGGGATTTTCTAAAAATATTTTCAATTATTTGAGGTCGATGAGGTGGGGAAGGGAGTAAGAAGGGTTTGCTTCATATATTGCGTGTTATAGACCTTTTTCAGGGTTCCTGAAGTTAAGGTATATGAAAACTGTGTTAATTCTGCATTATTTTAAATTTTAACAGCAATAATATGTAGAGGGCAGTATTAAGTTTCAGTTGTAAGTATCTATAAAACCCTTTCTCTGCTCAACTGGAAGTAGCTATTATTTAAAAACATCGACTTGTAATGGTTTTATTATGTTAGTCTTGATGTGAGGAAGTCAAATTCAGTGTCTGTCTTAGAACTGTGTGATTTCAAGAGAAGTACTAGATTTTTTTATTTTAATTTTAATTTAATTTGTAATCAGTGGATTTTCACAATTATATATTTAGTTTAAATTAATTATATGGAACAATATAATAATGCTAGTATTATTTAGTGTCCAATCAAATGTGAATTGGGATTTATTTGCCCGTTATAAATATTTGATGTTTAAGCCATTATAGCAGCAGAGTAAAACCAGACACCGGTTATTTTGGGTAAGATTTGATGACTATTTTATATAATTCGGTAGGTAACAAGATCTGTGGATTTTTGTATATCATTAACTGATAGAATATCCTGCTAAATATATTGTATACACATAAGCTTATTACCTGTAATAACTCCAGCAATAATAATGGTCATAGTAATAATTATTTGTTTGAAAATTCTTGATTTTTAGTGTTCCGTATGGAACACTTCTAAGATCACTTTGGTGTCCTGTCTGTCCGTCTATCACACCCCAATTTTTCTCCGGAACTATCTGACATAGAAAGTTGAAATTTGGCACTAATATTAGAATTGATGGCCTCATCAGAGCTGTGTTGTTTTGAAAGTTAAATTTTAACTTAAGGAGTTAGTTTTGGCAGGTAAAATTGGAAGTCAAAAAAAATTTGGGCGCCACAGAAAGTACATTGTATATTTAAAAAAAAGTATTTTAAAGGTTATTAAGTGAATAATACAAAAGAATGGCAATTATATGTTTTTCACTGTAATTTAAATTATAATAATTTTTTTTAAATATGTTTTAAATGTTAACCTTATTTCTTATCGGGTTAAATTTACCACTGACGAAAACTATGGCACCTCCTTATCTGGAGGATAACTTCACAAAAAATAATCCAGTCTACAAAAATAAACTGTCAAAAGGTTTTTTTTTTTTTTTCAAAAGTAATTTATTTACTGTTTTTCAAACTTAAGTATGCTATTTTCGACCAAAAAATTTATGTTTTCATTTTATTATATCGTCTATTAGAAAAGTTAAAAACAAACCTCTCGATATTTTGTAGAAAAAGCAATTATTAAGATTTAAGAAAAAAAGTGAAAAAATATTTAAAAATTGACTGAGTAATATTGCAGACAATGCGTTGAGACAGGCAGCGGTCCCAATCCGACGCCAGGTCACATTTAATGCTATAATTTTGTAATGGAATGAAATTTTCTTAAAAGTTTTTTAATAATTCGTAAAAGTTTAGGGAATAAAAATCCGCAAAAAATCGAATTTTTGAAAATTCCAGGTGTATGTTACCCCTTAAAAGTAATCAAAACATACGGAACACTAATTGCGCAAGTCCAACTTGCTCTTGGCCGGTTATTATGTTAGTTTGTTTTACCAAATACTTAACTCAATGTTTTAGCAAACACACACATATATAAATATATATATATATATATATATATATATATATATTATATATATATATATATATATGTATGTATATATATATATATATATATATATATATATATATATATATATATATATATATATATATATATATATATTATACAAACGCTTGATAGGTGTTACGGGCACTCTGGCCCTGGAAAATCAATCATCATTTATTGGTATGCTAAATTTAGACGCTGTCGTACAGACACAAATAGTACTGAACGTTCTGGACCCCCAAATGAGGTTGTTACACCGGAAAACATTAAAAAAATTTACAAAATTGTTTTGGATGACCGTAAAGTGAAATTGCGTGAGATGGCTGACACCCTAAAGATATCAAAAGAACGTGTTGGTAATATTTTGCATGAACAATTCGGCATGAGAAACCTCTGTTCGAGATGGGTACCGCGTTTGCGTACAGTGGACCAAAAACAGCATCTGAGCGCTGTTTGGACCTGTTTAAGCGCAATAAAGAGGATTTTCTCATACGATATGTGACAATGGATGAAATATGGATCCACCACTACACACCGGAATCAAATCGGTAGCCAGCTTCTTCAACCACCATATTCTCCAGATTTGGCCCCCAGCGACTATTATCTATTTGCAGACCTCAAAAAAATGCTCGTAGGAAAGAGATTTGGCTCCAATGAAGAAGTTATCGCCAAAATTGAGGCCTGTTTTGAAGGCAAAGACAAATCTTTCTACAAGAAAGTTATAGAAATATAAAGTAAAGCGTTGGACTGATGGTATCGTTCTTGAAAGAAACTTGTTGATGTTGATGAATAAAGTCGAATTTTGCAAAAAAAAAGTGTTTTAAGTAGCTAGCCAAAAACTTTTCAGCCTACGTGTTATATATATATATATATATATATATATATATATATATATATATATATATATATATATATATAATATATATATATTATATATATATATATATATATATATATATATATATATATATATATATAATATATATATATATATATATATAAAGAAAGTAGCAGGTGGTATCAATGCATTTAGGACTTAAGCCTCCTAGGGGCTCGCTTTGTACCTCTCATACTTGAGGGTGTGGAAAACCGATAGATTTTCGAGAGGACAGCAGACTTTTTGGTTCCGTCTCCGTAATGTACTTTATGTACACGATTTTGCCGGGCAGTATTTAATTAGGTAAAGAGCTGCATCTTCCTCGTTCAAGCCACATTTGCGTTTTGGATCATCTTTGATTCCGATGTAAGCTAGGTTTCCGTTCCTGAAAGCCGAGTTCTATAAGGATTTCTGTAACTATCACTACCTTTAGTAGTGATGATATATACTAAGTAGTGTCAATTTGCCAAAGATTCCATATTCCCAACGTACTACCATTTCTGTTTAATTGTCGCAAGGATTTGTTATATTTAGGGTTAGATCCCCTTATGAGTTTGTCTCGTCTTTGATGCCTCCTTGTATACTCTTTTGAACTTGTTGCGAAGTAAATGTACACTCATTGTACCGCCCATATTTCAATGAGGTTCAAATACCATATGGCTCGCTAAAGCTCCCTTTTTAGCCAGTGTATCAGCTATGGACTTTGGACATCGGTAAGGCTAAATATTCAGACAAAATGCAGGCTGCTTCTATCCGTCACGTTGACAAGTACGTTTTTCTACACTCCTTTTCCAGTTCAGAGCGTGCCCTGACCTGTTTCAAGGAAAACAGGGCAGCTCTACTGTCCCAACAAATGCATACGGTTGATCTTGCTGTGTTTTATTTTATCTTCCAGACACATGGCGTAGTTTTCCGCTTGGAAAATTGAATTATAACTGCCCAGAGACCTTCGCAGTTTCATACCTCTCTATGAGCATGCTCCCGCACACTCTTTCTGTTTAGATTTATCTATGTATGGATGAGTCCAGTCTTTGGGAAGACTGTTCCTTTAGTTCAGTGTTCCTTTTCTGGTATTCGAACCTTTACGGGCTTATCGTTAAATGCTTGCTTCTGTTTATCCTTATTTGCCATAGAGAATACCCTACTGTTATGGCTCCTATGTTACGATAACATAAGTCCGTATTAAGATGATCTCACAGGTGCAGCCGATTTGCCGTTTATATGTACATTCAGAAATGATAGGTTCAGCAGAGCCTTCATTGCCTTGTTAGGTACTGTCTTCATAGTACTAGATAGCATAAACCATAACATTATGAGAGTTGTGGTTTTATCGCAGCCGTCTATATCTAATGAAGTATTCACGGTCTCAATCCCCAAGGCAGGCTAACCATTTCCTAACCATTTTTATTTTTTCCTCTACAAGACAGTTTATTATCTATGGTCACTCCTAGATATCTCACCAACTTTTTATGCTATAGTACATTATCTAGAAGTCTCAGCATCATTAGTGTACTTCGTTTCTTTTCCATTCTCGGAAATCCATCCCCTCATTCTGACACCATCTACTCATAACACTGTCTCTTGTATTGGGCCTCTTAAGAGTTTTTAACTAGCCACCTTGACACTTGCCGGTTTGTTTCAGGCAAGATTTTTTTAATGTGATTAGGAATTTATTAACTAGAAAGCACCACAATATGGGATCTCTTCTTCTCTCTAGAACCTTCTCCAGTGAAATCCTGTGACTTTCAATTACAGTAGCTGTTTAATTCAGCGAAAACCTCTCTTATCGAGGACACAGAGGTTTTTGTGCTATCTCTGACCCCTTTCTCTTCGACAGCTCTGCCTAATGCTTCGAAATATGCATTATCGAACGTGCTTGCAATATCCATGAAAATCTCCAGAGCTACGTGATGCAGCGTCACCTTCGTGAACTTAATCGACTGGTGTTGTTGTGGATTTAGTGGCTGTGTCTCCAATACTCCTACTCATGGAGTTTTTAGATTTTATTCCTTCCTGTCACAAAAATGACGTTTAAGACTAGACGACTTTAAACTCTGACAACATTCAGATTTAATTTTATGTGAATTGGTTGCAAAATTAGCACCTATTGATTTTAAGAAGCACTTTATTACACATACATATATATAAATTGAAGCCCAGTTTTTTTGGATATGACCGATTGTATTCCGCTCTCTCCTAACTATAAAATGGGCTAATATATTTATGCTACTGTTTTATAATCGGCTTTTAGAAGTATATATACGAAAGGACAAATAAATAAATAACGTACTCATGTATAATACGAAGCAGTCATTGAGGTGAAAATTTTGAACAATATTTGTTCATTATACAATGTTTTTCGCGTGAAAACGACATGTTTATTAAACGTTGGCTCAATTCATCCAGAAATTATACAAAAAATTAACCAAATTTCTATTTTAAAGCTACACGTGACTAAACTCATTTTAAATTCCCTTTGGGCCGGAAAACATAATTGTATAACATATTGTAATAACGGTATTGTAATAATCGTAATAATAAATAGAAAAATATGTCGTGGCGTATCGGATGGAGGACGATTGCCCTTGCATTAAAAGTACGCGTGGTCGTACAATCAAAAATAACAAGCGCAAACCGTCCAGAAATAAACATTGGTAATAAATCTTATGTACTGTTAAAGCAAGAATACAACATACTGATAAAATTTATTATATATATATATATATATATATATATATATATATATATATATATATATATATATATATATATATAGATATATATATATATATATATATATATATATATATATATATATATATATATATATATATATATATATATATATATATATATATATATATATATATATATATATATATATACAATATATATATATATATATATATATATATATATATATATATATATATATATATATATATATATAACAAAAAACCGGTCAAGTGCAAGTTGAACTTGCACAATTAGTGTTCCGTACGTTGATTGTTTTTAAAAATAAAATTTTTTGTTAGGGGGTATAAAATGATCAGTGACTTCACAAAACACACCCCAAATGAGTTTTTAACAAAGTTTGTCTCCAATCTTTACTGAAAACTGGTGACCTTGAATTTTTATATATACCAAATTATACCGAAATTATTAAAGGTAATGCACTCGTGATAATTTTCGTTCAATCTATACCCCGTGGAGACTATTCCAGAATTTTTTCAAAATTTGTTGATCAGTACTTTTCGAGATAAGGTAAGGGACAGCGATTTTTTGAAAGTAATATGAAGAAAAGTGTGCGCAAGTATTACATTATATATATATTTTTTACTCGTGTTTTCACAAGCTTTCATTTGACACCACACTCGATGACCTAGTAAAAAAAATTTTTTTTTCACTTCCGATTTCACCCCTTAAAAACGAACCCCTTAAGTCAAAATTTATGTTACGGTGGTATAAAATGATTAGTGACTTCACAAAACACACCCCAAATGAGTTTTCAACAAAGTTTGTTTCCAATCTTTACTGAAATCTGATGACCTTGAAATTTTTGTTTTTTTATATACCATATAAATTATTAAAGGTAATGCACTCGTGATAATTTTCGTTCAATCTACACCCCGTGGAGAATATTCCAGAATTTTTTTTTCGAAATTTTTTGATAAGTACTTTTCGAGATAAGGCCCGGGACAGCGATTTTTTTCGCGAATTTTTAAAAATAATACAAAGAAAAGTGTGCGCAAGTATAATATTATATATATATTTTTTACTCGTGTTTTCACAAGCTTTCATTTGACACCACACTCGATGACCTAGTAAAAAAATTTTTTTTTTTCACTTCCGACTTCACCCCCCAAAACTAACCCCTTAAGTCAAAATTTAATTCTCAAAACTACATGGCTCTGATGAGGCCATCAATTCCTATATTATTACCAAATTTCACCTTTCTACGTCAAATAGTTTCGGAGAAAATCGGGTGTGACAGACAGACAGACAGACAGACAGACAGACAGATAGACAGACACCGAAGTGATCTTATAAGTGTTCCGTACGGAACACTAAAAAGGAAAGAAAGCAAAAGTTGCCGTGTCTAACAAAATTCTTAAATATGAAATTAGTTGGGAAACTCGGCAAAGGGCGCAACAAGTGTTCACACAGTGTTCATTTAGCTAATATTTCGGTCCTAGGTTGGGACCTTCAACAGGGCACAAACTAAAAAAGAGAACGAAGCGACAATTGAAGTAGTACGGGCAAATAAACAAAAGTATAAGTTATCTTATTTTAATATGGTGTTGTAGAAAAAATATATATGTAGTAATAAAAACTGAAAAGACCACTTACATGAGAGGTGTGATATAAATATAATAAAAATGGTCATAAAACCAATTACATAAATGCGACTAACAATTCTTACACCAAACACTAAAATATTAATTCAGTAAAAAGGCATTTACAAAAGGGATGCCATTAAAAACATTGGATGCTAAAATCAATTACAAATTAATTCAATTTTAATTAACCACCTGTGACTTGCAATTTGTATGACACATTTGACACAACACTGACAGAAAACAGCCATCTGACAGAAGCAAGCGATCATTTTACCTACAGGGCCAAAACCCATCGAAAACAGCCAGGACAGGACCGGCTTTAGTACGAAATATAAATATATATCATCAAATCGAAAAGTCAATAAAATGGAAAAAAGTACAAAAGGAACACGTTTAAGTCCAGTATGGAAATTAGGATAATATGACGAGCTGCAATTTAGAATAGAGAAAAGCAGTTTGGAGGAGGACCAAATGAGAACAAGAGGATCAAAAAGGCCAACCGGTAATTAGGGGATAATAAATGGTGAAACGTAGAGACTAAAAAGACGAAAAGGAAAGAATTATGCAACAGATGACAACCCAGAGGTATCGTGTTGAGGTGACAAATCGCATGAAAGGAGAAAGCTATATATGTTACTCAAGCCATCAAGGTCCGTTCTTTCGTTAATGTTTTTTTAATGCAAAGCTTAAGTTATAAATAAATTGATTTTTCCTATTCGCATTACCTAGGGGTGATGCGTAAGTTCATATGTTTTTTGACACGTTAAAGTCGAATTTCTAATCCATTTTTGCTAAAAATTTATTATTTCTGTTACAAATATTTTTTTTTTTCTATAACTAAATATAATATTATTTAACTCGCTAAATTTAAATTCTCTGTTCATTTTTTCAAAAACTCAATTACTTTATTATTACTGACAATTTATTAGAATTATATTAATTTTTCTTTAGAAATTTAACATAAATGTTTTTATTTAATTGCATATAAATAAACTGATTAGTTCTTAATTTTAATAAATCGGAAAAATAGATTAGAAATTCTCATTGATGTAACACATTTCAAGAAATTCTGTTTTAGAAAGATGGTTTGAAGAATGGAGAATTTTAGTTTCATTGAAATTGTGCTTGATGTAGGATAGTCTGGGTGTGCTATACTTCTTATTCTTCTATAAAGACCCTTTATGACATTGACTTTCACCTTCCAATCATGGCCGGAATTGGCATGAATATATCTGCCAGAGGAAGTTGGTTGTCTATACCAATCAAGTCTGATGATATTGTCGGCGCCCCTGACGACTTTGGTGTCCAGGAAAGGAACAGCATTGTTAGACTCCTCTTCCATAGTAAACTGTAGGTGCGGATCAAAAGAATTGAAAGCTTGAAGGATTTGTTCTTTACCATGTACTGGTATGGATAGAATAAGGTCGTCAACATATTGAAATAAGAACGGTGATCTGAAGGATAATCTTTCTGTACAATTCTTCAACAGGTAGGACATGACTATGGAGGTAAGAATGGGACTTAGGTTGCTGCCCATGGGGCAACCAAAGATTTGTGAATAGAAATTTTCATTAAATTGGTCGATTGAAAAAAGAATTCCATGATAAAGAGGAAGAAGAATTTATTTATTTTTGTTTTGGGCGAGATTAATGCCCATTCGGAGTCAATAATCTGTCTTGTAAGTTGCCATGAGATATTGGTGAAAAGACTGGCTACATCCAGGGATATGACGACATGATTGTCAGGCAAAATGGAGATTATTCACCTCATTGCTGAAACTAAAGAAATCCTTAACAGCATAGTTATGATAGTTGGAAAATGATTTCTCTAGTAAGTCCGCACAAAATTTGCTAAGGTTGGAAGTAAGGGAATTGATGGTAGAAACAATAGATCTAAGAGCTACACCTTCTTTATGAATTTTCGGCAGACCATAAATTCTTGGTGGAACTGCTTTGTATGTGTAGAGCTGTCTAGCTGTCCTGTCGTCAATCCACTTCTTATTCTTCATTTGTTTGACAAGAGAGTTGTTTCTATTTTGAAAATGGTTTGTAGGGTCATATGAAAGTCTCTTATAGACCTGTTCATCGTCTATTAATTCAGACATTTTTGTTTCATAGTGCTGTCTCTCTAATGCTACGGTAACTGAGCCTTTATCTGAAGGAACGATCAAGATATCTCTATGTTGTTTGAGGAACTTCTGCGTCTTCCTCAGCAAAGTCTTCTCAAAGGATACAGCGGTGTTGTGGTTCTGCAGAAAGGAATTAGTGACTGCATTAGTGCATTTGGCTCTAAGGATACCTTGGTTGGAAGTAGAAGCAAGTTTAATAAAGGATTCAACATCAGATAAGACTGTCTTTACAAGAATATCGTTAGCTGGTATAGAATCAATATATATATATATATATATATATATATATATATATATATATATATATATATATATATATATAAAAATATATATATATATATATATATATATATATATATATATATATATATATATATATATATATATATATATATATATATATATATATATATATATATATATATATATGTATATATTTATATATATATATATATATATATATATATATATATAAATATATATATATATATATATATATATATATATATATATATATATATATATATATATATATATATAATATATATATATATATATATATATATATTATATATATATATATATATATATATATATATATATATATATATATATATATATATAAATATATACATATATATATATATATATATATATATATATATATATATATATATATATATATATATATATGTATATATATATATATATATATATATATATATATATATATATATATATATATATATATATATTTATATATATATATATATATATATATATATATATATATATATATATATATATATATATATATATATATATATGATTCTATACCAGCTAACGATATTCTTGTAAAGACAGTCTTATCTGATGTTGAATCCTTTATTAAACTTGCTTCTACTTCCAACCAAGGTATCCTTAGAGCCAAATGCATATAGCTAGCTATATTAGTGGCTTTCTATGTCAAATAGTTTTGGAGAAAATCGGGTGTGACAGGCAGACAGACGGACAGACACCGAAGTGATCTTATAAGTGTTCCGTACGGAACACTAATAACGATTAATGGAATCCTGTTATTTGATTTGATAAATTTTTATTCACAGTTAAGTAATTATAAAAGCTAATTATTTAAACAATAATATAAAATTAATATATACTAATGTATTATATGTTATTCTATCTACAATAGTTGGTTGCCATTAAATAGTTAAATACATTGTTTACCACAGAGATCTATTTGAATACGAACAAAGACTATAAACTGATTTTCATTTAATCATGTTAACACTATTGACAATTAAAATATTATTCGTTCACTGAAAATTTACTGGAAGTTCGAGTTCATTATAAAAGTAGTTTTTAACGCTAATTGACGGGTTATCTCATATTTGAACAATGCACATACAGTAGAACCCCGATTAACCGAGTCGCGATTATCCGAGCTCCGGATTAACTGAGCCAATCTAAGAACCTGATTATCCGAGGTACGCGCGTCTATGCTGCGTATTAACCGAGCTTCTAAAATATGTATGTACATATTTCCATTTAAAATCGTCGGGGCCTTCGGGGAATTTCCTTGGCCTGTGTGAGGTGTTCCCCTATTTATGTTTTTGGGACTCTTTCAGCATGTAAATTTGCGTGAATGCAGTGCGTTATAACGTTTACTACGGAGAAGTACGAGTATACTCACATAATTTATTTGGTTGGAGTTCTGGTATTAAGTGTAATTAATACGAACTGCTTTGTTTGAATTTTTGTTTGTCGTATTATAATGGAGCAAGACAAGGGTAAAAGAATTGTCGTTCCTATTGAAGAAAAATTAAAAGCCATCAAAAGAATTGAAGCAGGTGAGACAATTAAAGTTGGAAAAGAAACCGCACAAAAATAGAAGAGTGGTGTATATATCAAGTCTCCACAAAATCAATGAAAACCGGCGACTATTAAAAGGTTAACGAAGCTTTATTCATGCGATTTAACCAACAGAGATTAAAAGGTGTGCCTCTGTCAGGTCCAATTTTACAACAGAAAGCAATAATAATTAGTAGGCAATTCCCAGAGATAGATCCGTTTACCGCCAGTTCTAGATGGCTTGACCGCTGGAAAAAAACAGTACGGTGTACAACAACTGACTGTATGTGGTGAAAAACGTTCTGCTGATGTGTCAGCAATTGAGAAGTTTAAGCAAAACTTTAAAAAGCAAATCGAAGATTGTGGATACACATGTGATCAAATTTACAACTGTGACGAAACTTGTCTGAATTATAAAATGCTTCCATCAAAAACATTGGCATCTCGATAGAAAAATCAGCTCCTGGGCACAAACGAAGTAAGAAAAGATGAACTATAATGGTATGTTTCAATGCATCTGGCAAGCACAAAATCCCACTGATGGTGATTGGCAAGTCTGCACGTCCAAGAACTTTAAAAGACATCTCACCCAAAGCCCTATTACAAAACTCAGAAGAGCGCATGGATGGATGCGACCATATTTACTAACTGGTTTGAAGAAGAGTTCGTGCCATCTGTGACTAAATTTTTGAACAGAAACCGTCTTCCTATTAAAGCAATTTTGTTAATGGATAATGCCCCCTCTCACCCTGGAGAAGGACTTCATGCCGGCGAAATGGTTGTAAAATTTTTTTCCTCCAAATATAACCAGAATAATGCAACCAATGTATCAAGGCATCCTCGAAAACATTTTAAAAAATTTTTAGGCGTTTATATCTTGAACATCTGTTAGAATACACAGAAAAGGAGGATATTATCAACGGGATGAGAAAGGTTACACTGAAAAATGTTATTTACTGGGTAAGTCAAGCTTGGGATTTTGTGCGTACTACCACTATTCAAAAATCTTGGTCAAAAGTTATTGATTTTGAGGACTATAATGACACTGAAGATGATACTCCATTAAATGAATTAGCTTTGAAATTGAGAAGCCATGGAGAGATGTCCTGTCCAAATTTTGACAGTGAGATAGAAGAAAAAGAAAAAAGTTTATTTGAATTAATGCAAAAATTAAAAGGTTGCGAAAATGTGACAAGAGAAGATGTTGTTGAATGGATTACAGCAGATGATTTAGAAGATGAAATGAGTATTGAAGAAATAACGAATGCCTTTCAGGAAACCGAAAAAATCAGATGACGATGACGATGACGAAGCGGCGGTGGATGAACAATCTCCCACTAAGATCTCTCATCAAGAAGGTTTAGCTTCTTTGGAAAAAGCCTTGAGGGATATCGAACAACAACCAGAGGCAACCCCAGCGGATTTGCTTCTTCTTAATAGATGGAGAAATATCGCAGCGAGAAAAAGAAGATGCAGTATGAAACAGAAACGCATAGATACCTATTTCGCTGTTTTAAAATGTATGTACCTATTTATATGTTAAAAACGTTAATACATCGGTTTAAAGTATTGGTCTTTATTTTTTTGAATGAATAAAAAACAAATCCGGATTATCCGAGGTTTCAGTTATCCGAGGAGGGTGCCCCCCACGTTACCTCGGATAGCCGGGTTCTACTGTATTTTATTAATTCCTGCGGCGTATTGTAATAAAAGGTCAATTTTCTTTTTGCAAGATTATGAGTAAATATCGACAAAAATACTAATGTCAGAAGTCAATTCAATTTTAATTTCAAAGCTCTTTATTCTTGAAAATAGCTACATTCTACTAGTTTTTTTACAAATGTTTTCTTAGTTTCTATAGATACATTGAAATTTTGAACATACAATCATCTATTGTAAGCCTATCGGTAGCTGTTATTGGCCATGAGGTAAAAATCTAGTACCGTATGTTTTTTTTTTTATTTTTGTTACATTATTTTCATTACTTTCAATAATGTTTTATTTTATATAACTTGAGATTTATCAGGTACTGGATTATTAGCCTTAGCCTTTTTATGTTATTTGCTAGTTTAATTCGCTCTCTCACTCTTACGCATTCTTTCATTCACTTTTTCACTCTTCTAGTGCTATTATTTATTCTAAATATTTACATATTGCGCACACATATCACTTCACTGTTATGTTTTATATTATTTGCACTGTGGACTTCCAGTTTAACTATTCGATTAGAGATTGTAACTACCTATGACTAATTGTATTTTTATTTACATTTGTTTATTTACATCTGTAACTTGCCTTCATCGCTATTCAGGCGCTCTGCCAGTCCAATTATTATGTTTATCATTTGGACTGGTTTTTGTTTATTTATCCGGGCCCTCGAAAGAAACTGGCAGTCTAGCAAAGAGCGGTTTTTGGTTTGGTGCATGTATTTCACGGATCGTTGTCAGGTTGTGAGTTAGTGTTGATGTTTGAATTTTGTATTTCTAGAATTGGTCACAAGTGTCTGTTAAGCAGCGTTTTATTGTTTGCATGTTTGTCATGTCATGTAAGTGGGGGATTCTTGTATAACGTCTCGCTGAGGTCACGCACCTGCATTCGCTGCAGTTTTTCGACTTGTGTCAGACATGCCACACTAAACTAGTGCCGCATACACCAACAGAGGTCTAATGATTTGTTTGTAGATCACTAGCTTATTTCCAGGATGTAACTGGAAATTTGGCACTATTAGGGCATATAAGTTCTGCAGAGCGAAGAAGACATTTTGCAGTATATATTTGACATGTAAGTGGAATTTCAATCAACTGTCAGAAGCGTTCGAATGTATGACAAATAATAATATAAAAATAAATAAATGTTTTGCCTGTGTAACGGATTCGTATAAATTCATGCATTGGGCGAAGGATGGATGATCACAGGGGTGATTTACGTGTCATATTGCTTTAATCAGCTCGATGTGAGAAGTTTAATGTTCATCTCATTCTGTGGTTTGCTACAGTTTCATACTCGTCTATTTATGAATAGGATGTAAATATTTTCCTAAAAATTTCTCTCCGATAACTTAATTGTGGCGATAAACAGATTACACACTTTTTCAACAGAATCTACGAAACTGCACAAATTCCAAATGATTGGCTAAGATCAACATCCGTAACCATCCCTTAAAAACATAATCGTAGACGCTGTGAAGACTTCAGACTTATAAGCCTAATAAGTCACGCCCTTAAACCTTTCTTGAGAATAATTCATTCCAGAATTGTCAATAAGTGCGAAGAAGTCAGTGAGGAAACACAGTTTGGGTTTATGAAAGGTTTGGGAACAAGGAATGCATTATTTTCAATGAAACTTCTTGTACCAAAATGTTACGACCAAAGACAGGATGTATTTATATGTTTTATTGCCTATCAATGGTCATTTGACAACATAAAGCATGACTCTCTGATCCAGCGGCTTCATTAGATTGGTATAGGTGATAAGGATGTACGAATAATAAGACAGCTATACTTCAATCAATCTACCGAGATCGAATTTAACAAGAACATTTCAGTATCTTAAAGGGTATTATGCAGGGGTGCATAATGTCTCCAGTATTATTTAATACCTACGTAGAGAAAATATTTCAACTTGCTCTAGAAGATGAATGCAGAGAAATCAAAATTAATGAAATAACTTGTAAATAATATTCGGTATGCAGACGATACCGCGATAGTTACCAATAACATGGAAGATCTTTAAATTCTAATCAATAAGCTGAATGATATTGGCGAGGAGTAGCATCGATGTATAAATATTAGGAAAACCAAAATGATGGTGATTAGTAGACACCTCCAAGAGGAGGGTTACGAAATTCAAATATCTTGGCTTTGTTGTCAACGAACGATAGGATTGTGATGGGGATGTTAAACTTCGGGTTGGTATGGCAAAGGATACCTTTCTAAAGTTCAAAAATATGCTACTTCAAAGAGAACTGCCACCCGCCCTGCGCCTACAAGTAATAAAATGCTATGTTTGGTCGGTCCTCTTATATCGTGTAGAGACATGGCGTAAAACAAAGAAAGGTGTCTTATTTCGGATATATACTAAGAGGTGACCGCTACTCGTTCCAAAACTTATTCTTCAGGGAAAAACGGAAGGTGGGCGATGATCCGGTAGAAAGCAGCACCCGTGGCTTTTGAATATCAAGGACTGGTGTGGAGTTCGGGACGCTGGGTCCGTTTTTTCGACTAGCAGAGAATAACAACCTCAATATAAACTAAAGAAATGGTAAAAAGACCCCAACGTATGTGAATACATGGGACAAGAAGAAGGAGAAGAAGGTGATATTCATTTAAACGTAAATAATTTAAAAAAAATTATTTTTATTTCCCTTCTTCGGAGAAGTATTGTGCCTCTGAAAAAGTACTCTCCAAGACTTTTGTATTTCTTCGTAATACAGGGTTCTTAGATCACAAGAAACATCATTTCCGGCAGTTTGTCGATTTGTCTCGCGGTTGCCACCATGCATTCCGAAAGAAATGATGTCTGGATATTAAATTTTATGCACATATTGATTGAGTTGAGTTAAGACTGGATAAATTCTGTATAGTTTCAATGGGATAATGACACTTTTTGCCAGTTTTTCGTTGAAATAATTAACATTTTTGTGCCTTATTATTTACAGCCACATATTTCAGGAGTTGCAAGGATGGAGGATTGGGTTGCTACTACTATATAATGTTATAGGTCAACGTTAGGGCTAGGAGTTTTTTTTTTAAATATAATAGCAGCCCTTTCCCTACTCAACTTCATATATATATATATATATATATATATATATATATATATATATATATATATATATATATATATATATATATATATGAAGGGTACAGGCAAAGAACATGGAGTGTCACAATTTTTATTCTTCTAATGGTAACATATTTTTTATCTGTGGCGATTTCGTTTTCAATTAATAGATTTTACAAAGGAATAACAGATGTCGCTAAAAACACTCTTTTGTCTATACCCGAGGGGAAAAAAACTGGAATGGCCATGGCATATTGGTAAAGAAGAAGGATTGTCCAAAAATTGACAGCTGTGATTTTGAGATTAGGATACCGTTGGCTTTGTGTGCACTTAATTTAAAATTATAAAACTATTTATTTTATTATGCTTTCTGACTCTGATAAGGATGTTTTACTAATAAACCGACAAAGAAAAGAAAGGAGACCGGTAGAACTGAAGAAGTCATGAGAAAGTTGCGCCTTTCTACTCATGAACAAGGGGCACCGTGTAACTGCTCACGATTCAAGTGTTTGGATAATTTGAGTGAGGATAATCGGCGAAACATTATCAAATATTTTAATTCATTGGGTAGTGTCAATGAGCAAAACTTATATTTGTCGATGCTTATAAGTGTTTATAATGTTCAACGCAGAAGAAGCAGAAAAACGGAAGGTGAGGATAGTTCTCATACAGCTGCATACAGCTATAAAGTGAGAGTTAAAAATGAAGGAGACATGAAAGATGTGTTTATGTATTTCAAAGCATTCATTTCATTACATGACATTACCAAGGGAATATCTGTAAAAAAGTTTCAAAACAACAGGAAAAGCTCCTGTAGATCAAAGAGGAGAGCATGAAAATCACAAAAAAATTGCACCGGAGGTAAAAGAAAAAGTTTTCAGTCAAATTAATTCGTTCAAAGGTAGACTGAGTCACTACAGTTTAAATGACAGTAGGAAAATTTACTTACCAGAAGCCTTGTCAATAAAGAATATGTACTACATGTTTTTAGAAGACAACAAAAATGAAAAAATTATTTCGTATGAGTCTTACAGACATATTTTCAACACAGAATTTAACATTGCCTTTGGTTATCTAGGTATGGATACATGCAGTACCTGTGATGCTTATTTAGCTAAAGCTAAAGTACTTGAAGAAGAAAAAAAAACTAGATGAATTAATACAGTTAACAATTTTAAACCAAGTTCATCTGACAAAAGCACATGTTTTTTTATGACAGAAAGAGGACAGCTAAAAAACAAAGCAAGAATTAAAAAGATTTTCTGGCAATAGCTATGGACTTTCAAAAGAATATTTCTCCGCCTAATATCACAACGAATGATGTCTATTACAAAAGACAATTATCAATATACTTGTTTAATATTCATAACTAGGGACTGGGCAGTCTTATTTTTATTCCTATCCTAAAACATGTGGCAAGAAAGGTTCCAACGAAGTGGTTTCATTTTTATTTGATTCTATTACCAATCACATGGACAAATCTGCAAGACATCTTGTAATATTTTGTGGTTCCTGCGGGGGTTAAATAAAAATTACACTGTGCTTAGGTTCATACATACTATCGTACATGAATTAAATTTACTAGACTCCATCAAAATAACATTTCCCATAAGAGGACACAGCTTCCTAGATTGTGATAAGATTATGGGGTTAATTGATCTTAAAGTGAAAATGGAGTAGCCATTTTATTGGTATGAACTGCTTAAAAGTTCAAGAAAAAAACCATTATCGTTTGAAGTAATTGAAATTGCTCCAGGAGAAATCATAAGAGAATGGAAAAGATTTCTGACTGGAAAATTCATGAAGAAATGCATGATTCCTATACAGAAGCAAAGAGAAGTGATGGTTTCTAAAAAGCATGGTTAAGTGATATTGCACAGAGACAATTACAGTGGAGCTTGGGACAAAACTAAGATTCTAAGTAAAAGTTGTAACCATGCCGCTAACAATTTTCCTGATTTTTCATATAAAGAGTTTTTATCTATAAGTGAAGTCAAACACAAAGATTTGATGTGTCTAATGCCATTTTGTGCTAAGAACACACAAGTCTTTTATGAAACACTAAAATATGATCTGAAAATCAAAGATGCTGATGACTAGATTGGACATTCCTTATTTGTTACTTGTCATAAAATGTTTAGAGTTGTTTTTTTCTTATTTTCTTTTGTTTCGAAAACTAAAAAAATGTGATTTCATTAAAAAATACGTTTAATAATAACTAATAATTAGTCTTAAGTAAAAGTTGCCATATTCTTTAATCTTAATAAAAAATATATAACTTCTAAATTTTTAATTGCGTTTTTCTCATAATCAACTCATTTGGACATACCTTGTTCTTTGCCTGTACCCTTTATATATATATATATATATATATATATATATATATATATATATATATATATATATATATATATATATATATACAATATATATATATACAATATATATATATATATATATATATATATATATATATATATATATATATATATATACAATATATATATATATATATATATATATATATATATATATATATATATATATATATATATATATATATATATATATATATATATATACAATAAATTTTGTAATAATTATGTTTTAAATACTAATAGTTGTTCTTCCAAAATACCGATTAACGAGATAACGAGTTGTTTTCCTTTTTGATCCAGTTTCGAAAGAGTTCTCCTAACTTGAGTCCCTTTCTTTCAGTTTGTGACAATAAACTGATACAATTGATATTCATACTTACTTTGAGTATTAAATGAACTGCCAAAACTACACTTTACACGTTTTAATTTAAAATAACCTATTTATTTTACAAAATTCTCAATTAAATTTTAATTTTAAAAAATGCAGGTTCATGGCTAACTCACTTAGTTTGTGACGTTAATATTTGAAAAAAATGTGAATGTGCGTAAAAAATTAAATTCCTAATCTTGAATTAGCTATTCAAGATTAGAATGTGTGTCTGTAAACGCCATATATTTAAAAACCAAGATATTGCCATTACAAATCAAAAGTAAGTTAGCTAGGAGTGAAAATTCTTAGTTTCTTGGCATTCTTTAACGAGATAGCTGTAAAATTCCAGATTATTGAATAGATTTGGCAACCACATTATGTTAGTGTTTGTTGAGTTACTCTTACTATATTAATTTATTATTGAATTTATAGCGATTGTTACAAATATTTTTATCATCATGGAAAATGTAACGGAGATTATGATATCGGTCGAATGGTTCCTAAGATTTTTAAAAGTTTTATATTCAGTTTTAATAAATTGATCATCTTTTACATTTATTTTCATAAGTTTCGAATTTATTATACTTTAATTATTAAAGGAAAAAGTAAGATCTTTCTTTTTTTAATACAAGTAATAAATGGACACGTGTTACTAAATTGACCGGTAACCGTAACCTAGAATTTCACACTTCATTTCATGACAAAAGACGGAGATAATGTCCCGTTGATCCGTGTAATAAAAGATGACATATTTATGCTCGAATTTATATTTATAACATTTACAATGTTAAGAATTGTTTTTATCTTGATACTTATTCATCATAATTAATAAAGAAATTTTTTTTGAATAATTTATTTTAGTTTCCTTGGCTTAGTAAACCTCTTTCGGATTTTACGTTAAGGATACTATCTTGTTGTGACCAAATAATATTTGTGGAATGCAGTGAAACTAGTTTGCTCGGGAGAAACAGAAGATGTGACGCCGAACAAAATAATTCTAAACATATTTTCAGACAATTTAAAAAATAAAATAATCGGCCAAGTGCAAGTCGGACTTGCGCAATTAGTATTACGCACGTTGATTGCTTTTAAGGGGTTACATATACCTGGAATTTTTAAAAATTCGATATTTTTATTATTTTTTAACTTTTTTTTTTATCTTAATAAATAGGTTTTCTACAAAATGTCGAGGTTATTTTTTTAATTTTTCTAATAGACAATTTGATATAAAAAATTAAACATAAAATTTTTTGGTTGAAAATTGCGTACTAAAGTTTGAAACACTATAATTGTGAAAAAAAAAACTTCGACAATTTTTAACTACTACATTATTTTACAAGATTAATTTTTATTTATACAGATTGGATTATTTTTTGTAAAGTTATCCTGCAGACCAGAAGGCGTCCTAGTTTTCATCGGTGGTTCATTTAAGCCGATTAAAAATAATGTTAACATTTAAAAAAAATTCTTGTAGTTTAAGGTACAATGAAAATATATAATCGCCATTCTTTTGTATTATTCGCTTAATAACCTTTCAAATATGTTTTTTTTAAATATACGTTCTTTTTGCAGCGCCTATATATATATATATATATATATATATATATATATATATATATATATATATATATATATATATATATATGATTTTGTTATTTTCCTTTGACCCTGTATGTACTTTTTTTATTTTTATTTTTCATTCTTTTTGGGTTTGGAGGTCAATTATAGAATGAAACTGCCTAAATTTTATTGTGATCCTTTCCTTTTATTGACGTTTGGGCACAGTTTGCCTTTCTCAAATTTTTTTTTTGTCGGGTTTGGCTTGGACGTGAGTGTGTTAATATTTATCTTTGCCCATTTCACTGAATCACAACGTACCCTTTTTTCATTTTTCGTTACACGAACCATATGTTAATTAGTTTTCATTGCCATTTATTTTATTTTAATTTAAAAATTGGGACAAGCACAACATGTAGACTGCATCTATAGTACTGTATATATATATATATATATATATATATATATATATATATATATATATATATATATATATATATACATATATATATATATATATATATATATATATATATATATATATATATATATATATATATATATATATATATATATGTCATAATTTGTTTTGGTAGTCTTTCTTCGGTCATCCGTTGTACATGACCGTACCATATTAACTGTTTTATTCGTATATCTTCTATAATTATGTGGTTAATCCCCATGATTTCCCGAATTCATTCATTTCTGATTCTGTCTCTTCTCGATTTCCTAGCTGCTCGTCTCCAAAAGTCCATATCTGCTGCCAATAACATTTTCTCAGCGCGTTCTTTCAGTTGCCACACCTCTGAGCTGTACGTTGCTATGCCCTTTATTGTGGAATTATAAATTAATTTTTTAATATTTTTAGATATCTTTTTATCCCATAGGATGTTGTTTAATTGAGAGATAGCTTGTCGGGCCTGTACATTCCTGTGCCTAATAGCTTCGTCCAACATGCCATCTCTTGTTACTTGTAATCCTAGATATTTGTATGATAATTTGGTGTGTTTGATTTGTTGTCCATCTTCTAAAACTAGGTCTTGTTGTAATCCACCTATACACATGTACTCTCCGTTTTCTTTGTATTAACTTCCAACCCCCATTTGCTGTACCCTCCACTAATTTGCGTATCATGTATTTCAAGTCTTCGTAATCTTGCGCCAGTACAATCTGGTCATTCGCAAAACATAACGTGTATATGATGTTGTTGTTTTAGGAATATTTCTACTTTTTTTTCCATATTTTAAAAAGCGTTGCTGAGAGGCAACACCCTTGTTTCAATCCTTTGGTAACTCTAAACCCTTCTCTAAATTTTCTTCCTACTTTCACTCGAGCTTATGTGCTGTCATATAGATTTTGTACTGCGGTAATTAATCCTACATTGATATTTGTTTTGTAAAGAGTTCCCAGAGTTTCATCTGCGGAACATTGTCGTATGCTTTTTTAGAGATCAACGTAGAGTAGTTGCATTTCTTGATTAAATGCTATTTTCTTTTCTACTATTTGGGTAACGCAAAATAGATGGTCTATTGTTGACCTACCTGCCCTAAAGCTTGCCTGTTCTTCCGCACCCATGTTCATATTCTATCTTATTTTTTTTTATAATTTTTCAATATTCAATTTTTATCTTATTTTTTTATAATTTTTCCGTATACTCTACTGATGGTACTGGTAAGTGATATTCCGCGGTAGTTATTGTAGTTGTCTTTACTCCCCTTTTTATGTATAGTTGATATACAAGAAGAAAACCCTAAAGAAGAACAGAATAAGGAAATAAAAGAGATAGAATTAAGCTATGAAGAAGTAAAGAAGACAATAAAAACACTCAAAAATAATAAATCTGCAGGGCCTGGGGGTGTGGTAAATGAAATGATTAAGTACGGGTCTAATAAATTACATCGAATGCTGAGAAATATGTTCCACAGAGCGACAAATGGAAAAAAAATACCAGAGGAATGGTCAAAAGCTTATATAGTATCTATATTTAAAAAGGGAGACCGCAGAAAATGCACAAACTATAGAGGCCTAAGCATAATATCGAGTATGGGACGTTTGTATGGAAAAATTATTAAAATATCATGGAGGAAAATATAAAAGGAAAAATTGGAGAAGACCAAGCAGGCTTTACGGCCGGAAAATCATGTATAGACCACATATACACTATAAAACAAACAATGGAAACAAAACTAGCAAAGAACAGAGAAGTTTATCTAGCCTTCATAGACATAAGAAAGGTCTATGACTCAGTACCAAGACAAAGATTATGGAACGCAATAAAAGAAATAGGCATTGACAAAGAACTAATATACGCAGTAAAAGCTCTCTACGAAAACAACACAGTGAACATAAAAATAGGACATAAAATAGGGAAGAGACTCCAAACATCAAAATGCCTATTACAAGGATGCTCTACATCCCCAACACTATTCAAAATATACCTCGAACAAACATTAAAAAAATGGAAGCAAGAATGTAGTGGAATGGGAGTCCCAATACGAGAAGATTACTTATATACTCTAAGTTTCGCAGACGACCAAGTAATCATAGCGCAAGATGAGTAAGACCTCAGTTAAATGGTAAGAAAACTGAAAGAAGAATACGCTAAAGCAGGATTAGCAATAAACTTTGATAAAACGGAATATCTAACAACAAAGAAGGGAAACGTGGAGAATCTAGAAGTAGATAACGAAACAATAATCAAAGGAACCGATAGATTTAAAGATTTTAAAAAACGCAACATCAGAAGAAGAGATTAAAGCTAGATTAGGACAAACGCGGACATGCATAAGACAATTAAATTCGATCCTGTGGAACAAGCACATTACAAAGAGAAACAAAACATGCATATACAAATCAATAATATAAAGCATAATGACTTACGGGTCAGAAACATGGACGATCAACAAAAGAAATAAATCTAAAATTAACGCTGTAGAGATGGAGTATTGGAGAAGATGTTGTAGAGTGACACGTATGGAGAGAATAACAAATGAAGAAATAAGAAGCAGAATGAACATCAAAGAGAACGCAATAAACACCATTGAACAAAAACGATTAAAATGGTATGGACACATAAGACGAAGCGAAGATAATAGGTGGATAAAGAAAATAACGCAGTGGAGCCCTATAGGGAGAAGAAAAAGAGGAAGACCCAGACGATCGTGGATGAGGCTATGAAGGACAGGGGTCTAATAGATGGAGACTTGAAAGATAGAAACGGATGGAATCAAAGGCTGAGAGAAGGAAGACAGCGTCAGCTGTAGAAAATCCTTGATATATATGTATGATATACAAGAAAGTTTCCATTCTTTTGGTATATCTGCCCCATTTAAGTACGCTTCGAATAATTTTGTAGGGTACCTGTATAATTTATCTAACCCGCATTTCAGTAACTGGTCGAATGTTACCAGGTCCGGAAGCTTTTCGTTTTTTCATTGATGTACATGCTAATTTTACTTTGCTTAGAGTTAATCTTATTGAAGAACCATTAGTAGTGATATTCTGTGTCTCATTCTCTGTTTCCTTAAATTCTATTCTATCTTCCGTTAGTAGGCTCTCGAAGGACCAGGTGTATCTAACCACTTAAAATAATTTTAATTTTTGTTACGGAATTATAAAATGATCAATGACTTCACAAAATACATCCCAAATGAGTTTTTAATAAAAATTATTTCCGATCTTTACTGAAAACTGACGACCTTGAGCTTTTTGTTTTTTTTTTATATACTATATAAATTATTAAAGGTAATTCACTCGCCATAATTTATATTTAATCTACACCCTGTGGAAAATATTCCAGAATATTTTCAATATTTTTTTGATCAGTAATTTACGACATAAGGAGGTGACAGCGGTTTTTTTTCTCAGTTTTTTAAAAGTAATAGAAAGAATAGTGTGTGCAAATATTACATTATATATATTTTTGAACTCTTGTTTTTACAAGCACACCCTACTCGATGACATGGTACATTTTTTTTTATTTCCGATTTTACCCCCTTAAGTCAAAATTTAACTTTCAAAACTACACGGCTCTGATGAGGCCGCCAATTCCTATATTAGTGCTTGCTTTTCGATACATAAAACGATCACATTATAGAAATTTCAACATTCGATTATGTTCATTTTATTCTGCGAAACGAGTACTTTGATATCTAACAAGGCAAATTTCGTTAGTGAGACATGTCTACTGTACTCGAATTGACTTCTTTCAGCGACGTTTTCGCCGCATAGTACTTCTTCGATATTTTTAAATAGGAAATCATATATTTCTCTCTCTCTTTTGATGTACTAGTAATTTACATTTTTCAGGATTTTTTTTTTCTATTATTTGAAGCTTAATCTTAGCTGAAGAGCCTTGTATGTAATAATTTAAAAATTTAGGCTATTAGATGAATGTTTAAATTGAAAATGTAGTCGAATATTTATTTTCAAGAAAGACCGTAAATAATTTTAGCCTCACAAAGGTTTAGAACCCGTTATTACATTAATATTCGTATCATCCTATCTTCATTAATTATAGTTCAAAATATTTTCGAAATTAGACTAGCCTTTAACACGTATGCCATAAATATAAGTTCTTTGGATAGGTTGAATTCCGGACATCTCGGAATTCTATCGGAGCACAAGCAGTTCTATGAGACGTTGCTATATTCCAGGATTACTTTGTCCTTTATTTCTGTATCACATAAACAAAGACTCTTTACTCTAGACTAAACATTATTTACTATTTCAGTGGTCTTTTTGCAATTTTACTATACCTATTGCATATTTTAAATTTCAAGCTTCCCTGCGAGTTCACAATTCATTAAGTATCTCTTGTTTCTACATGACCACAGTTATTTGAGGGATCTAATTCTTTCCCGGTATCTTTTATTTCCTGTTTTTAACTGCAATTTATTATCCAGTCATTATATATTGTTCTGAAAAAATCCAAGTGAACATTTTCCTACGGGATTTTTTTTGTTTCGGTATTAGAAATATTGTGACAAAAGTCGTCGGCAAAAAAGTTATCGAAAGTCAAAGGTCTTTCTTAAATATCTCGTGAACTTTTAGTTATTATAAGATTTGTTCACCATCAGAATATGCATAAAAAAGATTTTATACAAAATTTACATGGGACTAACAGTTCTTAAGATATGAGACTAAAAAATTCTTGAGAAAAGGCGCATACTCGTATAGTGGTGTATAGAGACAATATGCGTAGAAAAGCAAACGGCTTTTCCACTCATAAATGCGCCATATTTTCTGTATACACCACACAGCCACAATTCTTCCCCTCTGAGGTGTGCTTAACGTGAACTCTTCTTCATAATAATGATAGTAACGATCTTGAGTTGTAACTGTCTAGAATTCCATTGTAATCTCATGGATCGATGTATACCTGAAAAAATTTGTCCCTTTGACAACTTTTAAAAAAAACTTTTAATACTTTTAATAGGACGCAGTCTCATATACCAGAACATCTACTCCTTAAAACCTGAGAAAGGAAACATTGAAACAAAAATTTATAATCCTTTGGCGATTGTGAAGTACTCAAACTGTAGAGATTATATTTTATTTTTACACACTATAAGTGGTTGTGACACGATGAGTGCATTTTTTCGAAAAGGTAAAATAAATGTATTAAAATTATTGCAAAAAAGATCAGATTTACGTAAAGCAGTGGAGGTATTTAAGCAAGAAAATTGTTCTCCAGATGCTCTAATAAATTCTGGAATATCATTTACTCTAGCTATGTACGGAGCTCCAAAAACAGTCTTCACTTGATAGCTATCGATATTTTACTTTTACAAAATACACAAGAATTAACAAGCCTGTATAATTATCGACACTTCCACCCACTGCGGCAATAATACAACACTTGTTTAGAGAATATTATCAGGTCCAAACATAGCTGGAAAGAGATTTAGATCCTCAACAATGGGGATGGACTTCTAATAAAAATTTATTAGAGCCCACCTCTACTCTGCTTCCTCCTGCACCAGAGGAACTCCTTAATTCTATCTTCTGTAATTGCACAAAAGGTTGCAAATCAAATTGAGGATGCAGAAAACTAGGATTTTGGTCATGTGATGTTTAAATACTACGTCCTTTGATGCGGCATTAGAATCTGAAACAAACGACGACGAAATCGACCCTATTACTATATTATCTGTTGAAAAGTTTGTAGATGATAACACTGGTCAACAAAAAAAAGAAAATTGCTTGTTTCCTGTGATTTTTTTTTGTTTCTATCTCAAATTGACGCGTATTTTTTAAATATGGCAACGATTTTTCTCTAACAGCTTTTCTTTTTGAGTTATAGCTAACTACCCTCATTTACTATTTTTACTTAGATTTTCGTTTTTTATTGGACACTAAAATATATTTTGTTGTTGTTTTAGATATGGCTTCGTCAAGAAGATGTTGTGTGCTTAATCCCGATTGTTTTTGCTATATTTGTGGTGAATATATATTTGCAAAATATCGAAAACCTATATCGGACTTTGTGAAAACTGCGTATCATCAATACTTTAAAATAAAATTGTGTAATCAGGACAAGCCATGGGTTCCTCATATTGGATGCAAGAAATGTGTGGTATGTCTACGGTTATGGTCCAGTGGAAAAAGAGATGCAATAATGTTCGTAACACCCATGATTTGGCGAGAACTTCGAAACCATCATGACGATTGCTACTTCTGCGTTGTGAAAATAAACGGAATTAACCCTGGAAATCGAAGTAACTGGTCATATCCTAACTTATCTTCTGCTCAACGACCTCAATTAAAATCACCACCAGTGCGGGAAGAGCTAAAAGTTGATACAAAAAATGTTATAAACGTGCCTTTAGTTAGCCGAGACCGCATCATACTTCCACCACTTCATATTAAACTCGGCATAATGAAACAGTTTGTGAAGGCGCTTGGCAAAAGTGGCGAATGTTTTAATTTTCTTTCACGCAAGTTTCCAGGATTAAGTTCAGAAAAATTGAAAGCTGGTATTTTTGACGGGCCACAGATTAGGCAACCCGTGAAAGATCCTAATTTTGTCAAATCAATGACTGAAGTCGAATCCAAAGCTTTGAATTCATTTGTTTTGGTTATGAGTAGCTTCCTAGGCAAAAGAAATCTGACGACCATGTCGAGCTTGTTGAGTGCATGCTATCGAACTGGCAAGAGCTAGGGTGCAACATGAGCATAAAAATCCACTTCCTGCACTCGCATTTAGACCGATTTCCACAAAATCTGGGTGATTTTAGTGAGGAGCAGGGTGAAAGATTTCATCAGGATCTTCGGACAATGGAAGAGCGTTATCAGGGGCGGTGGGACTCTCATATGATGGCAGACTACTGCTGGAGTTTGCAACGAGATCTACCTAAAGTCGTTCATTCAAGGAAATCTTATAAAAGATCATTTGCTAGTGTTCAATAGAAATTTTGTTAACATAATGTATTATTTTTTTGTTTTTTTTTTTGGCAAAATAATAAAACTGTATATTTCAAAAGGTAAAGCTGTTAGCAATCTCCCAGTATTTTTTTCATAGTCAAGGCCATAGAAATACCCAATAACAGAAAAAAAAATAAAGGAAACAAGACTTGTGTTGACCAGTGTAATAGTAACGAAAACGATGAAGAAGAAGTACAAGAAGTAGAAGACGGAGGCGAAGAAGAAGAAGAAAACAACTTAAAACCCATAAAATATTGAAATGATTTGTAACCCACGGTTTACGCGTACAGGGAATACCATGTAAAGAAACGCTCCTTGCATTCTACCTCAAAAGTTGCGGATTGCATCGCAACGACCAAGTTTTCTCAGCTTCATATCTCGAGAACTATTCGTCTCACGTAAATTTTGTATTGGATCTTTTTTATGCAGATTTTGATGGTGAATAAATTTTATAATAACCAAAATTCACATAAAACTAACAGTTAACGAGATAACTTTCTTGACGACACGATTTCGCAATGGACTTTTGACACAATATTTCTGATACCGAAGCAAAGAAAATCCTAAAGGAAAATCTTCACTTTTTTTTCAGAAGATCGATGCTATAATGACTGGATAAAAAATGGCGGAAGATTGGTCATTTTTTTGTACAAATTGACTGGATTATTTAAAAAGGAGTAAGATAACTGCTTGTAGATAAAAAAAATCATATTTCCGTAGGTTAATTTGTTTGTTAACACGATAACTCTCGAACGATATGTAATATCTATTTCAAGTAAGGAACACATATAATACTTGAAGTAGGAAACTTTTTTTTAATAATGTCGCTCCTGGAAAAAAGAGTGAAAATGATAGGGGTCGATAAATTTTGTGTAGTTTCAATAGTAATATGGCAACTTTTTCTTATTCTTAGTTCATATAATGAACAAATTTGAAGCATAATTATTTATGATGAACATATAAGAGGTCAGATGCTGACTAGAGGAGTTACTTCGTTTACATCGGGTTATACGTTTATTTCAGAGGAAGAATCTGAAAACTACGATATTTAAAGGCCTTTTCCTATTTGACTTCATTCTGTGATTAAGGTCTCACCATACAATACCTATCGTTTGAAGGATCAAATTGTATTGACTAGATGAAGTTACTCCTTGCTGTGAGAAAGTGAACTTCAGTATTGATTTTAGAACTTCGTGTTTGCAATGTAAATAAATCACTTCTTTTTTTGTAGGGTTCCGTATAGAATACTTATAAGATCACTTCACCGTGTGTCGGTCTGTTTTACCCGATTTTCTCCGAAACTATTTGACGTAGAAAGTTGAAATTTGGCACTAATATAGGAGTTGATGGCCTCATCAGAGCCGTCTAGTTTTGAAAGTTAAATTTTGACTTAAGGGGTTAGTTTTTTTTTTTTTGGGGGGGGGGGGGGGTGAAATCGGAAGTGAATTTTTTTTTTACTAGGTCATTGAGTCAAATGAAAGCTTGTAAAAATATGAGTTCAAAAATATGTATGATATAATACTTGCGCACACCTTGCTTTGTATTATTTTTAAAAAATTGTGAAAAATTGCTGTCCCTCCCCCCTTATCTCGAAAAGTATTGATCAAAAAATTTGGAAAAATTCTGGAATATTCTTCACCCGAAAGTTATCACGACAAAAATTTTAAGGTCATCAGTTTTCAACAAAGATCGGAAACAAACTTTGTTGAAAACTGATTTGGGGTGTATTTTGTGAAGTCATTGATCATTTTATACCTCCGTAATAAAAATTTTTATTTTAAAAGCAATCAACGTACGGAACAATAATTACACAAGACCGACTTGCACTTGGTCGGTTATTTTTATGGTCTCCTTGCAACTTTTTCTAAAACTCTTTTCTTTATGTATTTACATTTTCAATTTAAAAGGAAGTTTTTGTTTGAAATTAGATTAGATTTGTAAATCCAAATAATCCAAGACTTGTTTAGACATTACTGATGATGGGTCAGAAGCAATGAGACTGCTTCTATAAACATTCAAATAGTAGTCAATATAAACAGCCAAAATTGGAAAAAGTTTATTTTTTCATTAGTCTACCCACAGTTCTTTCATCCGTCAATCCATTTTGGAAAGCATTTCGCCTTATCATGACACTTTAGCCAAGTTAGGATTGACGAAGACAGAGAACAAATTTAAAGTACTTATCGCAGTACCAGCGTAAGGAATAAATAAGATACAAATAATTTGCACCTCTGGGCGATGAATGCATAGTTTTGAAGGCGAGCTTACCTTCTATCGGGGACAGACCTATAGAGCAATTGTTAAGCCAGTTTCTAATAATTATCGCGTGACAGCGTCTTATAAGATTCTATTCCAAGTATATAAAAAATCAATATAAACTCTTAACTATAAACAAAGTCGATTTTTTCACTAGTTTTTGACAGTCAATCACTCTGGTGACGTGTTTCCCCGTATCTTGCTAAATGTCTCTAGCCTTGCACAGCCCCCGATAGAGAGCAGGTTAGCCTTCAAAAGTAGGCTTACATCAGCCAGATTTGCAAATTATTTGCATCTTACTTAATCAAATATTAGTGTTTGTGGAGTCAACCAACAGTGAGATTAATGGCCTGACCAAGGGGAGCTAGGGGACATATGTTTCTTCTTCTGTGCCTATGGTGGTAGAAAATAGAGGCCTTCTTTTTGTCGGAGAACCTTTTACAGATCCAGTATAAAGAAAGTTTTTTTTTTCTGAAAAAGTTTCATGCTCCGTTCATTGATTATTAAATTAGATTTAAGTGTTTAATGTTTGACTGTTTGAAAATATTGTTTTCTGTGACAATTCTTCCTTCTTCGCTTATTGATTTTTTAAGTTTTAAGGGATTTAAAGTTTTACTATATTAATTTTGAGTTTGCAGTATTGGGAAAGGTTTAAGCATCTAGAGTTTCAGTGCATGAGGTTTGGATCGGTCGCTCTGACATTCTAACTTCACGTCAGAAAGCGCATTTAAGGATTTTCGACAGTCGATAACATTACATTAAAATTTGCTTTTTCATTTCTAACAGGCCTGTGATGACGGACTTTATATAGGCTATCTACAGAGCCATGTTCTTCAAAGATATTTAAGGGCCTTACGGCTGTCGAACGATGAACGTTGTTACCACGATGCCTTTTGCTAAATATGTTGGTAGCGTTTCGCGAACCTTGATAACTATCGCCACATTTTAAAATAATTTCAATTCTTTCTTAGCACCCATACAATTTGGCAGATATTAAAGTTAAATATTATCCTTATTGAAGAGACAATACAAACCTAATTCTCCTATTTCAGCCATAACCAACTTTATGAAAAGCTAAAGTAAAACTGAATTATGTTATTTATGGCAAGTATGTAATGAAATATTAGGAAAAAAGATGCACTATTTAACATTCATTTAGTTCTTTAGTTTTCCAGGTCTAAAAAGATTTTAATTAAATATTGTGAAGTTGTTTTGTGGAATTATATACATAGCATGTCAACATACGTGTATACAAATTTGTACTGTAAGGAAAATCCTGAAAACATTCAAAATATTCAAAAAAATTTATCTTTCGTATATTCAATACTGTTTATTTATGCTAAAGTATACAAAAAACTGTCTTACTCACGTCAATGATTTCAATTTTTGAGCAGTGTAACTTACAACAGTGATTTAAATTTTTGAACAGTGTAACTGAACCGTGTATAACGTGTTGCTGACTCAACGTATTTCGTTTGTATTGAATACGTCTGATTTGTTAAAAATTTGCGTTCCGGAAGTGAATAGGAAGGGACAAAGATATTTAAGCAGCCATTTCGAATTTTTAAGGACTTTTTCCTCCGAGATGTAGTAACGGCTTATTCTTCCGTCATGCCGTAGTGCAGTAACGGCCTTTTTAATCACCAAGTTTGATTTGATGATCTTTTTCCAATCTTAAAATATTCTGCTCATCCTAAGGCATTTCGGGTCAAAAAGCGATTAGCTACCCAAATGAGACTAGGATAGTAGTGGCTGAGACAACATTTTTGATGAGAATCTCACCAAGAGAGGCCAAGCAGCTTATGGAAAACCCACGAGGAGAAGCCAAGCAGTAAGTCATAAGCACACCAGTTTAAATATCTCGCTTCCTGCCTACAACGTGTGTTTCTAATGACTCCTCAACACGCGTAATTCGCAAAGTCAATTTTATAAACTTTTAGGTGGTGTTTTTTAAAGCTTTTTTTTTACACTTAGGATCAGTAATTCATAGAACTCTAGTTTAAATGTGTACACTCTAATAGCCTAAGGGGTTTTTATTTAGTTGATGTAATTTTAAGAGTGTAATAACTGCAAGAATTTTTATTTTGTTAATATACTTTTCTCTGTGTTAATGCAGCCTTTTACTGAACTACCTGCTCTTTCTTTCAGGACGTAACGGTTGTACCATATTCAATTTTGTTTCAACAAACTAAATAACTCTTCAATATTTTGTCATTTTTTGAGCTGGACTTCTTTTTATTCTAAAATGAATAGTGCCCAAAACTGTACAACGAAGTTTTAAACAACTATAGAGACTATTTTCAAAGGGCGTACAAAAATTACCTCGATCTCCATGTATTTTACCAGTAAAAAAACGAGCTAGCTGATATCTTAATCCTGTCCTGTATCAGTATTAATATCCATTCAATCCATTCTCAAAATTAAGATATACATAAGAGGCAAATAACGACTTCTATGTAATAAATAAGATATTTATTAAAAATAAAGAAAGTTGAGGCTATACAAAATAGCGCCGTAAACGTGAGGCTATAAAATAGCCGCAATAGGGAGACGTTATAATTTAATTTATATTACTATGCCATTCACACTTAAGAAGGAAACATTAAGACACTATGGAAATAAACTCCTCAAAAATATAACTCAAAATCAAACTTAAAATCTAAAACTTATAACTCGTTTATGGAGTAAAAAATCATTTTCTACTCGAATTGTTTTAACCTTTTTTCAAATTCATTGTCTGGTAGATCTATAATTTTTTGCAGTAATACATTAAAAACTTTAGCGGCTCAGTACCCAGGTCCCTCTTTAACCTCCAATATGTTGGAATTAGATTAGACATAGATACCATAACCTGGTATCACGACAATGCACAATTTTATGGTTTCTACAGGAATGAACATATTGCTTCAAGAATCGGAGATATTTAAGAATGTACTGCGAAGAAACCGTTAAAATTCTGAGCGATAGAAATGACTGTCGTTATTCACCCCTGAAACCACGTCCATCCAGTATTCTCAGTGCCTTACACTGCAAGTTGAGTACTCGATAGGTCTATGCAGATTGTCCCCAGACGAGAAAGGAATAAGCAAGATGAGAATGAAATATTGAATGATAGGCATTTCGTAATAATTGTTGAATTACACAGTGTGCAAGATTCCGGAGTACAAAATGATGCTAAATTTTCTCCACATTTTGCCTATGTGTGTACCCCGATGTAGCTTCGGATCCAAATATACATCCAAAAATGTCACGTCACCCACTCCCTCATTCAAGTCATATACTTCTCTCAATGAAAAAGAACCTGTTTGGTTTTCTTGCTATTCAAAACCAGCCTATTTACATCAAACCGCTGTTTAGCCCTCTCTCGTGCCGCCAAGGAACCTTCAATTGATTTCTGCTTGTATTAGCGGCGAATACCACCGTGATATTGTCAGCAAGGAGCGTGTACTTAGCTGCATTGTTGATATCTGGCAAGTTATGAATATATATCAAAAAAATTATTGGACTCAGCGCTGAGCTTGAAGAACTAAAATGTTGATTGAATTGAACCTCTGTCGACGAAACCCAAGAGCCCCTACCATTTTGGGTTCCATCTTTTAAGTATGATTCAATAAGCGCCATGCTCTCGTAAGAAAAGTTGTATCCATTGTGCTGTTGTATTAAGATTCCGGGGTTAACACAGTCAATGGCTGTGCTTAGATCAGATAGAAGGACTGTGTTATATTGCAGTCTGTGAAATGATTCGGTAATATGGGAAATAAGATCCGAAATACTCAAAACCGTATTTTTATTTCTCCTAAACCCAAATTGACTTTCAGAAAAGCACCCGTTTAGGTCAAGGAAATCAACCATCTACTCCGACATAAATTTCTTGACTATTTTTGAAACAAAAGACAACAATGATACCGGTCTGTAATTCTACATCTCTCTTTTTGAAGATAGGACACACTACTACGGCTTTTTTAAGTATAAATGGAAAAACATTTTCTTCGAAACATAGATTAATTAGCTTAGTAAGAGGTAATATTATTAAATTTTTTATGTATTTGATTAATTTAACTCTCATTTATTATATCACGAATGATGTTAAATGTTATTTCAGAAAAATAAAATGAAAAAGAGAATATTAATGACCTTTTTTTCTTTTATGTTTTTCAATAAATTATGGTGCTAGAGTGTCCTTTAAAAAATAAGAAATTTAAACTGCAATTAATAGGGTAAAAATATTTGATCATTGTCCATACGACAGTTGCTGTTTTATGTGTTCTGTACGGAACACTTATAAGATCACTTCGGTGTCCGTCTGTCTATCTATTTGTCTGTCTGTCACACCCGATTTTCTTCGGAACTATTTGACGTAGAAAGTTGAAAATGGGCACTAACGTAGAAATTGATGCCCTCATCAGAGCCGTGTAATTTTGAAAGTTAAATTTTGACTTAATGGATTAGTTTAGGGGGGTGCAATCGGAAGTGGAAAAATTTCTTTTTTACCAGGTCATCGAGTCAATGAAAGCTTATAAAAAGACGAGTTTAAAAATATATATAAAAAAATATATATATAATGTAATACTTGCGTACAATTCTCTGTATTATTTTTAAAAAAGTGCGAAAAATCGCTGTCCCCCACCTTATCTGGAAAAGTACTGATCAAAAAATTTTGAAAAAATTCTGGAATTGTATTGTATATTTCCGGTAAGTTCAAAATACTTCGAATTTTTAAGTCAATTTCGTAACGCATTTACAATTAGCCATATTTCAAGTATAAGTACCTGTTATATTTTTGTGTTTTCGATGAATTGAATATATGTGATTCAAAAGTGTCCTATTTTTTTGTAAAACTTGTTTGTTTATTGAAGTGATAAAACTCGAATTTTTGTGTTACTCTTTTATTTAAGTTGTATAAATGTACAATAAAAAAATATGATTCTGTTAATTGTTACAATATATTGTTGGTAACTACTTATGTATATTAAATAATTGTTGGCTAAATTTTATAAAAAAAAACTACTATCGGAGCTCTGAAGAAACGTAGTATTTTATCATCATTGTTTTAATTCTTACTAAAATACAATCTGTCATAAGAACGCTCGTATTCTTGAAAAAATGTGTTTCGAGGACATTTTTTGCTATCAATGTGTTCTTTGGTGTGCTAACAAAGGCGCAATAACCTTAGTAAGTTGTCCAATTGCCTCCTGCATCAACAATCATCTGGAATCTTCGAGGCATGCTTTCGACCAGATTTTTTGCATAATCTTCAAATTTCTCGAAACTCCCGAAACAACTGCTTTAAAGTTCTCAGAGTCTTTAATCTAAGCTTTCTCTTTATAAAGGACCAAATGTTTTCAATAGGTTTGGTGTCCGGCGATTGCGAGGGCCACTCTAGTATCTTATCGTAGGAACAAGCGAGCCGCTTCGCGACGTGATTTTCGTCGAGGAAAGATTTTTTTCAATGTGCTTCGGAATTTGACATCGTAAGCACGAAGATGTTATCGATTGGTCCCATGGGATACATTCAAACCCTTTTTCTTAATTTGGCGCTTCTTGACAAAGCGTCAATTTCGGGTCCTGTGGAAACAAAGACACGATTCGTTTTTCGACTTTCGGAGTGACTTTATTTACCAAGCCATGTTTTGGCAAGTCGTCGACATTTGTGGTTAAAATGATTTACCCACTTCTTCACAAACGATACCGACTTTTTAATATATTTGGCGACCGCAGAATGTGTCATTTCAGGCTCCCTTGGATGGGAACAAAGAAAGATTGCCTCGAACAGACTGTAAGTCAAAATATTTCGTAATTGTCTATAATTTCAAACAGAGAATTTTTTTCACTTAACAAGTTCCATCAACATAGATTGTCAGTAGTGAAAAATATTCTCCGTGAATTAACATAATTGGTTTTAATTTCATTTGTCCTGACTTTGTGGATTTCGCTTTCTAGTAACTATAATGTTTTAGAGTCTTTAGGTCTGTGGCTTCCATATTCATTCTATAAGTAGGATTTTACATAGAAATAGTGCTGGAACTAACATATACTGCTAAATTAATTACAGGTGCAGGAAATTGCATGGAAACCGTTATCGAGTTATAAACGAAACTACACATACGTTCATATGAAAGTTTATATTCGGAGTGTTTGTTTAGTTGGAGAATTTATTTTAACAGATTATACCACTCACTAAAATAAGTCATCTCCCCAAATATCATATATAAATGTTGATTAATATTACTTTACTGAAATAATTTAAATTCTTTAATTCATTTATTTATTTATATGTGCAAAGTCTGTAATTTGCCGCCTAGTTTTTTTTATATTTTATTAAAGTTTAAAACGTCGGGTATGTTTGGTTTGTAAATAGACTGGTAATAATGTTATATTATCGAGATACTTATAGATATAATATATGGGCAGGATTAAATGCATTTTGACATAATTTTATACTGGCTTCTATTAAACAGTTTTTGAAAACTTCATGGGTTATATTGGACTTCGTTTGTACCATAACCAGCTAAAATGCATCCTGTAGAGAGAACATAGAATTCTAATTAGCCCAACATCGGTCATGTTTGGTTTGTAAATAGGCTGGTAAGTATGTTATAATATCAAGATTCTAATGATCTATGATCTGTGAGTAGGATTAAATGCCTCTTCCTCTATCTTATTGCTCTTGGCAGGAGATGGTGACTACTCATGAGCTGGTTCTTCGCACTTGATTCTTCCAGATCTCTTGGTCTAGGGCCATCTGGACTCATGTAGATTTTTTTCAACAAGGGCCCGCAGCTGGTCTATCCACCTTATAGTCTCTTGATTTTCTGCCGCTGACCTTTCCTTCGATTACCAGTTTCTCTATGGTATCTCTTCTTCTGGCGATAGGACCAAAATATGTGAGGTAGGCTTGGTTTACACGTCTTAGTGACCTAGTTTTCACATTCATCTCCTCCAAGCCTGACATGTTAGTCTGGTGCTCTGTCCAGGAGATCCGAAGAACTCGTCTGTACACCTACATCTCGAAACTTTCAGCTCTTTTTCTGTCAGTTTGTTTTAGTGTCCAGGTTTCGACTGCATACATTGCAATAGGAAATATGAGGGCATTAACGAATGGTAATTTCGTTGTCTTCGTTATTATGCTATCCTTCCAGATTTTCGTCAATTTTTTGGTTACTGTCTTGACCATCGCTATCCTCCTCTTGATCTCGTCCGAGCATCCTCCAGCGTTGGCGATTAACGGGCCTAGGTAGCTCTCGACGACTTCGCTCCCAGCTACCACTCGCTTTTGTGGTTGGTTATTGGTAGGTCTGTCGATCATCATAACTATGGTTTTGGTTTTGTTTATTTCGAGTCCATATTCCCTGCTGACTTGAGTGAGCGTTGCTATAATAGTCTTGAGTTCCGGAGCATTAGTGGCTATGATAAGGGTGTCATCAGCGTACCTTAAGTTGTTGATCTTTTTGCTTCCCACTGAAATCCCTTCTTCTCACTCTTTCAAGACTTTTCTTATTATATATATATATGTACATATATATATATATATATATATATATATATATATATATATATATATATATATATATATACTGTGTCAGCTTTCGATGGAGTAATAGGTATGCGTACTTAATATAATTCGTTGTATCCTACCATCGTACTCCGTAACTTCTGGGATAAGTACAGTTGATTCCGTTCTCTTGTTTGTCAATCCCAGCCTGACTGATGAGCCGTGATACGGCGAAACGCGTCTCAGGATGGATTTGAGGGACAAGAGAACGGCTAGTAAACTGCTGAAATAAGGACTTCTGTCTATTTTCAGTTGCTTTACAATAACTAACGAGAATTTGGAAGGATCGTGTAATAACGAAGACAACCAAACTACAACTTGATAATGCCCTCATATTTCTTATTGCAATATAGCCAGCCGAAACCTGGACACTAAAGCTAACTGACAAAAAAAGAGCTGAAAATGTCGCGATGTGGGTGTACAGAGGACTTCTTAGGATTTCCTGGAGAGAGCACCGGACTAATGCGTCGGTTTCAGAACGTGAAAACTAGCTTACTGTAACGTGTAAATCAAGCCTACCTAACATATTTTGGTCATATAGCCAGAAGAAGAGACACCACTGGTAATTAAAGGAAAAGAGACAGATCTTCTGCAAGATGAATAGACCAACTGCAATCAAGTGCGAAGACCTAGCTTATGGCTATTCACCACGCTCTGCAAAGGGCAATAGGATAGAGAAGATGATTTGTCGTGGTCTAGAACAGGACTCGTCATAAAAAAAGTGTGGGAAATTAAATAATTTCAAAACATTGTATCTTTTGTAATATTTACTTATATGATTATATTAAGTATATATGGGTAGCTGGATAACTGTATTTGAACAGGGCATCAGGAGAAACGCTTAATATATTTGTAGCAAACAGAATTTTTATATTTCAATATTTTAAAGTTTTCTGAAAAGCAAGATTTTGTTCAACTCGAGATATATAGTACTACATTTAGTGTGTGTTATGAGGGCCGCCTTTTAGGTTTTTACAAAGAATCATTAGATGGCCCTATTAAAATGTGACATTACTACTGTTGACATTTGTTATGGTTAGAATAGTGGCAGCTCAGAAATTGGTTGTTTACAGTGAGCATTTAAAAAAAGACTTATTAACAAATGGAAATTTTACGTGAAAGTTTTCGTTGGAAGATTTTTTACGGTTTTAGTAAACTCAAGAACAATACCTCGAGTCGCTTCGTTTAATCTTTGGTAATGATTCACTATCTGAAAATACTGTTTAAAATTGGTTGGCAGAATTTCGTCATGGTCGTGCTTCCGTCACCGATGAATTTCGTGAAGGTCTACCAAAATCGGTTCTTGTTCCAAGAAACATCGATGTTGTGCACAACATAATTAAAGAGGAACGGCATGTGAAACAGATGTGTTCCCGATGGATTCCGCATAATTTGACCGAAACTCAAAAATGGGCTTGTTTCAATTGACGTAAGGAAATACACAAAATATTCAACCGAGGACATGCGAAATCCGTATACAACATCGTAACAGGAGACAAAACTTGGTTATATTCGTACGAGCAAGAAACTAAGCAACAATCAACTATTTGGGTGTTCCAAGATGAACCGAATCCAACAAAAGTGGTTCATTCGCGAAGCACTTTCAAGAAAATGATCGCTTGTTTTTTTGGTTATACTGGACATCTTGCAACCATTGCTTTAGAGGATCGAAGAACAGTTAATGCCGAATGACACACAACAAGTTGTTCCCCAGAAGTCATCGACAAAATTAGGAAAAACAGCCGAAAATGTCGCATTGTTCTTCATCATGACAATGCTAGCTCTCACACAGCACGTAAAACAATTGATTATTTGAGGAAGAAAAACAACGAATTAATCTCTCATTGCACGTACTTATCTGATTTACCTCTTAACGACTGAATCCTTCCAAAACCATGTTTGTGAGGTCGCAAATTCAGAGTGGAAAAAATGTTTCGAAAATTGATTCGAACACATGCAAAAGTGTATAAATCTTAAATACGAATATATTGAGATACAATAAAACAATTTGTACCAAAATTTTTTTTTCTTTTATTGTTTTTTTAAAAACTTAAAACATAGTCCTCGTATCAAAACGTAGAAATTAAAATATGGTTTCCTATAACAACGTACGATATATAGTTTTTTTTTGGAGATGATTAAAATTTAGTTCTTGTTCAAAGTTTAACCTTCTTTATGAGAGGTATTTAAAATATATAAAAGAAAATATTTTGGCATAAAGGTTTTTATTACACAATAGTTTTTATTTTTGTTCGGAGAATATATTTTGTAGAAAAAAAAATATATTTCTCTTTACCTGATCCAAGTCAGATATAAATGTAATAAACGATTTTCGTAACGGTTTTTACCACACCAACAAAAAAATTTTTTTAGCGTGGTCACAATCCTCTAAGAAATAAGATGATTTTGAGGTAATCCAAATTGCTATTGTCATTAAAATTATGATTTTATGACAAAGAGATATTTACCAACAAACCTATACCCAAAAATAAGCTGTCAAGAAAAAAAGGGATGTTTAAGTCGTTTCGTTTATTATATATATATATATATATATATATATATATATATATATACACACATATATATATATATATATATATATATATATATATATATATATATATATATATATATATATATATATATATATATATATATATATATATATATATATATATATATATATATATATATATATATATATAACAAATAAAGAAAAAAAGCCAGAGTTGCCGTATCTAACAAAATTCTTAAATATAAAATCAGTTGGGAAACTAGGTAAAGGGCTTCAAAAGATTGCATTTAGAACAGGGATGTCATTGAAAACCTTGGATGCTGAAAACATTTTTAATTAATTCATTCCAAACAACCACCTGTGGCCGGCGCCATGCAAGAAGTGATTGACATACAGCTGACAGAAGACAGCTACCTGACAGAGATAAGGGATTTTTTTGAAAACCTAAAAACCGAATAATATAAACAACCGGAAGGAGAACTGGTCCACTGAAAAATGTATAAATGGTCAAAATTTATAGAATTGAGGTCTTTTGGTCCTGGTTTCTTAGTCATTGTTCCCCCTTCTTGGCTCAATGGATCACCCAAGGGTTCTTATATTATTTGCCCACTCTCCTCGTTTCGCTTTTCGTTCTTTTCGTCGGTTGTTCTTGTGTCATTGCCACTGTTTTGTGTTCCCCTTCCCTCCCTCCTTGATTTCTCATGCTTGAGTACACCCTTTGGTGACCAAATCTCCTTTTCTAAATAAATAAATTATTAATTAAATCAACATATAACTAAATTAATATACTGTCTTTCCTTCTCCTTTATCTCTTTTGCTAGCTCTCTCGCTTCCCCTCCCTTCTCACCCCGCCACTTTTTACAAAAAATTGCGGTGGCATTTTTAATCCGAATCTTCATATCGGTTTTAAATGTGTTCAACTGGTATTTTCTTCCGCTACCAATTCTATAAATTTTGACTATTTATACATTTTTCAGTGGACCAGTTCTCCTTCCGGTTGTTTATATTATTCGGTTTTTAGGTTTTCAAAAAAGTCCCTTATCTCTGTCAGGTAGCTGTCTTCGGTCAGCTGTATGTCAAATGGATTCAAACTTTCAGAACATATTCTTGGAGTCATTCTGAACAAATGTCTTGCTGGGCACAATGCAATCCTATGAGTAGATCTTGCGCTGCAAACATTGTAAGGGGTTACCTACACCTGGGCACTGCAAAAATTAAGTGCGTTAAAAAAATATTTAAAGGTTATTAAGTGAATAATACAAACGAATGGCGATTATATATTTTTATTGTATTTTAAATTATAAGAATTTTTTTTTAAATATGTTTTAAGAGATTACATACACCTGGCCGCTGCTTTTAGCAGCGCCCAGGTGTATGTAATCCTTTAAAACATATTTAAATTTTTTTTTTAATTTTAAAGTATAATAAAAATAAGTAATCGCCATTTTTTTTGTATTATTCACTTAATAACCTTTAATTTTTTTTTTAATATACATAATTTTTGTAGGGCCTAGATATATATAACCCCTTAAAATGCTTGCAGTGGAACATCTACTCATAGGATTGCGTTGTGCCGAGCAGGACATTTGGTCAGGATAACTCTAAGAATATGTTCTGAAAGTTTGAACCTATTTGAGTAAAAGCCACTGTCCATAAAGAAATGGCGGGGTCTTTTATACAACAAAACTATATTAATCAAAAAATATTCTGCTGAGGGAAACCTTTCAGACGTGCTGAAGATTGCTAAGGTGCTACAAATTTTCAAAAACGTTGATCCATAGTTACCCTAAATCTCTAAGCTACCTTGTTTGGGAAGAGTTATTGGATTCTTGGGTTTCTCCGACCATAAACTGCTTTCGACATCGAGTATACTACAAATCAGTGACAGAAAGGCGCCTAAACCGCGCAAGATTTGGCACTACAAATCTGCTAAATGAGAAGAGCTCATGGAATAGTTTTGAACTTCCCCTGGGTTAGACGTTTATTTTCGATCCGACGATCCATCTGACTGCGCCAAGGATGTTTCCGATGTTATTTTCCCTGGCATGGAAGCCTACATCCCTTTTTCGAAAAAATGCCCTTCCAATGGCAAGCTTTGGTTTGATCGAAAATGCAAAGAAGCCTCTAAATATCTTGCCTACCGACAATGGCGTGAAAATCCTAACACCATAAATTGTAACTCATTTGTTCGCGCCCGGAATAGATGCAAACCAAGGAGGCACACAATCAATGAATTAGAAGTAAACTTCTCGTTTGTCCCAACAATTCCAGGTCCTTTTGGTCAGTCGCTAAGGCAGTTAGTCAAAATTTCACCAAATCCACCATACCACCACTCATACGGCCAGATAATTCTATTGCAACAACACCTGTTGAGAAAGCGAACTTGTTGGCTGAACTCTTTGCTTTACATTCTATTGTCGATTTCCAAGGAAAAATACCACCTACTATCCCCATAGTGCAGTCAAGGATGCCCGTATTGTCTTCAGACAGCGTATCATAAAACGTATTTTATTGAAGCTAGACACGAAAACAGCTTCTGGCGCTGACGCTGCCATAATTCTCAAAAACTGTGCGAAGGAACTAACACTAGTTCCTTGTAGATTTTTCAACCTATCCTACAGAAAGGAAATATTTCCTTCCTGCAGGAAATGTGCCACAATTCAGCCGATACTTAGAAAAGGCAAGAACACTTTGCTAAATAACTACCGACCAGTCGCACTCCTTTCAGTAGTATCGAAAGTCATGGAAAAGGCTATCAATCAGCACCTTCTAAAATATCTTGAAGGATTCAACATTATTAGCGACCACCAATATGGCTTTTGTAAACATAGATCAAAAGGAGATCTTCTGACTTATGTCACACATGTTTGGAACAATACAATTGAAAACTTTAGAGAATCTCTAGCGGTTGCTCTTGGTATATCCAAGGCATACGACCATGTTTGGCACGATGGATTGTTGGATAAGCTACGCTCTTCTGGTATGTCTGAAAAGTTCTGTTTGTGGCTCCCATGTTTCCTCAGAGAGCGTTCTTTACGAGTGGCAGGCGACGGGTTTCTTTCTAACACCTTCACTATCAACGACGGTAGGCCCCAAGGCTTCATACTGTCTCCTACTCTCTTTCTCATTTACATTAACGATCTGCTGGAATCCAATCTACAGCTTTGTAGATGAAAGTACGCTTATCTCTTCATTCACTGTGTACGCTCGGACATCGGCTACTCAGACGAATATCCGCAGACAGCAGGAAGTCATTCAACTTAATAAAGACCTAGAAGAAATTTGATCTTGGGGTGGCAGTAACCAAGTTGAATTTAACGCTATGTCCTGGCACGAACATGTCTCAGGCATAGCAAGGAGAGCTTCTCAAAAGTTGGGAATATTATTTCGAACCAGAAAGCTTTACATTTCACAACTGTTAATTCTTTGCAAAGCTCAAATTCGACCAACTATGGAATACTGCTTCCATGTTTGGGACTTTGCTCCCAAACATACACTGCATTCTTTGAATTCTATTCAGAGTATAGCTGTCCGTCTGATTGAAGACCCGGAACTGATCGGCGGCCTTGATTCATTGGAACATCGAAGAACGGTTGGCGACTTGAGTCTATTCTACAAGTATTTTCATGGAAAGCGTTTCTAAGGATATGGTGTGCTTAAACCTTCCCAGAGCGGTGCATGTCGTGCTAATACTTCACATCCGTATGAGGTTTAGCTTGTTACTCCTCGTAAAACCCTTTTCAAGCAGTCTTTTATATGGAGAACATCATCCCTTTGGAGTACAATTATAGCGATTCAAGACCAACGTGAATCACTTTTTCCGCACACATGTTGCTCCTGTAGCGCTTTAGTTATTTTCCTGCAGCACGTGTGTTAGACCCATAAAAAAAAATAATTAGTTTTAAGAAGACAAGATTGTTCTTCATTTTAACATTTTAATATTTTAAGGAATAACCATTTCGATTGTAGAAGTGCATACTATCCCATAATTGGGATTGTAGAGGTGATTCAAGGCGTTGTTGTGAGCAACGATCTGTTGCTTTATGGAACGTCAGCCGAGCTTCTAGAAAAATTTAAATTTTATAGCATTAACCGTATACTTCTTTTACTGTTTAAATCTTACTTTAACAAGCGATTGCACTAAACAGCGTTTCTTCGACATAGGATATCATTGCAATAGGTGTTCCCTAAAGGTTAATATTTAGGGCGTTACTATTTATTTATAATTGTAATCAATGACTTCATCGCTGCAATTTCTTTGTACGTGTTACGAAGAGTAAAAATCTCGAAGGATACCTAGTGCAATCGTAGATGAAATGTTGGAAGTCTACCACAAACTGATACGATAATATTACAAGAATCACGATTTCTCATCCAAACATTAAAATATTTTCGTTAATAATTCTATAAAAACTGGTGAGAATAATACGGTTCGAAAAATAATAATGTAGATTCATAAATTTAATATCGGGATAATTAAACGTTGGCATTGTGTAACAACGAACAATAGAGAGATATTGCAATGCCTATTTTTTGCATGCTTTCGCCTTTATCGTTATCTCAAGCATGCATAGTGTTAACGAGAAGGAATTGCAAGGTTAGGATAGTATTCATCTTTTAGAACTTAGGGGATTTTTTTTTCATTTATTTCTTGGTTAGGCACACTGATTATTAGTATTTGATGGGTCAAAACAGGTTTTTAAAAATTAAAGCTGTGTCTAGCAGGTTTCTATAACTTTCTTTAATATTTCCAAGGTAATACGAATGTGCGATAAACATTTTATTTGAAATTAGCACTACACGTACTGTAATGCCATTGTGTCAAAGATTGCTAATTCCTAACATAATCTGAATACTAATTAAGCGTTGCCAGTGTTATTTGCTATAAAAGATTACCATTTCAATTTTACTGTATTTTCTCAGTGGTTTATACAGTGTGTCCCAAAAAGTTTTATACAAATGGCGAAAAAGTTTAACTTACATATTACAAAAAAATTTATTCTTGATAAAAAGTTTTGGATCACATGGAAATCCATAATTAAGCATCAAAAGTTTAAAACAATTGATGGTATACAGGGAAAATACAAAATAATGCTTTATAATGAAGAATAAAGTGTGTTTAATTTTAAATATAGAGCAAAATATCAATTGAAAATGTTAATAGGAACTAAAAAATTATGCTCACGTTTAGATTTGTGGCCTTTCTAGTTAAAGATTCAAAAAAAAAACTCCAGTAAACACGTCAATAATTGTCGGATTATTAAGTGAATATAGGAAAACCAAATTAATTAAAAACCAGTGATTTTGATTGTATCATATTCTGGTTAAAAATTTGATATCCTTTTTATCTACTTAGCAACAATTATATCCACAAAAAATTTGTGCTAATATCAATTTACTTAATTACTACGTACATAACATAACAACTAAACATATGAATTATTTCTAACTTTAATGCACGAGTGCTTCAATGTATCCACCGTCCATTTCTAGACATTCTTCGAGAAAAATATTTGATTAAATCTCTAATTACGTCAGGAGTTATAGCTTCACATGTTTCCCTAATGACTCTCTCAAGATGACCAACATCTTGAAATGGCCTTTTAAGATAAACCTTTCCTTTTAAGTAGCCCCATAAAAAAAGTCTAGAGGGGTGATGTCCGAAGACCTTGGGGGCCAAGTAAACTGCACATACCTCCCTATTACTCTATTGTTAGGCGATTAAGAAACTCAGGGACCTCATTATTTAAAAATTCTAGGTAACATTCAGCATTCATATTATTTCGAAAAAAGAATGGTTCAACTATTCTATCTTTAAAATCTCCACACCATACATTGGTGTTAAACGAGTATTTGTCTCGAGTTTGGATATTGAAGTTAGGATTAACATCGCTCCACCAGCGATAGTTCTGAGAACTTACTGTCCCATTAGACGTAAATGTCGCTTCATCGGAGAAAAGTCTTTGTCTTGCCATAAACCTTTTATCTTCCAATTCTCCTTGAGACTAAGCACAAAATTCAAATCTTCGTTCAAAATCTCCTGCTTTTTAAAGTATGAGTAAATTGGGGTTTGCATGGTTTAAATTTATTTGATCTTAAAATTCTCGCAACTGTAGTTTTATTCACATTCAATAAAGCTGATCTTTTGGCATTTCTACTACCAACAGAATTACTTGATTTTGATTATCTTTATTTGAAACCCATGCCCGATTTTTTTTTAAATTTATTTTCAACACTTTCATATTTCTTGAATTTATTTATTAGATATCCTACAGTTGTGATGTGTACAGTTTTATCAGGGTGTCTATTATTAAAGATTTCTGCTGTTTCTGTAAAAGTTTTATAATTATCTCCAACTATAAGAATAATTTCAATTTTATCTTCAACACTCAATTTTACTGGCATTTCTAGTTATTGCAAATACAGACTGACGTTAGTTTTGAAGTTATTTGACAGTTGTTAGGTATTTCCAAAGATATGTTCATTTATTTTCAGCCTAAAATTTGTAGTGGTTTCGTTTTCTTTTATTCAATAAATAATCCAATATTTACTGACGTGTTTACTGGAGTTTTTTTGAATTTTTAACTAGGAAGGGCACAAATCTAAACGTGAGCATAGTTTTTTAGTTCCTATTAACATTTTCAATTAATATCTTGCTCTGTACATAAATTTAAAAATACTTTATTCTTCATTATAAATCATTATTTTTTATTTTCCCTGTCAAATATTTTCGACTGATTGGAGACCCGGAACTGACGGCGTTGATTCGCTGGAACATCGAAGAACGGTTGACGACTTGAATCTGTTCTACAAGTATTTTAATGGAAAGTGTTCGAAGGATATAGCCCGCTTAATTCCTCCCAGAGCGGTGCATATTAGAAATACATGTCGCGCTAATACTTCACATCATTATGAGGTTCAGCTTGTTACTCCACGTACAACCCTTTTTAACCAGTCTTTTATATGGAGGGCTGTGTTTCCCACCTAGTACGATTTACAGCGATTCAAGAACAACGTGAATCGCTTTTTCTGCACACATGCCGCTCCTGGAGCGCTTTAGGGACTTCTCTACAGCACGTATGCTAGACCCATAAAAAAAATTAACTTTTCTCTTATTTTGTTTCAATTCTGCACAAGTTCCAAATGATGGGCACATGTTACATACACCTCCAATTTTTAAAATTCGATTTCTTTGTTTTTATTCTTATCCTCTAAACTCTAAGAATTATGCAACAAAAATTTTTAAGAAAATTCCATTCCATTAAAAAGTTACAGCATTAAATGTGATCTGGCTTCGGATTGGGACCGCTACCTATTTTCAGACACTGCTTGCAATATTACTCAGTCAATTCTTATTGTTTGTTAACTTTTTTTGAAATTGTAAAAATCACTTTTTCTACAAATTTTCGAGAGGTTTTTTTAATTTTTCCAATAGGCATTTTTTTATAAATAATTAAACATAAATTTTTTGGTCGAAAATTCCATGCTAAAGTTTTCAAACACCGCATATTTTTTATTTTTGAAAAAAAACCCTTCGACAATTTTCAACTACTACATTATTTTACAAGATTAACTCTTATTTTTGCAGATTGGATTATTTTTTGTCAAGTTATCCTCCAGACAAGAAGATAGTTTTCATTAATGGTCTATTTAACACTTACTTGCTTACTTACTTCCTCTTCTAAGTAGGTCACAGACCTGTTCTACTTCGTTATTAAGCCTCTTGTGATTCGGATGTCCAGCTGTCTTTCCATCTCTTTGGTGGTCGTCCTTTTGATCTTGTTTCATGTGGTTTTTTGTTCATACATATTCTTATCAATCTCGTATCTTCCATCCTTTGTACATGTTCACGCCACTCTCTTCTTCTCTTTCTTCCCCATCTGACTATATCCTCTACCTTGCATTGTCCTCTTATGGTGTTGTTACTTACTCTGTCTAATAAACTTTTTCCTGTTATTGCTCTCAGTAGTTTCATTTCATTTGTTCTTAGTAGCTGTTTGGTTTTGTTTGTGTCTGCCCGTGTTTCTATGCTATAGTTTGGGTCTAACGCAAATTCTATATATTCTTGTTTTTGCTTCTACACTTAGATCTTTGTTTTTTCCAAACTACATCTCTGAGGGCCCCTGATATTGCTGTTGCTTTATTTCTTTGTTGTTTCACTTCTTCTGTTATATCTCCGTAGCTAGTAATTAGTATATGGGCTTTTCATTACTTGCTCTATTAATTTCCCATTTATTTCTAATTTACACCTTACTGGTTCTTTAGCTACTGTGATGCATTTTGTTTTTGTCGGTATTGACATCCATGTTGTTTCTTTTGCTACTTGTTTGAATTTATAGAGCAGTCTTTGTAGGCAGTGTTCCGATTTTGATACTAGAACAATATCATCTGCATATCTCAGAATGTTTATTTGTTTATCTCCTAGTTCGTATCCATCATTGACTAGGATTAGTTCCTCAATTAGTTTATTCATTATTATGCAGAATAGTAACGGGCTTAAGCTATTTCCCTATCATATTCCTACTTTTATATTTATTTCCTTTGTTATTGCTTACCTTGTGTTATTACTTCTTATTTTTGTTGTGTTACCGTGATTGAGTTTTTGGATTATTTGTAGCATTTGGTACGGAATTAGGCCCTTTATTAATTCTAATATATCTTTCAACCTGGCTCTGTCGAATGCTTTCCTTAAGTCGATGAAACAAAAAAAAATGCTGGTTTCTGGAATTCTATAGCTTTTTCTCTTATTTGCCTTATTGCAAAGATAGCGTCTGTGATTGATTTGTTTTGGCGGAACCCTTGTTGCTCGTCGCTTATATGTATATTGTTTTCCATTTCACTTTTCAGAATACTTCTGAACACTTTCATAATACTTGCTAGCAGTGTTATTCCTCTATAGTTGCTCGGGTCTTTTTTGCTGCCTTTTTTAAATATCTGTATCGTGATGCTTTTTGTCCATTTCTTCGGTATTTCTATTTCCTGTAATATCTTATTAAAAAATGTTATCATTTCCGATATGTAGCTTTCTCCGGCATATTTAATTAATTCGTTTGGTATCCCATCTTCTCCTGGTTCTTTTCCATTTTTAAGTTTCTTAATTGCCATCGATACTTCTTCTCTTCCTAATTTGTAGTTTTCGTCTGTTTGTTGTCTGTTGTTTATAATTTCTGCTATGTTCTCTTCTTCGTCGGACTGGTTTTTCATATAGTTGTTTTAAAGTCTTGTTGCCAATCGTTTGTTTCAATATTTGTGATTGTCAAATATTCATTAATATTGGCTTTTCTTCTTTGTAACATTTTCCATACCTTTTTTGTCCTGTGTATAAACCTCTTTCCATTTCTTTTGTGAAATTTGTCCAATATTCCTACTTTGTTTTTTTAATTTTTTGCGTTTACTTCATTTCGTATTTCTATGTAGTGCTGTCTGTTTTCTTCGTTTTTTTTGTGATATGTATTGTATGTGCGCTCTTCTTTTCTTTGCTGCAAGTTCTTTGACTTCTTGGGTGAACCACGGAGTATTGTTTTATTCGTCTCTCACGTTTATTCGTCTTGTTACCTATAGCATCTTTACTCGCTTGTTCAACAGGATAAAAAATATTGTTAAAATTTAAAACATATTTAAAAAAAAATTCTTATAATTTAAACTACAACAAAAATATATAATCGCCATTCTTTTGTATTATTAACTTAATAACCTTTAAAATATTTTTTTTAAATATACAGACTTTTTGCAGCGTTCAGGTATACGTAACATCTTAATTACTTCCTTCTACTACTGCACAATCTCAAAGCGGCGGCGGCGGGGGCACATACTTCAAATAAAGATAAAGACAGTGGCCTATCAAAATAAGCGTTGCAAAATCTCTCTAATATTTATTAATATGTATTATATCAATATAACAGAACCATGGGATTCCCTGTTGAAAACCTTTATAGCCTGACAATCGGTTTTTTGTTTTCAACCAGACTATAACATTTTAATTTATGTTATTCATGTTAATATTGTTAATACAAAATCAATTTGCACGGTTTGTTTAAATTTGAATAAACCTTTGTAGAGAATAAACTCTTTTAACGGCTTAATGGCAACCAATAAATAACTATTGTGGAGAGAGAGAAGAAATATTTATATGAACTAATTTATACACAATTACACATTTATAAACAGAAAATTAGCAAATAATAATTAGATCATTACATTTTAGTTTAAGTAATGTTTTCCTTTATGCTCTAAACATTTTACTAATTCAATAATTAGACAAAAATTTAAAAAATATGTACAGGGCATCGATATCAGTACCGTTTCAGATATACAGGGAGTTTTTCAAAAATTTGCATTTTGGAAAAATGTTTGTAATTCTTTTCCTATTGAAAATTTTTGATTTCTGTAAAAACATTCTCAAAGCACTTTTTCACGTGAATTTCAACAGTGTAAGTTACATTTTTTTACAACTAATATTTTAATAGTTATTAACGCAAAAATATATTTTTTTAAATGGAATACCCTGCATATTTCTTCTTATCCGAATAGAGCTTTAAATTACCAATCTAAAAATATAGCACACTTTATATTTTGTTTAAATCTACTTCAAAATATAAAGGTTTTTAATTTTTTACGCGAGTTTTAAATGCACATTTTGTGAAGTAGGCTTTGGACGGAGCGGCAATAGTAACTGTTTACGGATAGTAGTCAAATCGTAAAAAAAAATTCCCAGCAGTAACTCTAAGGCTCATAATTACAATGAAATTTATTAAATGCTATAGTAATTTAAACTATGTAGAAAATAAAACAAAACAACAATAAAACAATTTATTCCGAGTAGAGCAAACTAAAACAAAACAATTTTCTATAAAAGATGTTCGAAATGTCGACCAGTTTCATTTACACATAGGCGGCACCTTTCCTGGACACTTCTTACCGAGTTGATTAGTTCAAGAGGAGTGAGAGCTGCAAAACTTTGTATCACTGCGACTTCTAACTCTTGCCTGGTGTTTGTTGGCAATTTAAAAATTAGGTCTTTCAATCCTCCTCAGAGATAGAAGTCCATGGGTGTTAAATCCGGTGACCTTGTCGGCCCAACGGTTCGGACCTTGGTTGGCTATCCAGTTATTGTCGAAATTGGCAGATAAAAGATTACTGATAACCGCAGCGGTATGAGGGTTACCCCGTCGTGTCGAAAATATATATTTTTAAGGTCCATTAACGGCAGTTCGTCAACAAGAGGTACTGTTTGCTGCCTTAAAATTTCTAAATATCTCTCAAAGGTGAGTGTTCCTTCGTAAATAAATGGACCTATAACCCTGCCTCTAAAACTTCCTGCCCAGACATTAAATCCAAATCTGCCTTGATTTCTTTGCTCCACAACTAAATGAGGATTTTCTTGTGCCCACATATAAGAATTGTAATGGTTAAAAATACCTGCATTGCTTACATAAGCTTCGTCTGTCCAAATGCAATTTAATGAAAAATTCGGAACGTGGTTACAATTCTCCAGAAACCATTGGCAAAAATCCATACGCCGTTGAAAATCTCCGTCTCTAAGGTGATGAACTTTTCTTGTCCTATATGTGCTTCTTCAAAATACGACTTACGTTAGTTCTTTGTAGTCTAATGGATTCTTTTAACTGTCGGGTTGAAGTGTTGGGATTATTTCCGATATTTTTCTAAAACTACTATTTCTTCTAACTCATTATCCTTGTTTGATGCATAATTTTTGGGTTGTTTCTTTTCAAAAATGGCCACTATTAACTAGGTTTTGTCGCAATCGATATATCCTTGAAGGGTTGACGCCTCTCTGGATACCATTCGTGGTACAAATTACTTGCCGCTTCCGAATTTTCTCTGGTTTGTATGAAACCCACTATCATATCCCATTTTTCGTAATTTTCAAACTTCATTGCGATTTATTTGACAATTCAATAACTGATCCTGAAGTAAAATTTGACAACTCCGAGTAAACAATTGAAATAAACCATATGGCCGCTCCGTCCAAAGCCTAATTTACAAAATGTGCATTTAAAAACTCGCGTAAAAACTGAAAACCTTTATATTTTGAAGTAGATTTAAGCAAAATATAAAGTGTGCAATATTTATAGAATAAGGAAAAATATACAGGGTATCCCATTTAAAAAAATATATTTTTGCGTTAATAACTATTAAAATATTAGTTATAAAAAAAAGTAACTTACACTGTTGAAATCCACGTGAAAAAGTGCTTTAAGAATGTTTTTACAGAAATCAAAAATTTCCAATAGGAAAAGAGTTGCAAACATTTTTCCGAAATGCAGATTTTTTAAAAACACCCTGTATATCTGAAACTGTACTAGATATCGATAAACAGTTTTCACCATTGAGTTTATCATAAAGATTGAGTCTCAGACACCGACATCAGTTTTCGTCTATCTCCTTTAGATAAAGGGATTTACCTTTAAAAGTGTCCAATTTGGACCACCCTATACAGAGGATTTTTAAATATTTTCTCTAGATTTACAATTATAACACATGTTACGAAGGTTGTATGATAAGTACCTGGCCTCGGCCAGAGATGATGCTACTACTACTTAAATATTATTCTTAAACATAACCTTTCACAAGAATCCTGTCAAATTCTCAAGTCGCTGTGTGATTTACCAGGTGTATAAGTATGAAATGCGGATTTCAGACAACAGATGGTGCACCAATGCAGTTTATGCTATAAAGATTTGACACTGCGCCATTTTGTTGTGTCATCAACAAGTGTCAGGCGCGCACGAGTGATAAATTGGAAAAGTGTGTGCATAGTGTTGTGTTGTTGTGTTCAATATGTCGAAATTTATACCCAACAAAGAGCATTCGCGGACAGCATTAATTTTTTGTTTTCATTTGAAGAAAACTGCTGTTGAATCATACCGATTACTTCGAGAAGCTTATGGTGAACATGCTCCATCGCAAGATACGTGTGAACGATGGTTTCGGCATTTCAAAAGTGGTGACTTCGATGTTGCAGACAAGAAACCTGGAAAACCGCCAAAAAAAATACGAAGATGTGGAATTGCAAGCACAAAAACAACTCGCCGAGCAATTGGGCGTTAGTCAACAAGCTGTTTCCAATCGGCTACGAGAGATGGGAAAGATTCAGAAGCGCAAAAAACACGTGTGACATTTTGCTCGCTCGGTACAAAAGGAAGTCGTTTTTGCATTGTATAGTTACAGGGGATGAAAAGTGGATTTATTTTGAGAATCCCAAGTGCAAAAAATCATGGGTAGATCCAGGCACACCATCCACATCGACCGTAAGACCGAATCGCTTTGGCAGAAAGACGATGCTCTGTGTTTGGTGGGACCAGAGGGGTGTGGTCTATTGTGAGCTGTTAAAACCTAGGGAAACGGTTAATACTAAACGTTACCAACAACAGTTGACCGATTTGAACCATTCGCTGCTTGAAAAAAGGCTAGAATACGGAAAGAGGCAACACAAAGTCATTTTTCTTCATGACAATGCTCCATCACATACGGCAAAACCAGTTCGCGACACGTTGGAAGCACTCAGCTGGGAAGTTCTACCCCATGCGGTTTACTCACCACTCCGATTACCACTTGTTTGCATCGATGGGTCACGCACTTGCTGAGCAGCGCTTTGGTTCGTACGAAGATGTGAAAAAATGGCTCGATGAATCGTTTGCAGCAAAAGGGGAAAATTTTTACTGGCGTGGTATTCACAAATTGCCCGAAAGATGGGAAAAATGTATAACAAGCAATGGAGCATACTTTGAATAAAGCACTTTTTATGATTCTTCCGAATTTAACATGTTGTTTTAGAAAAAAAATCCGCATTTCATACTTGTACACCTGGTATATATATATATATATATATATATATATATATATATATATATATATATATATATATATATATATATAAAAAATAAAGCTACAGTGATAGCGAAACATGTTGAAATATTAAAATAAATGTGGAGTTTACCAACAAATGAAAAAATTTCTTGTTTTACTGTTGTTTACTTAAACTTCATGGATCTCCACCAAGTATCGGCCAAAACAATACAGTTACAAAGTTACCTTTGCTATGCTTGCAATAAAATTAACGCCCAGCAAATTGAGTGACTATGCTATGCCCCGACTTAACTATGTCGGGTTCAGCAACTTTAACTTTTATAAGAGAAAACTGCCGTCTTGGTGTGGTAGCGTTAAATTCTACTCGATTACTGTCACTCCAAGATAGAACTTCTTCCAGGTCTTTGTTAAGTTGAACAGCTTCCTGATGTCTGCGTATATTTACATGACTAGCCGCTGTTCAAACATTCAAATTGAATGAAGAAATAAGCATAGTGCATAGCAAAGCTGTAGATTTAACTTCTGGTCCTTTTCAGCAAATCGATTACTGAGGAATTATTTTAAACAGCATTAGAGTTCGAATTAAATCTTTTAAAATATATAAACCATAGCCCTGTTCACCTCCTCAATGAATGATGTCGTTCAAAAACTATAGGTTACTCTCTTACCTATACACTCTAGCTATACTCTATATTTCAAAATAAGCATTTCACTTTATACGAGATTTACCTCTGCAAAAGATAGAAAGAATATTTACAACACGCATTATAATTAGTAGGATGCATGAACCTGTTGATCACTGTCCATTTTCACAGATCTTTAAATTAGACTTAAGATCCTTACCTTTATTTCCTATTTCCCATTGATTCTTGGGCGATACTTAGTCGTAATTACAGCGGCCGCCGAAAACCCAGCTTCGCATAAAAATTAAGTTGTAAATGGAATTAGAATTCTCTGAGCTTTATCACGCAGAAGAGAGTGTTGTACTGATATCCAAATTGCGGTTTATTTTATGTCGCTAAATTTTGTTTCCAAAGTATGGCCGCAAAACAACTCAACTTTTATCGGGAGTACATTTAAATCGAACACTGGCATTAAATGGATCTTGAGCCCATTCACATTCATCGACATTATCATTTCGAAACTATTTCGCAATCAAGGTGATAGGCTGTGATTAGTGTTCTACAAAAATAAATTTTATACCTCCAGATAAATTAACTCGCAAACGCAAAACGTGGTTATACAACAAAAACGTATGCCCGAATCCCATATTATCGCATAGTTTTTTGAAAAATTTCAACTCTAATGGCAGAGTTTGATATTATGAAGCGAGTGCCCTGTAAATAACTCTATAAGTTCACAGTGCATTAGGAGCTTTACTTCTAATAAACGCCTGCAATCCTCCATTACAGCCAGACATGGAACGAGCATCATTCTCAACCTAAGTCTGTCCACTCCAGGACGTAGGTCTCTTCTAATCTCTTCCATGCTTCCCTGTCTTTTGTCACTTTTAACCACTGCTTGCCGGGTTCTACTCTCATATCATCGATCCATCGTTTCTGTGGACGCTCAACGCTTCTTCCTGCTTCTCTAGGTCTTCATTCCGTGATCCTATACACCCATCTGTCTCCGGATGATCTAGCCACATGACCTGCACATCGCCACTTCATCTTTGTCGCCTCGAGAGTTATGTCAGTGACTTTGGTTCCTCTACTTATCTCCTCGTTATGAATTCTATCTCTAATGTAGATACCAAGCATGCTTCTCTCCATAGCTATCTGTGAAGTCACGAGCTTTTTAACAAATGCTTAAGTTTCCAGTCCATATGTGCTGACCAGTAGAGCACAGGAATTGTAGACTTTAGTTTTTAGCTTTGTAGGTATAGTACTTTTTAAGATATGTTCTAGTTTTCCAAAGGTTGCCCATGCCAACCTTATTGGTTTGGTAATTTCTGCATGCTGGTTCTCCTTTTCGATCTTAATAGTGTGACCTAAGCAGATATACTCGTCGGCGCGTTTTATGGAGTTATTTCCTATCTGTATATTCGCATCTTCAGTGCTCATAAATTTAGTTTTTTTAAAATTCATTATAAGACCTGCTTTTGCAGAGACCACATGCAGCTGATTCAACATTTTCTATAGCTCATTGGCATTATTAGCTATCATACCATGTCGTCTGCAAACCTAAAGTGACTTAGTCTAGTGCCATCGATGTTGTTGCCCTTCTCATCCCAATTTAACTCCTTAAAGACGTTGTTAAGGGCCTTCGTAAATAATTTAGGTGAGATAGTATCTCCTTGTTGCACTTCTCTTTTTAATGGTTGTTAGTGACAGTTGTTTCGTCAACTTTATTATGTATAGATGCTTATTTTTAGATTAATAGAATCACCAGCAATTTTAATCTACTCAAATTATTTTTGAATATTGTCAAGAATGAACGGTTAAGGCCTAGTACCAGTAGTGAAACTTTGATAAACAAAAGGTCTTTGGTTATTATCTGTGGCCTCATCTAACTGTAACCCAAATTTCCTACCTTCAATAAAGATGATAGGTTCATTAGGTGAAAGCACTTTTGACAGCAGCGTTCTAGCAGATTCATCGAACATAAGGTTCATCATATATTGTGGCAGCATTAGTTCCTTGGTATCGTTTCTGCATATGGTACCGAGAGTCCCAGTTTTCAGTCCCGACAGGTCATTGCATTTATTTGTTAATTTATTTATATAGTTCGCTTGGCCACGTCCATAGGTAGTACTATTACATTGTCTAAACATTGTTTTGGCATTTAGACAACGTTGTCCGATATTACATCTTCGCTGATATTCATCTAAAAAGGTTAATCCATATTCATGCGAAGGATAAAAAAAGAATCTACAGCAGCCGGTAGAATAAATTCTTCTGCGAGAGTATGAGGCTTCTTATATCTTGCGATAATATATGCCACCATGTAAAAGACTAGTAAGGTATTACTTGGCATTAATGTTTACTTATACTATAAAAAACCGGCCCGAGTGCAAGAGGGACTTGCGCAATTAGTGTTCCGTATGTGCTTTTAAAATAAAATAAAATTCCTACTTAGGCTAAGTTAACTAGGTTCCTGACACGTATATTTCTTAAGATTCAATATGTATTTTCACGTTTTTTCTTAGTCCTAGTAACCAATAAATCACTCTAGTTCAATCTAGAATCTAGTAATATTAATAATACTAATTTAGTACCTAAATATTTCTTAAATTATAAACAAATAAAATAAAATTATTTTCTCTCGGGATCCATTCGCATGTGGACCTAAAAATATATTAACAACACTTCCACCATATTGTCAAGGAACTTAGTTTTCCTAGTTTTTTCGCTCAATCTACACTTTATGATAAATATTCCAAAATTTTTTCAAAATTTCAGGATTTTTCGAGATAGGAGGGGGGGCAAGATATTTGACCAATTTGTTTTTAAATAAGACAAAGAATAGTGTGTACAAGTACTACATCATATACAATTTTGAACTCAGTTTTCATGTGACACCCTACTTGATGACCTGGTAAAAAAGATATTTCACTTCCGAAAACTAACCACTTACGTCAAAACTTAACTTTCAAAAACTACACGGCTCTGATTGGAACATCAATTTGTATATCCGTATCAAATTTCAACTTTCTATGTCAAATAGTTTCGGGGAAAATCGGGTGTGACAGGCGGATAGATGGATACCGAAGTTAGCCCCTAAGTGTTTCGAGGGGAACACTAATAAAAACTACAATTTTGTTCATTTAACTTTTTTAACTATATGGGAATATAGTCACGAGATTTACTAAACATACTGGGATGATGGGATGATTGATTTATAAATCTCGAGCGGTTGCTCTTGACATATCCAAGGCATTCGACCGAGTTTGGCACGATGGGCTGTTGGCTAAGCTACGTTCTTGTGGTATGTCTGAAAAATTCTGTTTGTGGCTCTCATGTTTCCTCAGAGAGCGTTCTTTACGAGTGGCAGTAGACGGATTTCTTTCTAACACCTTCACTATTAACGCCGGTGTACCCCAAGGCTCCATACTGTCTCCTACTCTCTTTCTCATTTATATTAACGATCTGCTGGAAAAGACCGAAAATCCAATCTTCAGCTTTGCAGATGACAGTACAGTTATCTCTTCATTTCACTCTGAATGCTCGGACATCGGCTACTCAGCCGAATATCCGCTGACAGCAGGAACTCATTCAACTTAACAAAGACCTGGAAGAAATTCTATCTTGGGGTGACAGTAACCAAGTGGAATTTAACGCTACAAAAACCCAGGCGGCAGTTTTCTCTAAAAAAGTTAACGTTGATGAACCCGACATAGTTGTGTCGGGGCACCCCATTCTTCTAACAGCGTCACTTAATTTGTTGGGCCTTAATTTGGGAGCAAATATGTCCTGGCATGAACATGTTGCAAGCATAGCAAGGAGAGCTTCTCAAAAGTTGGGAATATTATTTCGAACCAGAAAGCTTTACACTCCACAATAACTGTTAATTCTTTACAAACGTAAAATTCGACCAACTATGGAATACTGCTCCCATGTTTGGAGCTCCGCTCCTAAACATACACTGAATTTGTTGGATTCTATTCAAAGAAGAGCTGTTCGTCTGATTGCAGACCCGGAACTGACCGGCGGCCTTGATTCGCAGGAACATCGAAGAACGGTTGGCGACTTGAGCACACGACAAGTATTTTCATGGAAAGTGTTCGAAGGATGTGGCCCGCTTAATTCCTCCCAGAGCGGTGCACATTAGAAGTACACGTCGCGCTAATACTTCACATCCGTATGAAGTTCAGCTTGCTACTCCTCGTACAACGCTTTTCAAGCAGTCTTTTATATGGAGAACATCATCCCTTTGGAATAATTTGCCCAGGACTGTGTTTCCCACCGAGTAAAATTTACAGCGATTCAAGAACAACCTGAATCGCTTTCTTCGCACGCGTGTAGCGCTCCTGTAGCGCTTTAGGGACTTCCCCGTAGCACGTGTGCTAGACCCGTGAAAGAAAATAAATACATGGTGTTTCAGCTTAGTTTGTAGCATGCCTTTTCGTGCTAAAACTTTTATGCATAGTGCATACTGCAGCCTCAACTCACTTCTGCGATGTAAAACCGAGCTTTAAATAACTCTCATAATGTTTTGCTTATTTTCGCTTCTTTTTACTCTTACCACTATTTGAGAGTGTGTCTTCTTATTTTCACTATCACAAGGCTAATTACTGCTAAGCAAAGCCCAATCTACATTTATAAATACATGCAAGAAGTACTTCAAGAACGTCACTTGACTTAATCGCAACAATATTCAGTTCGTCTCTCCAAAAACTAGTGCAACACTAAGACCTGGTATAGCTGACAGCTACGTACATAAAGTGCCAAAAAAGTTTAAGAAACTACTTAAACAATCGACTAATTTTGTAAAAATTTATTATTAAGTTAGTTACTAGTTTGAACCAGGTCCGTTAAATATCGCATCCTATCACATTGAATTGTAAATGGAAAATTATGAAAATTTTGTGGTATTTCACGGCGCCCTTGTGAGAAAGTCATGGGACCCCACTTAGGGAAATACTAGTATAAGTTGTTCTCTTACCCTGTGTAGTATAGGTATGCTGTATATTTTAAGTCGATGTCTTATTATATTTGGGAGTTACAAAGAATAGATATCGACTAGAAAAATAGGTTTTCCGTCATCTAGAGATTCCTAAACGTAAAGAAATCCTATTATGATGATCATTTCAGGATTACAATACTACAAATGTGTCTCTTGGATCGCACGAAATATTTTTTAAATTTTAATTTCAATGAGTTATAAAATGAAAAATTGTTAGAAAAAACTGGTATTAACTGAAAATGAAAAGTAATAAAAGTGGGTTCTTCAAATTGACTGACGTAAATCTATAAAACAAACTTTTTCTCGGACAGGAAAAAATTCATTCTTTAAGATAAATTGCCTTAAAATAGACAATTGAAAGCTTGTTAAAAGTGAAAGAAGTATTGTGCCATAGATTAACCGTTTTTAAAAGCGAGAGAAATTTATGAGTCTAAATGAACTGCCTTTCTTTCTCACACTAATTAAATTGCTTTTTCGAAATATTTTTACTACATTGATTCATGGTATTTAGGTCAACCAAATAAGAGTAGAATCTTACCAATTTCTGAGCTACTTTTTTTATTGTATACTTCCCCGCCTGGGGGGTGTAGGGATTTTACACTTTTTCATATCCTGAGGATATCTACAAGGACGTAGTTACTTGACAGTATTGGGAACCGAACTTTAACAAAATACTAAAGCATATAAGTAGCAACGTTTTTTATAGCTATGGATCTCCTTGTTTTAATACAAAATATTTATTTATCCACCGGTATATAGCGTCCGGCTATATACCGGTTCCCAGTCTCCACCCTCGCCTCTCAGCTCAATCTACCGGCCTTAGGTCGCGTCCGTCATTGCTTTTTGGATTCCACTTATCCATATGATCCTAGATATAACCCTTTTCCTGCGTTCTGGGGGTTGCCATTCCATTATTTTTTTCAGTAATCGATGATCCTTCATCTTTTGTACGTGACCATATCAGCAAAGCTGTTTTTGTTGAATATCGCCTATCGCAGTATTGCTACGGTTCATGATTTTACGTATTCTTTCATTGGTTATGTGCATGGTTCTTGATATATCCGCAGATCTGCGCTCGAAGTCCATCTCCAGTGCGAGTAGATTCCGTTCGGTTTTCTTATTTGCTTGCCAAGTTTTGCATCCATATTAAACTACACTCTTGAAGATAGTATCATACAGTTGAATTTTCTTCTGTCTCGAGATGGTTCTTGACCATACTAAGGAGTGCAGGGCACCCATTATGTTTTTTCCCTTCAGTATCTTCTCGGATATCTCGGCTTCGGTACGTCCATCTCGTTCGATCCTCGAACCTAGATAAGTATATTTGGAGCATGCGGTAATTTTTTTCCCGTCCTTTTGTAATAGATTTTCGTTCTCTCCTCCTATGCACATATAATTGGTTTTTGTCTTATATACTTGTAAGCTTCATTTCTCGTACTCTCAGTACAGTATCAGTCGCTTTTTCATTAATTCCAGGTCGTCTCGATCTTGTGCGATTACTACCTGGTCGTCAGCGAAATACAGTGTGTACAGGGTAGTTTGGTCGATTTGCTGTATACCCATTCTCGAATAAAATCTTCGTCATCTCCTCAGGACCTTATTCAAGTAGATTTTGAAGAGCAGGAGTCAGACTGCATCCCGGCCTTAAATCTTTATTTACCATAAAATCATCAGAAACTCCATTGTTAATTTTTATCCTGGATTGTCAATTGTGGTAAAACTGTTGTATTGCATTTACAAGGATTATATTGATTACTGAGTTTTCTAGCACCTGCCATAGTTTGCACAGGGGTATGGTGTCATATGCATTCGACAGGTCCGCGAAAATTAAGTGATTCATCCTTCTCTTAGCAAACTTCTTTTCCTTGAACAGAGTCAATGTGAAAATATGGTCCATGCAAGTACGGCTGACTTTAAATCGGGCTTGTTGTTTTATTTCAAGAGGTACGTATTCTACTAGTGGTTTTAGTATGTTCCCATACAATGTACCGAGGTTGCCTGTTAAAGAAATACAGCGGTAGTTTTTTCATTCTTCTCTACTGTCTTCTTTATAGATATGAGTTACCCATCCAGCTTTCTGGTACATTCTCACCATTGAAATACCTGTTATAGAATATTGTCAGCTTGTTAGTGTTCCGTATGGAACACTTATAAGATCAGTTCGATGTCTGTCTGTCCATCACCATCACCCGATTTTCTCCGAAACTATTTGACATGGAAAGTTGGAATTGATGGCCTCATCAGAGCTGTGTAGTTTTGAAAGTTAAATTTTGACCATGTCATCGAATGAACGCTTGTAACAACACGAGTTCGAAAATATATATAATATAATACTTGCGCACACTTTTCTTCGTATCATTTTTAAAAAATTGTGAAAAATCGTTAAATATGTTTTAAATGGTATTTTTTATCGGGTTAAATGTATCACTGATGAAAACTATGACGCCTCCTTTTCTGCAGGATAACTTTACAAAAAATAATCCAGTCTGCAAAAATAAATATTAATCTTGTAAAATAGTTGAAGCATTTTTTTTTTCAAAAATAAAAAAATTACGGTACAAACTTTTGTATGCAGTTTTCGACCAAAAAAGTCATGTTTAATTATTTATAAAAAATTGTCTATTAGAGAAATTTAAAAAAATCTCTCGACATTTAAAAATTTAAAAGTTGAAAAATATTAAAAATATTGCCAACAGTGCATTGAGATAGGTAGCGGTCCTAATTCGACGCCATGTGACATTTAATGCTATAACTTCCTAATGGAATGAAATTTTCTTACAAAAATTTTTCGAAATAATTCTTAGAACTATAGAGAATAAAAATCTGTAAAAAAATTTTTTTGAAAATTCCAGGTGTATGTAACCCCTTAAAAGCAGTCTACCGAAATACTAATTGTGCAAGTTCGACTTGCACTTGGTCGGTTGTTTATTAATTTTGGTATTCCATTTTCGATGAATTTCGCTCGAATTTCTTCTGCTTCTCTCGCTCTATTGTTTTTCAGAGTTTTAATTAAGTTTTCCATTAACTCGTTGTCCATATTGATCATATTGTAGCTACTTCATATTTCCTAGATGAGCGTTTGAAGTATGCGTCTGCCTTCCTTCAGTTCTTCAGCGTAATGGTCTTTCCACTTATTTATGTCGATGACTTGGAGGTTTATCTTATTTGCATTTCCTTTTCTTACGTCATTAATAAATCTCCATGCTTCCGAAGTAAACTTCTCCCGTGTGGCTCCACTTCTTGGTGTCTCTTTTCCTAATTTTCGTTCTAATTTGCAATGATCATGTTTCTATATTTTGTTTGTTCATTTTTATTTTATATCTATTCTTGTCTTCTATTTATGAACTGACCCATTTATGTGGTTGTTGTTTTATGTCTTTCTGTTTTTCGAATTCAGCATTCCATATTAAGTTATTATTTCTTTTGAGAGGCTTCAGCTGCTACCTTAATCGAGTTTATTATATGTGTATACAATATAAAATAAATATTGAAATAAGACCCAGTGATACAAGAAGAGGCAAGAATAGGATGTTTCGGGCTTATAAAACCAATCAGCTAGCATTATTGCTAACTTGGGGACAATAAGAGGCCACATGATATCACTATACTTAACAATGTAACAGTAACCACGAGATAATAGATTCAAACTCTGGGAAAATTCGGAATTGAGGCAAAAACTTGTAGTTAATACCTTGTATACAGACCATCAAACAATAAACTTAATAGTCCATGGTAGGGCAATGTGCAATTGTATTTTTTGCAAAGATATAGTTAATAATGTAATATGTAATAGAAAACAAAAAAGGGTCTTTAAAAATAGGAGAATCAATATCATGATAGATATCAGAAGGCTTTATCAAAGCAATGTCTAAATAAATTTAGAGACCTAGCTGATCATATAGGTACGGTTATGATGGTCGTTGGTCACTCAGAAATTAAAGCAACGAAATTCTAATGAAATGTTATCCGTATATATTGATCCAAAATCTGTCCCAAATAGAATAGTGGAACAAAACAATAAACATAATAACTAATAAGAGATAGAAGAAGATCTTAAGTAAAGGATTAAAGGATTATCTCCAAATAAAGTTGGTGTATTACTGAAATTCAGTAGAAATCAAATACGAATAGGTGTAGGTGTACTGTCAGGACACGGTAGACATACATAAAATGGGACTGTGCAATAGAGATTTGAGTTGTGAACATATCATAGGTTATTTGACTGTAAGAATTTATATTGAAAACTACAAGCTCTTTTTGGATAACCATATATGGATCCAGATGATTACATCAATCAACCAGCACTAGTATTAGTTTATACAAAGAGCGTTAGAGTGGCTAGTGTAGGAAAAATAGACGAAAAACATAAAGTCAGTACGGCTGAGCTATTTCAACAAAACATATAGACTATAGCTACAGAAAGGCAAACAGGTGGAACAAAATGCCGCAGTAATACCAAGCCGGCAGGGTACCGACGGGTTGTTGAAATGTGCCTCACTGAGTTCCTTAGAGGTGCCACGAATTAGAAGTTGTATTAGATGTAACAACTAGCCATTATCCGCGGTATTCGCTCGCGTGGATTTGATTCACTATTATCGTCACTGCTTATTCCTTATGTTATCTAACGTAATAAAATATATCCCATAACCTGGCCAGAGAACATATGTATTTTATAAAAAACCACCTAAATTGGATAAGTGGTTCTTGAGAGCTAAGCGCACTAACGGACAGACAGAGAGACGTTGCGTTTTATATATATTATAGACTTTTTTTTTTGATAAATGGGTTTAAGAATTTAAAAAAAAAATACACGTAAATCGGATAAGTGGTTCTCGAATGATAACCACACTAATGGACTGACAGACAAAGAGACGTTGCGTTTTATATATTATATGGATTAGTAATATTATTATATAACCTGGCCAGAGTACATATGTATAAATCTAAAAAAAAAAACACGTAAATCGGATAAGTGATAAACGCACTAACGGACAGACAGACAGAGAGAGGTTGCATTTTATATTTATTATAGATTTTAGATTATTATTATTATATAACCTGGAAAGAGAACATATGTATGAATAAAAAAAAACACGTATATCGGATGAGTGGTTCTCGAGTGATAAGAGCACTAACGGACAGACAGACAGAGAGACATTTCATTTTATATATTATATTCTTTGCTACATGATATTGTTCCATACTTAATGATACTGAGTATATATCACCACTACACCAAACACTTTTTTTTGCACTCGACGTGTGTTTCGCTAACCATGTTAGCATTATCAGGAGCGTCAAAAATCGCTCCTGATGAAGCTAACATGGTTAGCGAAACGCGTGTGCTGAGTAGTGTCATTGTGTCAAAGATTCCACATTCCCAACAAAGCCATATTTAATGGTTGAGGCAGTGTATTGCAAGAGAACGTGCTAGCGGCAAACTTTTTTCCTACTTGCTTCACTATTATCTTTACTGCTTATTCCTTATGTTACCTAACGTAATAAAATATATTCTATAACCTGGCCAGGGAACACATGTATGTAAAAAGCACGTAAATCGGATAAGTGGTTCTCGATAGATAAGCGCACTAACGGACAGACGAACAGAGAGACGTTGCATTTTATATATATATATATATATATATATATATATATATATATATATATATATATATACTATAGATTAAAAAAACATATAAATCCGATAAGTGGTTCTTGAGTAATAAACGCACAAACGGACCGACAGGCAGACAGAGAGACGTTGCATTTTATACATATTAGATTGCTACAAGATATTGTTCCATATTTGATGGTTTAGGCAGCGTATTGCAAAAGAACGCGTTAGCGGCAAACTTTTTTCCGATTCGATTAACTATTATCGTCACTGATTATTCCTTATGTTACCTAACGTAATAAAATATATCCTATAACCTGGCCAGAGAACATATGTTTGTTTAAAAAAAAAGGGACGTAAATCGAATAAGTGGTTCTCCAGTGATAAGCGCATTAACGGACAGGTAGACATACAGACAGACAGATAGACAGAGAGACGTTGCATTTTATATATGTTATATAAGATTATGGCCAGAGAAGAAATGTATGAATTAAGAAAAAAAAAAGGAAAAATCGGATAAGTGGTTCTCGAGTGATAAGCGCACTAACGGACAGACAGACAGAGACGTTGCACTTTATATATATTATATTCTTTACTACATGATATTGTTCCATATTGATTGGTGGTATTGCAAGAGAACGCGTTAGCGGTAAACTTTTTTCTGACTGGATTCACTATTATCGTTCCTGCTTATTTCTTATATTATCTAACGTAATATAATATATCCTATAACCTGACCAGAGAACATATGTATGTTTAAAAAAAAAGGACGTAAATCGGATAAGTGGTTCTCTAGTGATAAGCTCACTAATGGACAAACAGACAGACAGAGAGACGTTGCAGTTTATATATATTCTAGTTAGTAGGGAAAATATGCACGGCATCTCTGATAAACTTGACGAGGCATATTTTAACGATCCAGCGGTAGACAGCCCGCTTCATTTTGGGGGGATGTTTTGCTCCATGTATATGTCTTTCTGTAGCGACAGACATCTATTATATATCACAAAGTTCGACCGATTATCTCTTAAATAAAATATTGATTGAAAAGTAGAAGAAAAAAAATCTTAACAGTTTCATTATCAAACACCACTCTTTTACCTCGAATGTTATAACTAGAAGAAATTTTTCCTTAATATTTTAGAGAGAATTGCAAAATTTGTTGTAACATTTATTAAACTACAACCATTGTAAATAAACAGTATTAACATAAAAGCATATAAAGTTTAATTTTTTTTACCCATAAAAGCAGTAATAAATGTTTCCCGAATGAACTATAATAAGATTTAACGAAAGATTTCAAAAATGCAATAATTTTAGTAAATTCAACGCATAAATCAATTCAGTTCGCGCGAAGTTTGCATTCTTCAAAATCCGTTTTAAATACCAATAAGGAGAGTTAATTTAGCGTCGAAGATTTTCCACCCTGGAGTTTTATAGCAATTTTAGGCATGCTAAATATGGAAATTGTTTTGAAAATTTCATAAATATTTTAATAATAAAGATGATCTGATTATAACACTGGACCTGCTTGAAAAGTTGTGTTCGAATTACTAAGATATAATACGGGTGGCGCTTAATAAGTCATTTATCTGAAGTTTGATGAAGAATCTCATGACATTATTTTCCAATGCAGTTTCCCTTAACTTCAGCATGTTTGGTGATAGGTCCAGAAATGCCGGTATAGTTCCCACATTGCATTGTCACCACGCAAAAGTTTCTATAGGTTTTGGAGAAGAAATTAGTCACCGGATACCAGTGACTGGTAGAAGACTAAGCTATGTGACTTGATAGCCTTTGCATTGTCATGATCCAGTAATACACCAATACATAATTTCTCACAGGGTTTATATTTGATACCCTTAAGTAAATCTATCAATATTGAAGCATAGATGTTTCCATTAATTATTGACTTCTGTGGCACAATTTTTAGAAAAGCATACCTTTTGTGGCTCAAGAAACGTTACCATGTTCTTTCGAGCTGACTATTCCACACAAAATTTCTTCTGATTTGAAAGCCTCTTTTGTCTTCATTAAATATACCCTTGTTTGTTCTCAGTGTCATAATGTAAATTAATAATTTTTTAGTTAAAGTTATCTGAAGAGAAGACTGTTTACAATTGGTTTGCAGATTTTCGTCATGGTCGTACTTCCGTCAGCGATGAATTTCGTGAAGGTCGACCAAAAGCGGTTGTTGTTCCAAAAAACATCGATGTTGTGCACAAACATATTTGAAAAGGATCGGCATGTGACTTACCGTGAGATAGAGGAATCCTTAGGCATATCGAAGAATACAGTATATTCGATTTTGCATGAACATCTAGCTGTAAAAAAGATCTGTTCCCGTTGAATTCCGCATAACTCGACAGAAACTCAAAAGCAGGCTTGTGTCAATTGGTGTAAGGAGATGCTCAAAAAATTCGACCGCGGAGATGCAAAATCTGTATACAACATCGTAACAGGAGACGAAGCTTGGTTATATTCGTACGAGCCGAAAACTAAGCAACAATCAACTGTTTGGGTTTTTCCCAGATGAACCGAATCTAACAAAAGTGGTTCGTTCGCGAAGCACACCAAGAAAATGATCGCGTGTTTCTTGGTTATACTGGACATGTTGTAACCATTGCTTTAGAGGATCAAAGAATAGTTAATGCCTGAATGGTACACAACAATTTGTTTGCCAGAAGTCATCGATGAAATCAGGAAGAACGATGGAAAACGTCGTATCATTCTTCATCATGACAATGCGAGCTCTCATACAGCACGTTAAACAATTGATTACAAAGGCCAACGATGAAAAAAACTTTTTTAATAATTTTTCCTGATTCCTATGTTTTTTGGTATGCTGAGTTCGAAAATAATAATAAAAAAAAAGTCATATCAGCCACCAATTTTTCACATTTTAATATTCAAAATGTGAAAAGTTTATTTTTTATCATTCGAATGTTATTAGGTTGGCAATAAAATCAAAATTTTATAAGGTTGGCAGTAAAATAAAATGTTAATAGGTTAGCAGTTCCGATAAATGTCATAACTGTTTGTTCTCTTCCAGTTAATATAACCTCGCATTGCAGTGTTTAACCCATGTGATTTAATTCACACTTAAAGTATGGCTAATCGTGGTTGTAAAAACTCCCCCAACTCATTTTGTTATGTTATATATGTGGTGAGTTGGTAGTTAAAAAACATCAAAGAAACATTACCGAATTTGTAAAAAAAGTATAATTTGCATATTTTGGTGTAGAAATCGGTAATCAAGAAAAATGTTGGGCTCCTCATAAAGTATATTATGTTTGTGTCGAGGATCTTAGGAAATGGTATAAGAAAGCTTTTAGATTTGCAGTGCCCATGGTACGGAAGAGAGCAAGAAAATCATTCAGATGACTGTTATTTTTCCAGCGTTGATGTTTCTGGATATAACTCCAAAAATAAGAAAGTAATTGTCTATCCTAAACCTTACTTCAGCTAATCGGACGGTATGACATGGACGGGGACTTCCTGTCCTTGAGCCACCTCAGTCTATTGACGTTTTCCAGTCCAGTCCCGAATTTAATGAAAGTCGACCGGATGATGAGAGTTTCAATGTTCTCTAGAAAATTTCCAACCACATTTGTTTACACAAGCTGAGTTAAATGATTTATGAGAGATTTGGGTCTGACTAAGGAAAAAAGCAGAATTGCTTGGTTCTAGGCTGAAAGAAAAACATTTATTGGAATCTGGAACATCTATTTACCTTGATAGAACAAGAGATCAACAGTTTGCTCAGTTTTTCAAGCAGGGAGAGGATTTGGTTTTGAAATTTAATCGATGTCATATGTGAGAGAACTGTGGGTGATACAAAAAAAACTGATACAGATACGTTTTTCAGCACCAAAAATACATAACACTTAGATGTATTGGTTTAAAAAGTTTGTGTTATTTGACGGAGAAAAAACATCGAATTAGTATGTCATTGCCAGTATTTACCTGATTTATCGCGTAACGACTTCTTTTTGTTCTCGAAGGTAAAAAAAAAAATACGTCTACAGCGATTTTCATCTCCTCAAAAAGCTGTTGAATCCTTCTAAAACCATGTTTTTTGTTGGTACTAACTTCAGAATGGAAAAAAAAAAGTTTTGAGAATTGGTTCGAAAAGTGTACAAGCCCTAAAGGTTAATATTTGAGAAACAAAAAATGATTTGTACCAAATTTTTTTTTCTTTCAGTATTTTTGTAAGCCTCTTATCTAAATTTTCTACGAAGCATTGTTGGTGAAACCTTTTTTGCTACATCATCAAAATAGTGTATTGTTTTATACGTGCTTCAGGGAAATTCCTAAAGCGCTACAGAAATACGCGTGTGCGGTAAAAGCGATTTACGTTAGTTTGAATCGCTGTAAATTTTACTAAGTGGGAAACACAGACCTGGGCAAATCATTCTATAGAAGGACTGAGGTCCTCCATATGAAAGACTTCTTGACAAGGTTTGTACGAAGAGTGACAAGTTTAATCTCATACGGATGTGAATTATTAGCGGGACCTGTATTCCTAACATACACCGCATTGGGAGGACTTAAGTCTGATACATCCATCGAACACTGTCCATGAAAATACTTGTAGAATTGATTCAAGATGTTAAGTGATTGATGATATTCCAAGGAACCTTGTTTGCTGGTCAGCTCTGAGTCTCCAATCAGGCGAACATTTCTATTCTGAATAAAATCAGGGGGGAGCAGAGTCCCAAACATGGGAGCAAAGTTCCAAACATGGGAGCAGTATTTCATCGTCGAATATGAGCTTGGTACAGAATTGACAGTGGTTGTGAAATGTCAAGCTTTCTAACTCGAAATAATATTTTGAGAAACTCTCTTTGCTATGCTTGCAAAATGTTCATGACAAGACATATTTGCTCCTAAATTAAACGCCTAGCAAATTAAGTGACAATGCTAGAATGAAATTAACTTTTTTTAGAAAGCACTGCCTTTGTAGCGTTAAATTCTACTTGGTTACTGTCACCCTAAGGTAGAAGTTCTTCCAGGTCTTTGCTGAGTTGAACGATATTCTGCTGTGTGTGGATTTTTCCATGGGTAGCCGATCCTCGAGGGTTCAAACTAAATGAAGAAATAAGCGTAGTATTATCTGCAAAGCTGTAGATCAGATTTCTAGTCCCTTGCAGCAGATCGTTAATGTGAATGAGAACAAGACAGTACGGGGACTTGGGGCACACCGGCGTTGGTAGTGAAAGTGGTAGATAAAAATCCGTCGACTGTTATTTGTAACGAAAGCTCTTTGAGGAAATACGAGATCCATAAACAGAACTTTTCAGATATACGATAACACCGTAGCTTAGACAACAATCCATCGTGCCAAACCCGGTCGAATGACTTGGATATATCAAGTGCAACAGCTTGAGATTCTCCAAAGTGTTTAAATGCATTCTTCCAAAAATGTGTTACAGATATTTTAGAAAGTCTTTTTCATATCATTCGGTAGTGTAGACCTATGCAAGTTAAAACTCTGAGTTGCAGCGTTGAACTTAATACGATGACATTGTAAAACATGACCCTATTAGCAAATCTTTGAAAATGCCTCGGTCAATTTCCTGTTTAGCCTAAAACTTAATAGCATATGCGTATGTTGAAAACCAAATTACGCGTAAACGCCGGGTTACATAAACCTCCAATTCTCAAAAATTCTATTTTTTTACGGATTTTTATTCTCTGTACTTCTAAGAATTATTCAAAAAAAAATTTTTTTTAAGAAAATTCCATTCCATTATACAGTTATACCATTAAATGTAACTTGGCGTCAGATTGGGACCGTTATCTGTCTTCAGACACTATATGCATTATTACTCAAGTCAATTTTTAATATTTTCAAACTTTTTTTTTTAAATCTTAATAATTACTTTTTCCAAAAATGTCGAAAAAGTTTATTAAATTTTTCTAATAAACAATTTTTTTATAAGTAATTAAACATACATTTTTTGGTCGAAAATTGCACATTAAAGTTTGAAACACCGTAAATTTTTTATTTTTGAAACAAAACCTTCGAAAAATTCCAGCTAATACATTATTTTACAAGATTATTTTTTATTTTTACAGAGTGGATTATTTTTTGTGAAGTTATCCTGCAAATAAGGATGCGCCATAGTTTTTCTCAGTGGTCCATTTAAAAAATAATTTTAACATTCAAAACATGTTTAAAGAAAAATCTTATAATTTAAAGCACAATAAAAATATTTAATCGCTATTCTTTTGTATTATTCATTTAATAACATTTAAAATATTTTTTTTTTAAATATACATACTTTTCGCAGCGCCCAGGGGTTACATACCCTTAACAATGGCATTAAATACCGGAGCAAACAACTAATTAATGGTCCTGTCATACTACTTATCATAGAAATGTAACTTCTGGAAAACCCAAGTATCTCAGCTAACTTGGTTTCCACATTAATATAGTAAAATATAATTATAATGTAGATATTATAATAACCGGTCAAGCGCAAAATGGACTTGCGCAATTAGTGCTCCATAAGTTGATTGCTTTTAAAATAAAAATTTTTTACAGAAGGATAAAATGATCAGTGACTTCACAAAACACATCCCAAATGAGTTTTCAACAAAGTTTTTTTTCTGATCTTTACTGAAAACTGATGACCTTGAAATTTTGTTTTTTTTTATGTACCAAATAAATTATTAAAGGTAATGCACTCGTGATAATTTTAATTCAATCTACACCCTGTAGAGAATATTTCAGAAGTTTTTCAAAATTTTCTGATCAGTACTTTTCGAGATAAGAGGGGGGACAGCGATTTTTCGCACTTATTAGAAAAATAGTACCAAAAGAAGTGTGCGCAAGTATTACATTATATATATTTTTGAACTCGTGTTTTTACAAGCTTTCATTTGATACCCCAGTTGATAACTAAGTAAATTTTTTTTTTCACTTTTGACTTCACCCCCCCAAAACTAACCCTTTAAGTCAAAATTTAACATTCAAAACTGCACTGCTTGAATGAGGCCAGCAATTCCTATATTAGTGCCAAATTTCAACTTTCTATTTGGAGAAAGACGGATGTGACAAACAGACAGACAGATGGATGGATACCGAAGTGATCTTATAAGTGTTCCGTATGGAACACTAAAAACAGCAAAGAAATAAAATAAATGAAATAATAAGTTACTTATTTTAAACCTGAATATTCGAATCCGGGGGGAGGGGGGGATTAATGAAAGTCTGTCTTAAGAAGGTTATACTTTTAATTGTGTTTAAAGTAGAGAGGAGAATAAGAAAACCAGAGCTTCCGTGAATTTCTTTCTTTCAAGTTTTTTTTAAATTTACATTTCTTTTTTACAATTCCCATAAAATGTGTGACTTGAGAGATCAAAAAATTCCAGTTAAATGATTATTTTGAATATCCAATTAATCGGTGACAGTAATACTACTGCTTTCAGATATGACAAAGTAATTCATCCACTTTAGGATTACGCATATTATCTACCCTATACATTAGTGTTTACTTCTGCTAAGTAATCGAATAGTCATTAAAGCGAAAATGGAATAAGCAATTTAACGATTTTTTCCACACTTAGTTTTAGTCAACTATTTTTAGGTATTGTGTACATATATAAAATTTTCTAAGATGTACCCACCTTAAATTGCTTCTTTTAATTATCCTTTCATGTTTTTCTTCAATAGAATTAGGTAGTTCTGCGAACCTGGAAAGGAGCAAAGGATTAGATTAAAAAGCAAAATTAATGACAATCAAAAGTTACGATTTGATTTAGTACACAGAGAAATCAAAATAAAAAGAGAAATTAGACAAGGCGACTCGCTATCTCTAAACCTGTTCACTTTGACTATCGAAGACATATTCCAATCGCTAAAGTGGGAAAATAAAGGATTACTAATAGACGGTGAACGACGAAATCACTTAAGGTTCCCAGATGATATCACTCTGATCGCCCACACAAAAGAGGAATTACAAGAAATACTGATGTAATTAAATAACAAGTCTCGAGAAATAGGTCTAAAAATTTATTTTATTACTTTAGCAAAACCAAATATTTGAACAACGAAAGGGAAGATAACAGCCAGAAACTATTAATAGAAGGTGAAAGAATAGGAAAGGTACAAACATATATTTAGGACAAAAAACCGAACTATCAAAAAATAATTTATAGGTTAACTTGGACAGAAGAGCCTCGTTAGCTTGGTCTGCGTTCGAAAGGTTACAATCCACATTTAAATAAAAGTATAATAAATAAACTCCAGGTAACCCAGAGAGCAATGGAGAGGAGAATTCTAAATATTAGACTCCAAGATCGTATTCCTAACATCGAGATACGAAGAAGATCAAAAGTGACAGATGTAATACAACGAATATTTAAGGTGGAATTGGGAGGGGCGTATAGCAAGGCTGAATAATAACAGATGGACACGCCGTATAGTTGAATGGAGGCCTAGAGAACACAAAAGACGCAGAGGTAGACCACAGACAAGATGAACGGACGACATAAAAAGATTAGCAGGACACGATTGGATGCAAAAAAAAAACAAACACAACAAAGCTTATTGGAGACAACTTGGGGAGGCTTACATCCCACTATGGATTGAATAGGCTAATGATGATGATTTACTCCATACAAAATTATGTGATATTAGCATGCATAATTACAGCCTATAAAAGAAAACGTACAGCTATTAATTATTAAATTACATATTATTACAACTTATTGCAAAAAAAAATACATTATATTACGAGGGCTACCTTCAGTTTTTAGAAAAACAACGGAAGAAAAAAAAATTTTGGGTACAAACATTTTTATTGTTTCTTAAAATATTCACCTTTAAGATTTATACACTTTTGCATGCGTTCGAACCAATTTTCGAAACATTTTTTTCCACTCTGAAGTTGGTACCTCAAAAACATCGTTTTAGGAGGAATCAACAGCTTCTTGAGGTGATGAAAATCTCTGTCCACGCATTTTTCTTGATATTTGGGAACAAAAAAAGTCGTTAAGTTGATTTCGTCGATGATTTCTGACAAATAAATTGTTGTATATCATTCAGCATTAACCGTTCTTCGATTCTCCAAAGCAATGTCCGGTATAACCAAAGAAACACAAGCACAAACTCTTGTTGAATTCGGTTCATCTTAGAACACCCAAACAGTTGATCGTTGCTTAGTTTTAGGCTCCTACGAATGTATCCAAGTATCGTGTCTTGTTACGGATTTGCATGTCCTCGATCAAATTTTTTGAACATTTCCTTACACAAAATCCATCGGGATAAGATCTTTTTCACAGCTAAATGTTCATGCAAAATCGAATGTACTGCAGTCTTCGATATGCCTAAGGATGCCCCCTACCTCATGGTAAGACACATGCCGATCTTCTTCAATTATGTTGCGCATAGCATCGATGTTTTTTGGAACAACAACCGATTTCGGTCTACCTTCACGAAATTCATAGCCGGCGGAAGCACGACCATGACAAAATTCTTCAAACTAATTGTAAACAGTCTTTTCTGATGATTCATTACCAAAAAGTTGAACGAAGAGATTCGAGGCATTGTTGTTGAGTTAGGCCTTTACTAAAATCGTAAAAAAGTATCCAACGAAAACCTTCCCGTGAAATTTCCATTTGTTCACAAAACTGTGGTGGTTGTAAAAACTTAAAAAGCGACCCCTCGTATATAATGGGGCAATATGTAATAATATATTATGCTTTTTCCCTTCTTCCAACGGTATTCGCAGTGCATACATTTGTTTGTCTATACTATATTAGTATCTTGGTGATTTGTAATTACTTTAGCACCATTACCTCTTTATATATACTATAAAAACATCGTAACTAGGTTCGATCTGTACAATGACTATTTTTTCTAAAAATGGATGCAAGTTATTACTCAACCAATATAAAGCTCAAGGGAACCATTTGCCAACTTTTTCTCTGTGTTTGTCTATTGGTTTATTATTTATTTGATTAGCTCTTTGGTCTGTTCATTTATCTGCTTGCTTGCCGGTTTTGTTCTCTGTTTGTTGTTTATTCATCTATTTGCCTGTTCAATTCTTTGTCTGCTTGCCTGTTTATCTGTTTGTTCGTTTATCAATTTGTCCATTTATCTGTTTTTCCGCATGTCTGTTTGACTGTTTATCTATTTGTCGGTTTTTCTGTTTATCTATTTGACTGTTTATCTGTTTGTATGTCTGTTTACCTCTCTATCTCCTTTGTCTGTTTATTTATTTATCTATTTGATTGTTGGTCTACTTGACCCTTTTCCTGCTTGTCTGCTTGTCTATTTATTGGTTTATTTGTCTATCTGTTTACCTATTTATCTGCTTATCGATTTACCTGCTTTACACAAAAACGATGAAAAAAACTCATACCGAATTTTTGCATACACATCATGTAGGTATCAGTTAACGTTTATCCTATATTTTATCTGAAAAAATATTTACAGGATGCTTTACAAAAATAGACTTTCATTTTTGCTCATCAACATTTGTAAAACCTCGTGACAAATAAAGATTTTTACTTATATGAATAATATAGGTATTAAAACAATTTACTAGTTAAATAACTATTTACTTTGTACCATTATTCATATGACTCGGATAGGGGTATTTTAATGTTGATTAATAGTATAATTATAAATATTTTAACTTAATGAGGTATTTTTTATTTATTTGAGTGATACAAGAGATTATATATACCATGCACATTTTTAAGAGGTAAATGCAAGGCATGCATAATAATTGACAGTCCTGTTATAAAATTCCTAAATGGATTTGTATTTACTACCTGGGAGTATCTAAAAGAAAATAAGATATATTGTAGATTAAAAAATATTTCCATAAAACAAATTCAATGCCGTTAGCAGTAATATATATTTTGTTTCTCTGTAAATGATCTATTGCAAGTAAAAGATATTAGTTATATGTTTATATATATATATATATATATATATATATATATATATATATATATATATATATATATATATATATGTAAGGAGAGGGTGTAATTAAGACAGAAAACTATATATATATATATATATATATATATACTCCTTAACTTTTAGCTAATAAAATAACAGTTCTTTTGGTAACTCGCTAAGGTTAATATTTCACCAAATCCACTATACCACCACTCACACGGCTAGACAATTTTATTGCAACAACACCTATTAAGAAAGCGAACTTGTTTGCTGAAGTCTTTGCTTCACATTCTACTCTTGACTTAAAAGGGAAACCACCACCTACTATTCCCATAGTGCAGTCAAGGATGCCCGATATTGTCCTCAGATAGCGTATCATAAAACGTATTTTAATAAAGCTAGACACCAAATCAGCTTGTGGTGCTGACGGAATACCTGCCATAGTACTCAAATATTGTGGGAGAGAACTTACAGAGAGGGAATGTTTCCTTCCTGCGGAAATGCGCTACAGTTCAGCCGATCCCCAACTAAGGCAAGAAGAGTTTGGCAAACAACTACCGACCAGTCGCGGTGATTTGAATAATATCGGAAGTCATGGAAAAGGCTATCAATCGGCATCTTTTAAAATATCTTGAAGTGTTCAGTCTCCATATAAAATATGGTTAAAGCGGTTATGTGTAGAGGCATGTCTTAACATAAATTAATAAAATAAAACTCATATTAAAAAGCATGTCACACTAGAACAATGAAAACTTAATGTTTCGTATTGCGTTTTGTAGTTGTTTAGAAAATGTAACTTAAAATTTTAAAAATTTCTGGAGAATAAGGATTAGAATTTTCTCCACAACTGAATTGAAATATTAGATAAGTATAATTTTTAAGAACTGTTAACTCTAAAAATGATCCTAGTTCAAAGATATATAAAATCTAATTTATATAGTCTACAAATTCAAGTTTTTTTTTATCATGTTTGGGAGAAGTAATATTTGTTTTTAAAAAAAATGTTATAAGCTTCTGCTGATTCGTGATTGATTTCTTAGAAAATATAATTTTAAGGAAAATTAAAAATTAGAATGTAGAAATTAAAACACACAAAACAACAAAAATAAACCGTTCCACATCGCCTATAAAATGCTACGAGTACTTATAACATTAATTGTTTCGAAAAGTTACAAAACTGTATAGTTTTTTTTTGTTTAATTTAATTATTTCAGCATTATTTGGATTTTCAATTGGACAAACGAATCTGCAACAAAAATACATTTAAACAATTTCTACTAATTTTAGTGACATTTTAGTATAAATTGGAAAAACTAAAAATGTAGAAATATTTTGCGAGGTTTTATTAACACAAAAAAAATTTCCTATGAATGTTATCCAACTGAAAATCCAATTTGAAAAATATAATCCCTAACACTTTATTTTGATATGAAGTAATTATTTATATTTGTGTGAAACTTTTTTAGCACAGATGGGGACATACTCTCTCACTTAATTTGGCTTCTTCAAAATATATACGAACAAAATACAGCCATCATCAGTGTGAATAATACTTTCTCGTAAGACTTCAAACTCGAACTGGAGATTCGTCAGGAATGTATAGTATCACCTATATTGTTCAATATATATAGTAAATACATCATGAGAGAGGTATTTGATGATTGGCAGGGCGCCATAAAAATAAGTTGTTCTAAAATAAATAATCTACGATATGCCGACGACACCGTAGTCTTGGCGGCCTCGAAAGAAGAACTCCAGTGACTTAACATCGTCAGCAACAAATACGGGCTACAGTTGAATAAAACCAAGACGAAAATGATGGTCACTGACAGAGTCCGAAACAATCAGCCTTACGTTAGAAACGTTATAGAGTATGAAACAGTCAGTCATTTCAATTACCTCGGCTCAATAATAACAAACAACGCGCGACCGCCAAGCTAAAAAAATATGGATCAATACACTAATATCCCAATTGCTACATACGCAGCCGAAACATGGTCCATTAAAAAAAATTACTTGAAACGAATCAGCGCATTTGAAATGTGGGTATACAGAAGGATGCTTCGGATATCCTGGACAAACGTACCGTACAAATGCTTCTATCCTAGCTGAGCTCAACATCAAAACAAGACTGATTACTACAATAAATAGAAACATACTGAGATACTTTGGTCACATAGCAAGAGGGAGGTACACAGTAGAGCGGTTGATTGTGGAAGGTAATGTCGAGGACAAAAGACCGAGAGGACGGTCTCCCACATGGTAGTTCAGGTTAAAATAGTTGCATAAATACCATCATATCACCATGTCCTTACGTAGGATGACGGATAGAGGAGGAAACTTTCCTTCATTATGTATTAGTTATACATATAGAAAAGAAAATTTTCACTCTGTCGACATGATTTGTTATAATAGGGTTTGAAACATAATATGTTGACAAAATTTAATTTGGTAATAGAATTATATTTTTAGTTCTAGTTTACTTCAACATATAAAATTTTCCTTTAAGATAATTAGACAGAATGCAGTTAAATTAATTTTAAATGTCGATAAGTCGCAGTTTTCTTATAGATTTCCATACTCAAACTGTTTTAAACAAAGTGTTAAGAATTAAATATGTGAAGACTATTTTGAAATGCAGAGGTTTGATTTAATGCAATAGTAAAAAGCTATTTGCTCCTAACAAATTATAAGGGAATATTAATACACAGAGAAATAGATTTAATTGATCAAAGACATATTTAGTTGGTATCGAATAAATAAGTTCGAAATTAGTTATCAAATTTTGTTTGATGTCAGTTGAACTAAGACCAAACTTTATATTAATTTTTCTGGACTCCCTAATACTTTAATATTCCAGTTGCTCCATTCCAATGAAATATTGATTTTATCAACTACATCTTCTCTGTATAAAATTAATAAACATGTAACCCTAGTAATAGAAAAAAAAAATTACATCAGGGAAAGGCGCTCTTAGGAAACACAGTTCTTTACAAGTACACTCAGTGTCATCAAAAAATATAAAATCACAACCAAAGATATCATGATTTACTGTGGCAAAAACTCAAAATACTGATATACAAGTCAAACAAGGCGAAAAGATTTCATTATTTTTTACTAAATACCAGTACATTGTTATATTATTTTGTATTCTACCAGTATATAGTAGATACGTCTTTTTTAATTCCTTTTTATATTTTCAGGTAAAGTAAGATTAACCTCGCTTGTTGCTGAACATAATTCACCATTCACCATTATGGAGCACCTACCGAAACTGATACAGTCCTTTTGTCCGCATTCAAAAATTGCAGAAAAACTAAAATGTTCGACGACGAAAACTCACGCAATAATTGATCATATTATAGGTAACGGAAGTTTTGATAATTTATGTGAAGATCTGTGACAAACTAAGTTTTCATTTATTATTAACGAGTCCACTGATCTTAGCACAACCAAACACGTGTGCTTAGTCATGCGATATGCGAAAGATTAGAAGTTGCTAATGCATTTGGCAGTATTATACTGAACTCCTAATAGTGCGAATAAAATTCAACTTGCAGTAAAAAAAAACTATTGAATGTAATGCATTAAATCATACACGTACGTTTCTTATCATACAACCTTATGCCGTATTTATTTAATGATTTGAAATTTTTTAGTCTCCTTGCTTCTGGAGAATAGGGTGGGTGTCGATAAAGTGTGTATGTTTCTAATAGTAATACTGAATTATTTCTTGGTTTTATGTTGAGATAAGAAACATGTTTTACTCATAATTATTTATAGTAAAATTTAAGATAGATTAAAGGGTGGGGGAAGAAGTTCGAGGGGTTTGCTCAGTATATATTGTGTTATATTTCCTCTTCAGGGTTCTTGGAGTCAAACAATTTGATTATTAAGTTATTTTCTTATTACTTTCAAAATTAGCAGGGGAAGGGGGTAGTAGATATTAGATATTGTATGGTTTTAATAGTATTATGAGAATGGTGAGAATTTGTAGAGAATTTAATGCTCTACATTTTTTATAATAAATATAAATATCATTGAAACCATATGAAGCGAGATATTTGCGAAAACCGATTTTTGTGACTTTTGACCTTGAATATCTCAAGACGCGGAAACGAGATTTTATGAGACTTTTGAGACAACTTTTAGAATGCCAAAATAAAGGTTTATACAAGTTTACAGTTTATTATCTCTCATTTCGAGGTTGACCCTCTTTGTGACTGTACGATTTAGAAAACGGGACTGAAATTTCGGGATGTTTCAGTTTTTCCTTCCTTTATAGGCCAAACACTAACTGAATTCAAAATTTGAAGTTTGTGTGTCTGCTAGAAGTGCCTTAGAATTTTGATGATCGGTGAGTGTGTCAGTGACAAAATTAAAGAACTTCGACTGGCGATAGTTCGTAAACTATAAGATATAAATAGTAGGTTATTTAGGAATATAGCTAGTATAGTATGTCTTCTTGGTCACTGAAAATTCAGGCTTCTAGCTTTATCCACAACGAAGTTACGGGGGGTCGAAAGTGCTGTGAGTGGCTTCGAGAAAAGAATGGTACGGCTGTGCTTTCTGCTCGACTCGGCGGGGGCACTGCCGTGCCCTCAGATATTACTTCTTGATTTCAAAATAGAATCCAGCGGCTCAATCATCTTTTTCTGAAATTTGTTGTTATTAGATATTGAACATTCTATTTTATTAGATGGAAGGAATTGTTTATTTTTTTCTCTTATGTTTAAACACATTCTAAGCTTTGAAAGAGTGTATAATAGTTGATAGAAATTCCAAATAAAACAAATATTTTAACGCAATTTGTGTTTTAGCATCCCGCAGAAAAATATGCATAAATAATATATAGCGGCTCATCGGATGAATACTCTCAGAAAGTTTTAGTGTGCATTAAATGTACGGAAATCCAAGGATGAAGAGCAACGGTGCTGTGTTCTCTATAAATCCTCAAACTACGATAGAGCTAGGTAAATCGGCAATCGCAATAAAATCCTAGCAGTAACAAGGATTTAACAAGAATTTAATTTAATTTTAATGATGCTATTAACCAGTAAATCTCAGCGAGCCTCCAAAACCCTTAATCCAAGAGCTTTTGTAAATGCATTTGGGAAAATAAAAAGTCGTAGTGTTAGCGCCTACTAGTAACCTATGGCGATACCAGTACGAAGTTTTACTTTCCCGACCATGGGTTCACATAATTATCAATAAAATTTTCTTATTTACTTTGTTAGCTGATACTAAATATATTTTTTGTAAAGATTTACAAATGGATTATCGCGATTTCGTAGTACAACTACATTTTCAAACGCTCAACTAAGGCTAAAATAGATTTTTTTTGTATTTATTTTTATATAATGAACGGATGTGGGTATCTTAGGTGCTATAAAATTGGAATTTCCGATGTCTACTTGACTATTTAGTAATTTTATACTATGGCTCCTTGAGTGTCTGTAAATTTCTATTGATTCTAAGAAATTGAGTTTTGACCCTTTAGGCCGTACGGAGTATTGACAAACAATTAATATTAGGAAATGGATAGTTAGTTTAAGTGCAAGTTGAACTTGCGCAATTAGTGTTCCGTACGTTAATCGCTTCTGAAGTTACGGAGGTATAAAATGACCAGTGACTTCACAAAACATACCCCAAATGTGTTTTTCAACAAAGTTTATTTCCGAGCTTTACTGAAAACTGATGACCTTGAAATTTTTGATTTTTTTTATATACCAGGAAAATTATTAAAGGTAATGTACGCGTTCAATTTTCGTTCAGTTTACACCCCGTGGAGAAAAATTCCAGAATTTTTTCAAAGTTTTTGGATCAGTACTTTTTGAGATAGAGGGGGGGGAACAGACATTTTTCGCGATTTTTTCAAAATAAAACAAACAAAAGAAAAGAAAACTAACCCCTTAAGTTAAAATTTAACTTTCAAAACTACACGGCTCTGATAAGGCCATCAATGTCTATATTAGTACAAAATTTCAACTTTCTACGTCAAATAGTTTCGGAGAAAATCGGGTGTGACAGACGGACAGACAGACAGATACCGTACGGAACATTAAAAATGCTTAGGAAAGTGTGATTTTTCATTTTTTAACCTATAAGAAGCATTATGTTGTGCGCATCCTGTTTTGAAATTTCATCCTGTTTAGCCTACGTAATAACTAATGCATTCTTGATACTGAAGTTTATAAACTTCTGATTTATTATGTTTATCTGGACGCACGGCAGTCCCCCGTCAAGTCGAGCAGAAAGCACAGCCATACCATCCTTTTCTCGAAGCCACTTACGGCACTTTCGACCACCCTGTAACTTCGTTATGGTTTTAAAGCTAGAAGCCTGAATTTTCAGTGACCAAGAGGACATACTATACTAGCTATATTCCTAAATTACCTACTATTTATACCTTAGAGTTTACGAACGATCGCCAGTCGAAGTTCTTTAATTTTGTCACTGACACACTCACTGATCGTCAAAATTCTAAGGTACTTCTAGCAGACACACAAACTTCAAATTTTGAATTTAGTTAGTGTTTAGCCTATAAAGAAAGGAAAAACTGAAACATCCCGAAATTTCAGTCCCTCCTCCTAAATTGTACAGTCACTTAAGCCAAAAAAGAGGGTCAACCTCGGAATGAGAGATAATAAGCTGTAAACTTGTATAAACCTTTATTTTGGCATTCTAAAAGTTGTCCCAAAAGTCTCATAAAATCTCGTGTCCGCGTCTTAAGATATTCAAGGTCAAATGTCACAAAAATCGGTTTTTCGCAAATATCTCGCTTCCTATGGTTTCCATGATATTATGAAAATTGTAGAGCATAAAATTCTCTACAAATAAATATTTTTTTATACGCTTAACCGGTTTTGAGATAGAGCGTGGAGAGCGCGCAGCGCTCAGTCATACATAGCATAATGCAAGGTCAACCGTGAGTCCCGGTAAATAATACGTTGTATAAAGTTAATTAATCACTAAAAAATCCATAATTAGGAATAATTTGTATTATTTATTAATTAATATATTATATTTAATAATATTTTTTCATTTATCAAATATATTCGTTTAATAATACTTACCTACTTCGTGTAATTAAAAAATTGTTAAATGAAATACTTTAAGTATATTTTAATTATAAAAAAGTATGAAGATGATGCTTCTAGGAGAGCAGGGCTAGAAGAGAATATAGTTATTAAAATAGGAGCAAAAGTCATGTTATGACGAAATATTGACGTGAGTCTTGGCTTAGTCAACGGTTCTATCGGTATAGTACAAGGAGTAAAGGTTGATACAAATACAACATAAATACAAATAAAATAAAAAAAAAATACATATTACATTTAATCATGAATATCTTTACGAGCTTGGTCCAGTCAAAACTAAATTTGAAATTATTAATAGAGCTTATGTTCATCGCGAACAGTTTCCGATATGTATAGCCTATGCTATTACTATACACAAAAGTCAGGGGCTAAGTCTAAACAGTGCACTGATGGCCATCGGTTCTTCAGTGTTCACATGCGGTCAAGCATACGTGGCACTTTCGAGAATGACAAGTCTGGGCGGATTACATCTAATTAATGACGACTTCGGTAGTATCAAAGCTCAGGAGTACGCAATCGTTGAATATAATCGACTTGGAAGCACTTATCGTCCAGACTTGTCAAAAATTGTTACATCATAGCCTTTGAGAAAAACCAATAGAGACAGGGAGTGGGCTTTAAGAAAATCCATAGCTGACGTACAAGAAATATTAACCGAGAAGAAAAAAAAAAGAGGACTACCTATAAAAAACAAATGAGATCCCATCAAAAACATAAAATGTAAAAAAATGCCAAGTCTCGCAACTCAGTTCTTCCACCACAAAAAGTTGTGAGATCTCATGTAAAACCAAGTCACTTATTTTAGTTAGTATCTATGGAAGCACCTGTTCAACAACTTTGTCATAAATTATTATCTAATTCGTTACCTACCGACATTTATAGTGACCGTATCAATATTAGACATCTTTACTTCTATAATAAATATAATGATTTGGCAATCGCACGGCAACATAATCACATAAGAATAATCTACTATTTCGATTGCTAAGTAAGTCTAAACAGTGCAGTATTTTAAATAGTAGATTATTCTTATGTGATTTTACTTTATTCTTAAGTGCACTGTTTAGACTTACTTAGCAATCGAAATAGTAGATTATTCTTATGTGATTATGTTGCCGTGCGATTGCTAAGTCATTATATTTATTATAGAAGTAAAGATGTCTAATATTGATACGGTCACTATAAATGTTGGTAGGTAACTAATTAGATAACAATTTATGACAAAGTTGTTGAACAGGTGCTTCCATAGATACTAACTAAAATAACTGACTTAGTTTTACATGAGATCTCACAACTTTTTGTGGTGGAAGAACTGCGATGCGAGACTTGGCATTTTTTTACATTTTATGTTTTCGATGGGATTTGTTTTTTCTTTGGCATTGAAAAATATATTGAATAATTTTTGAGCGGATTCTAAAGCTACTCTTGTTTTTACGGCTGTGAGAACTTGAGATATTTTATCCAAGATATGTCAGAGATATGAATGTTTTTCTTTCTTGGTATTCCTTTATGGGATAAATTAAACTGAAGGTGATTTGCTTTTGTTTACGGCTTATTAAGGTATTAATTATTTTAGGTTGGAAGCCGTTATTAAGTGCCATATTTTTTATTGTCTCCAGTCCTTTTTTAAATTATTTTTACTGAGGCTCTGTGGATCATAGATCTATAAGCTGCCAGTTTATGGGAGTTAGGATGTAATGAGTCTGCTGGGATGGTGACATCTGAAAAGGTTAGTTTACGGAAAATGTCGAATTCTAATCTATTTCCATTCTAAGAAATTTATTTTATTATTTGTTTTCTTTTCCAATGTGAATTATGTGTTAGTTCAATATCATTTCAATGGAAATATATTAAAATTTCCACATATCTAAACCAAAAGAAAAGATTTTTTGCGTGTTGAGTTTCTAGAAAAAATTTTTCCAGTTCTAACATAAAAATTTCTGCTAGCAAAGGACTAAGTGGAGGACCCATGACAAGGGGGTTTGAAAAATTGATTATTGAATTGGAAATAGTTTCCGGTTATGCAAAATTCGAATAGTTTCAATATATCTTGCTGTTTGATGTGGTATTTTCGTAGCATAGTGTCAATAATTTCTAAACAATCTTTATTTAGGATATTGGAGAACATGTTTGTTACATCGAATGAAAATAGAAGGGCATTATTTGGGATGGAGATATTTGTGAGGTCAATAGAATGTTTTGTATTGTGTTTTGGATTGAATTGCGTTATTTCTCTAAAGATGGTGTTGAGATATGTTGCTAGATTTTAAGGAGCTGTTGCTGTACGATACTACTGGTCTTATTGGCGAGTTCTCTTTATGTATTTTAATCAAGCCGTAAAGCTTTGGTGATGAAGGATTTTAGTTTATTATTTTAAACTTTTCTCTTTCATCCGCAATGCCCAGGGTTTCATTCAACAGGGTCTCGAGATTTTTTTGAATTTTATCAGTTGGATCTTTTTTAAATTTTTTTTGGATTTTCTTTTTCCAAAAAATCATTTATTTTTTGAATGTATTGGTTTTTATCGAAGGCTATAATGAAGTTACCTTGGTCTGCTTTTGTTATTATTAGGTTATTCTCTTTTAGTTTAGACTGGATGGACGATATTGTTAGTTGTTCTTTAGTACTGCAGGTAGTGTTTTTGTGTTTATCATTATATGTTTTATTTTTTCTTTTTTGATATTTGGGTCACCAATATTTTATGTGGCTGATTCAATTTCGAATATTAGGGTTTCGGCAGTGTTTTTTATAATTAGAATTACATCTGGGTCCTTTCCCCCAACAGTTTTATCTCATTTTCTGTGAAATTTGTACGAGAAATATTGATAAATCTATTATAGAAGATTTTTAGTATTATCTGAAGTTTCGATGTATTTCTTATTTTCGATTAGTTTTAAGTTTTTTATGTGAATAATTTGACTCATCGTTAATCTTGTATTGTCATCAAAGTTATCGAATTCTAGCGGGTGGAGTTCATAAGCTAATTCAGAGTGCAATACCTTGATGTGGAATAAGTGGTTGTCTCTGCTATGGAGCCATTTCTTAGCTTCTTCCTTCAGCTATGTGATCTTACAGGAATGGATAACTTTCCGGACCGAAGTTGATGATGATGATGAGTGTGTATGGAAATGATATTGAAGTAAATTCTACTTTAAATCGTCTGAATAACATATACTCCAATATAAAATTCACATTGGAAAAGGAAAACAGATAATAAAATAAATTTCTTTCTTTCAAGAAAGAAATACATTCGTACTTCTGACATATTTTGTCCTATCTCCGATAAAATATCCCAAGTTCTCACAGTCGAAAAAACATTCAAAAATTGTCCAATATATTTTTCAATGTTAAAGATAAAACTAATACACATAAGAAATCAGGAGTTTAGAAACTTAAGTGTCAAGAGTGTAAGAGCTGCTACGTAGGACAAACAGGACGGAATTTCAAAACAAGATTCGCAGAATATAATGCATCTTATAGATTAAGAAATGAAAAATCGCACTTTGCTAAGCATTTTTTAGAAACTAACCATCCATTTCCTAATAACTATTTATCAGTACTCCATCCGGCACCTAAAAGGTCAAAACTTAATTTCTTAGAATCTATAGAAATTTACAGACATTCAAAACAACCATAATATAAATTTACTAAATACTCAAGTAATTTTAGTTTTAGTTGAGCGTTTGAAAGTGTAGTTGTACTACGAAATTGCGATAAAACGCATTTGTAAATCTTTACAATGTACAATTAACAAAGTAAATAAGCAATTTTATTGTTAAAAATGTACTGCCACAAGGTAACAGACCAATCTATCAACTCACATAATTATATTGAAATTTGAAAGTAAGAAAACTGAAACTTTTGACGATAGACGGCATAAATATGGGTTTGACTAGGTTCCCAAAGTTGATTTAAAAGTACAAGCAACTTTGGATTACCAGGTCTACAAGTATCAAATGCGGATTTCAGACAACAGATGGTGCCCCAATGCAGTTTGTGCTATAAAGATTTGACACTGCGCCATTTTGTTGTGTCGTCAACAAGTGTCAGACGCGCACGAGTGATAAATTTGAAAAATGTGTACATAGTGTTGTGTTGTTGTGTTCAATATGTCGAAATTTATACCGAACAAAGAGCATTCGCAGACAGCATTAATTTTTTGTTTTCATTTGAAGAAAACTGCTGCTGAATCATACCGATTACTTCGAGAAGCTTATGGTGAACATGCTCCATCGCAAGATACGTGTGAACGATGGTTTCGGCGTTTCAAAAGTGGTGACTTTGATGTTGCAGACAAGGAACGTGGAAAATACGAAGATGGGGAATTGCAAGCATTGTTGGACGAAGATAATTCGCAAACACAAAAACAACTCGCTAAGCAATTGGGCGTTAGTCAACAAGCTGTTTCCAATAGGCTACTAGAGATGGGAAAGATTCAGAAGACCGGTAGATGGACATTTTTCTTCATGAAAATGCTCCATCACATACGGTAAAACCAGTTCGCGACACGTTGGAAACACTCAACTGGGAAGTTCTACTCCTTACGGCTAACTCACCAGACTTGGCTCCTTCCGATTACTACTTGTTTGCATCGATGGTTCACGCACTTGCTGAGCAGCGCTTTGGTTGGTACGAAGATGTGAAAAAATGGCTCGATGAATGGTTCGCAGCAAAAGGGGAAGATTTTTACTGGCGTGATATTCACAAATTGCCCGAAAGATGGGAAAATGTATAACAAGCGATGGAGCATACTTTAAATAAAGCACTTTTTATCATTCTTCCGAATTTAACATGTTTTTTTTAGAAAAAAATCCGCATTTCATACTTGTACACCTGGTAATTTAATTTTCATCACTTCGGTGTCTGTCTGAATGTCTGTCTGTCTGTCTGTCACACCCGATTTTCTCCGAAACTATTTATCATAGAAAGCTGAAATTTGGTAATAATATAGGAATTGATGGCCTCATCAAAGCCGTGTAGTTTTGAAAGTAAAATTTTGACCTAAGGGGTTAGTTTTGGAGGGTGAAATCGTAAGTGAAAAAAAATTTTTTTTTTAGTAGGTCATCGAGTGTGGTGTCAAATGAAAGCTTGTGAAAACACGAGTAAAAAATACATATATAATGTAATACTTGCGCACACTTTTCTTCGTATTATTTTTAAAAAATCACGAAAAATCGCTGTCCCTCCACCTTATCTCGAAAAGTACTGATCAAAAAATTTTGAAAAAATTCTGGATTATTCTCCAGAGGGTGTAAATTAAACGAAAATTATCATGAGTGCATTACCTTTAATAATTTATTTGGTACATATAAATAAAAAACAAACATTTCATGGTCATCAATTTTCAGTGAAGATTGGAAACAAACTTTGTTGAAAACTCATTTGGGGTGTGTTTTGTGAAGTCACTGATCATTTTATACCACCGTAATAACATTTTTTATTTTAAAAGCAATCAACGTACGGAACACTAATTGTGCAAGTTCAACTTGCACTTGACCGGTTATTTTATAAATAATTAAACGATTCGACGATTTTTGACTAATACATTATGTTAGATTAATTTTTATTTTTGCAGATTGGATTACTTTCTCTGAAGTTATCCTGCAGACATAGTTTTCATCAGTGATCCATTTAACTCGATAAAAAATAATGTTAATATTTAGAACATATTGTAATATTCACTTAATAACCTTTAATTTTTTTTTAATATACATAGTTTTTGCAGCGTCCAACCCGTAACAATTAATTACTAGTTCCTTTTATATGTAACGAGACCTTGAAATTTAGAAAAAAATTTTAACTACCGAAAATAAATTTTGCTTCACAAGTATAATATTAAATCTTTGAAATGCCATAATTTGAAATTGACAAAAGTCAAATTTTAATAGTTTTTTAAAAACGTGAAAATTTTTTTAGATTAAGAGCCAGTTTTAATTACTTTTAATATTACTTTCTACTTTTCTCTGTACCAGTTTTTGCTGACTTACTGACTGAGAAAGTTTGACAATATTGTGAAGGAGCAAATGCAAGTGTGTTGAATATTATTACAGATAGAAATAATGAAAAATTAGCTCTCCTAAAATAATCACTACAGCATTTAGCAAATGAAGAAAATTAGAGGATCTCGGATCTCCAACGGAGATTTCATAAAATAGATAAGAACGAATAATAATAAAAGAGATCGAAAAAAAAACATGAAGTGACAGAAAATCTCTAGGAAAAGATATATGGATACTTTAATTAAAGGACAATCTACAAAGACGACAACCAACTATGAATATTTGCGGATCGACTGAAAAGGCAATATGTCCTGACGGTACACCCACATACAATGGAGAGATGAACTTCAGAATGTTTGCCAGGTGTACAAGTATGAAATGCGGATTTCAGACAACAGATGGTGCACCAATGTAGTTTGTGCTATAAAGATTTGACACTGCGCCATTTTGTTGTGTCATCAAAAAGTGTCAGACGCTCACGAGTTATAAATTGGTGTGTGCATAGTGTTGTGTTGTTGTGTTCAATATGTCGAAATTTATACCGAACAAAGAGCATACGCGGACAGCCATAATTGTTTGTTTTCATTTGAAGAAAACTGCTGTTGAATCATACCGATTACTTCGAAAAGCTTATGGTAAAACATGCTCCATCGCAAGATATGTGTGAACGATGGTTTCGGCGTTTCAAAAGTGATGATTTCGATGTTGCAGACAAGGAACGTGGAAAACCGTCAAAAAAAAATACGAAGATGTGGAATTGCAAGCATTGTTGGACGAAGATGATTCGCAAACACAAAAACAACTAGCCGGGCAATTGGGCGTTAGTCAACAAGCTGTTTCCAATCTTACGAGAGATGGGAAAAATTCAGAAGACCGGTAGATGGGTACCACATGAGTTGAACGACAGGCAAATGGAAAAAAGCGCAAAAACACGTGTGACATTTTGCTCGCTCGATACAAAAGGAAGTCGTTTTTGTATAGTAGAGTTACAGGGGAAAAAAAGTGGATTTGTTTTGAGAATCCCAACAGCAAAAAATCATGGGTCGACCCAGGCGCACCATCCACATCGACTGCCAGACCGAATCGCTTGGGCAGAAAGACGATGCTCTGTGTTTGGTGGGACCAGAGGGGCGTGGTTTATTACGAGCTGTTAAAACCTGGGAAAAACGGTTAATACTAAACGTTACCAACAATAATTGACAGATTTGAACCGTTCGCTGCTTGAAAAAAGGCCAAAATACAGGAAGAGGTAACACAAAGTCATTTTTCTTCATGACAATGCTCCATCACATACGGCAAAACCAGTTCGCGACACGTTGGGAAGTTCTACCCCATGCGGCTTACTCACCAGACTGGGCTCTTTCTGATTACCAATTGTTTGCATCGATGGGTCACGCACTTGCTGAGCAGCGCTTTGGTTCGTACGACGATGTGAAAACATGGCTCGATGAATGGTTCGCAGCAAAAGGGGAAGATTTTTACTGGCGTGGTATTCACAAATTGCCCGAAAGATGGGAAGAATATATAACAAGCGATAGAGCATACTTTGAATAAAGCACTTTTTATCGTTTTTCCGAATTTTAACATGTTTTTTTAGAAAAAAAAATCCGCATTTCATTCTTGTACACCTGGTAATAAGATAGAAATAGCTCACCATATAATATTTGACTGTAAGGTTTATCCCGGCAAAAGACACAGTTAATCACTGAACTTGCTCAAGTTTGTATAAGAAATAAGAATATTTAGTGGTTGATGTAAAAGAAGTAGGAAAAAAATATAATAAGCCCAATGCGGCTTCCCGAAGAAAGTATCAATTCAGATGGCTCCCAAGATGGAAAATATGTTTAATTAATTTCAACGATATCCTCTATTCATATGGTTTCAAACTAATGTTCCCACTGTGCTTATTCCCATTGGATTATATTTATCTACTTTATCGCTTACATTTTGAAAAATAATGATTTTAATTATTCAGAAAGATGCAAAAGCAACCTGTATAAAACGTTTTTGAATATTAACAACTTTCTCAAATTCACATTCTTTTATTAACCGAGTTGATTACATCTGGTAACATTGGTTTAGTCATAGAATAAATTAAAATAGAAATAATGCATAAATATAAACATAACTATAACTACCATCAATGGCGTCCCAGCACCCCAACCCACGCATCAGGGACGCCTTCTGACTCCCGCCTCACGCCAACCGCCAGTTCCCAAGACCGACCGACCGCGCTCTCGGATGAAGACGATGACCCTCCTCGCCCGCCGTGACTAGGAGATTGTCAACTAGGTTAGTTATAATTAGTCCTAGTTTAAGTTAATTTTATGTTCTAATTTACGTTACGTGTTAGGCTAAGGTAGTTTTTAGTCTTAGTATTAAGAAAAATCATTTGTAACAAAGCACAATTCCTAGGTTAAGTTAGTATAGGATCACTAGTATAAGAGCTTAGGTTAAGTTAGTATAAGCATACATTCATTTTTAGAAATATTATACGTTCAAAATTGTAAGTAAGAGGCTTGGCCTACCTTATTATCCAATAAAGACAGTGATACTACCATTAAAACAGAAATTTAACTATAAATAAATAGATAGACGCATACCCATACCTAAGTAAATAAGTATAAAAATATAATAAAACAATATATAAACAAAATATCGAAGTCAAAACACAGAAATAAGTACAAATAAGTAGATAGTCGTATACACACATACCCGTAACTAAGTATAAGAATATAATAAAATAATAAATAAACAGAGGCATGACGCATAACCATCCAACTCATACACGCATCTGCACCGTGGGACTAATTTACGCGCCTGCCCAGCTACGTATTATGGTATAATAAATTCAAATTTTAGATTGATCACAAGTTACAACTGCCTTCGCTGGATAAAAAAGAAATGAACTCCTCGAGAGTGTAAAAGACATTCCCTCAATTTTATTTTTAAAGGTCAGTGCACAAGAAATGTCCTGTACACCCCGAGGAAGCATATTAAACAACTTGTTTCCACAATAAGTCGGTGTCCTCTTGAAGGCTTCACGTGAACGGCCAACATCATCCCTTGTATTATTCATATGAAAAAACCCATTATGTTTTAATGAATGTCTTTTTTGTTGAATATATACAACTAAGTTGGGAATGTGGAATCTTTGGCACAATGATACTACTCAGTATATATCACCACTACACCAAACACTTTATTTTTGCACTCGACGAGCGTTTCGCTAACCATGTTAGCTTAGAGTCAATCATCGCTCCTGATGAAGCTAACATGGTTAGCGAAACGCGCGTCGAGTGCAAAAATAAAGTGTTTGGTGTAGTGGTGATATATACTGAGTAGAATATATACAAGTATAAAATATATATGGAGACCATGGTCAAAATACGATACCTTCGGAAAATGTCGCGGCAGGTGGAGTTATAGGGTAAATCGAATATTAAACGAATTATTTTTTTTCTGAATAACGAATACCCTATGAATGTCCATAGCTTGTTCCCATATTATTATATTATAGGACAGTGCTGAATGTACGAACGCATAGTAAACATTAATTAGAATGTTTTTATCCTATATCCTATAATTTTTTAAGGAGTTAATAATATAAAACGCCTTGTTAAGCCTAAAGCACACTCCATCAACATGTTCACTCCACTTAAGACAGGAATCGATGTTCAGATCTAGGAAACTGATAGTCTCTCAAGGACAAAGCAAATGTACCTCGAACTGGAAAATAAAATCGGAAGGAAGCGCTCTTATTGTTGCGACCTCCAAACATACCGTCTTTGAATAGTTAATAATAATTGACGGCACACCAACCAGAAAACTCTCTAAACATAGTAGATACATTACGAGATATTTTTTCGCTGCACGGGTCACTTACTACTATAGTTATATCGTCGGCATACAGGAATACTTTCCCCACAGACATGTGGTTCGAAAGGTCATTAGCAAATAAAAGAAAGATAAGGGGGCCAACGAACTACCTTGTGGAGTACCTAAATTCAGATAGAAAATATTTTATTAACCTTGACGCAAATCTTTCAATCAGATAAAAATTATTCTATTGATTTATTTATGTTTCCTCTGATACCGATACTTTCCGGTTTTCTGGGAACAAATTTCTTATCGACGACATCAAATGCACGAGAAAAATTACAACTTTTTCCCCATTGTCAACTTTAGAGGTAACAAACTGCATTAGACTTGCAGCCGCCGCGCCGATTCTGTGGAGAGACCATTTCTAAATCTGTGTTGACTATTTGTATTATTAAAAATTTTGTATTTATTGAGGAAACCGAACAATTTACCGGAAACGATTTTCTCGAATATTTGTTTTCTTGATGAAAATTTTTCTATTTTTATTGTTCCGTACGGAATACTTATAAGATCACTTCTGTGCCTTTCTGCCCGTCTGTTCGTCTGTCACACCCGATTTTCTCCGAAACTATTTGATATAGAAAGTTGAAATTTGGCAGTAATACAGAAATTGATGGCTTCAAACAAAGCCACGTAGTTTTGAAAGTTAAATTTTGACTTAAGGGGTTAGTTTTGGGGGGTAAAATCGGAAGTGAAAAAAAAAATATGAATGAAAGCTTGTAAAAAGACGAGTTTAAAAATATATATGATGTAATACTAGCGTACACTTTTCTTTGTATTATTTTAAAAATTGCAAATAATCGTTGTTCCATCCCCCTTATCTCAAAAAATTCTGGAATATTCTCCACAGGGTGTAGACTGAACGAAAATTATCACGATGTATTAATAATTTATCTGGTAGGGTGTGTGCAACAGTGGTCGACGACCACCCATTGGTCGACCACTTATGTTTTAAATCTATTGGAAGCAATGTTTATCGCATAATCCGTGACGTATTCATGTGACTGTTGAACTTCGCAACTTTAATCTAGAATCAGTTCCAGGGCTCTTATCAACAGATCGAGAAAGGAAATTTAAAGAGAGATTGGCCCGCCGAGAAAAGCCGGTAAAAGGTACTTTTTTGGTACTCGTGGCGTACGGTCGACGTTCTTGGGATGTTCAGTGAAACTGTCTGTAGAACGTTGGAAAAACTATTGTTTTATCCGGAATAACGGCGTTCAAGGCAAAACGTAAGCACCGAAAATGTTAATGGAACTCGGAATTTCGTCTGTTCTTCGAGAGCTGTGTTAGTAATTCTAGTTATCGTCATAGGCCGGTCGACTACTGGACGTTTGTTGTTTTCTTTTTTTTCCATTAGTCGACCAATATAAAATTATGAATTTCCAGGTGTTCCACGTTCATTCCAGATATTTGATCGGTGAGGAAATCTGGGAAAAACCCCCCAGAAACTAATTGAGATTTTATTTATGGGAAATTTATTGCTTTTTGGTCGCTAACCATAAAGCAATAAATAAATGTTTTTTTTTTTAGTTTTTTCCACTAATCTCAAGTGTGCGAGCTGCAGCTCACTTGGAACGCTAGATGTGCTAAGGGTCCAATGTCCATTTTTTTGCCTGAAAAAAAAAGAGTATCATAAAACATAGGAAAGGGGTAGGGAAAACAGTTTTCCGCAGATCTTTCTTATTTAACCCTCTGCGACTTACTGGCGATACTGCTCAAGAAATTACTAGACAACCATCATCACATTTAGATGAACCAGGTATTTGAATTTTTATTATCAATTTTGAATTAATAATTTTATGGGTTTTATCCTACCTTTATTTATATATTTCTATCATTATTTCAGAGAATAATGATTTCTCCAGGGATAACGTTCGTACTCTAGCCAACAATAGGATGGAGATTGATGAGCCCGTAGAGCCCATAGTCACATAGACAGGTAAACTTGTTTTCTCATACTTATTACATTTTTCAAATGGAGATGATATACTTACGAGCTTTCAATTTGGATTAAATTTTTGTTTGAGAATTAAGTACTCCAGAAATGATTATCCAAAAAACATCTGACACAAGCATTTCTTCACATCTCTGCTATCCCAGCCCTATTAGTGCAAATCATAAACGCAAACTAAAAAAAGAAGTCTCTGCTATTTCATCAAAGGCACGGCGTGAATCTGCAAAATATGAGTTGAGGAAGATAGAGGCAATTAAAATTGCGAAGTAGGAGAAGAAGAAAGTACAATTAATAAAGGAACAAGCTGCTACAACTAAAATTGAAAAAAAGCAGCAGGCTCTAAAGAAAGGAAAACCGATGAGAAAAAGGGGCCCCGAGAAGGAAACAGAGTTTTATATTTTTGATTCTAAATATTTTTAATGTCGTTATTGTACTGACTAGATTTACACTCGAAATGCTTTAATTCACGGCTATGATTATTGTAATATGAAATATAAAGATCACCTATGAAAAATACACAAAGTAAAAATTAACTTTTTTTTTTAATGTCATGGTAAAAAGTTTATTCGATAACAAAATTCATGTTGGGAAAAGCAACATGCTGCTCTTATTCTCTGGAAAAATCGAAAAAAAGACCTCACTATCTCATTTAGAGCGGTAAATTTCAATTATTCAGCAAGTGGTCCACTACCGGGGCGTAGACGTGTCGACTACTGGGATACAGTGGTCGACTACTAGGATACAGTGGTCGACAACTGGTGCTGTTACGTCCTTACATTATTTGTTTATTTATTTGGCAGAAAAACAATTACATAATTTTTTAAAATGCACTAATGTAAAGAGAAGAGTTGAAATTCGATATATGGCTATATGAAGGGTCCAAATACTATGACGAACTTTATTAAAGCTAGGATTAAACGTAACCTCAACGTTATTCGGTCGACTACTCGTGCACCTATCTCATATAAAAGGAAACAAAAACTTCAAGGTCATCAGTTTTCAGTAAAGATTGAAAAAGAACTTTGTTGAAAAACTCGTTTGGGGTGTATTTTGTGAAGTCACTGATCATTTTAAACCTTCGTAATAAAAATTTTTATTTTAAGGGATTACATACACCTGGGCGCTGCAAAAAAGTATGTATATTTTAAAAAAATATTTAAAGGATAATAAGCGCATAATACAAAAGAATGACGATTATATATTTTCATTGCACTTTAAATTATAAGAATGTTTTTCTTAAATATGTTTTAAATGTTAACATTATTTTTTATCGGGTTAAATGGACTACTGATGAAAACTATGGTGCTTCCTTGTCTACAGGATAACTTCACAAAAAATAATCCAATCTGTAAAAATAAAAATCAGTCGTGCAAAATAATGCAGTAGTTAACAATTGTCGAAGGGGTTTATTTTTCAAAAATAAAAAAAATTTATGGTGTTTCAAATTTTATTATGCAATTTTCGACAAAAAATTGTATGGTTAAATATTTATAAAAATTGTCTATTAGAGAAATTAAAAAAAACCTGTCGACATTTTATAGAAAAAGTAATTATTAAGATTTTTAAAAAAAGTTAAAAAATAGCGGTCCCAATCCGATGCATCACATTTAAGGTTATAACTTTGTAATGGAATGGAATTTTTTTAAAAATAATTCTTAGAAGTATAGAAAATAAAAATCCGTAAAAAACTGAATTTTTGAAAATTTCAGGTGTAAATAACCCCTTAAAAGCAATCAACGTACGGAACACTAATTGCGCAAGTCCGACTTGCACTTGATCGGTTATCTGGGGGGAAGGCAGTGCCCCCGCCAAGTCGAGCAGAAAGCACAGCCGTACCATCTTTTTCTCGAAGCCACTCACGGCACTTTCGACCCCCTGTAACTTCGTTGTGGATAAAGCTAGAAGTTCGAATTTTCAGTGACCAAGAGGACATACTATACTAGCTATATTTCTAAATTACCTACTATTTATACCTTATAGTTTACGAACTATCGCCAGTCGAAGTTCTTTAATTTTGTCAATGACACACTCACTGATCAATAAAATTCTAAGGTACCTCTAGCAGACACACAAATTTTGAACTTAGTTAGTGTTTAGCTTATAAAGGAAGAAAAAAACTGAAACATCCCGAAATTTCAGTCCCGTTTTCTAAATGGTACAGTCACTTAAGCCAAAAAAAGAGGGTCAACCTAGGAATGAGAGATAATAAGCTGTGAACTTGTATAAACCTTTATTTTGGCATTCTAAAAGTTGTCTCAAAAATCTCATAAAATCTCGTGTCCGCGTCTTAAGATATGCAATGTCAAAGGTCACAAAAATCGGTTTTTCGCAAATATCTCGCTTCCTATTGTTTCAATGATATGATTCATTTATTATGAAAATTGTAGAGCATAAAATACTTTATTCTTAAGTGCACTGTTTAGACTTACTTAGAAATCGAAATAGTAGATTATTCTTATGTGATTATGTTGCCGTGCGATTGCCAAGTCATTATATTTATTATAGAAATAAAGATGTCTAATAATGATACGGTCACTATAAATGTTGGTAGGTAACTAAATATATACCAATTTATGACAAAGTTGTTGAATAGGTGCTTCCATAGATACTAACTAAAATAACTGACTTGGTTTTACATGAGATGTCACAACTTTTGTGGTGGAAGGACTGCGTTGCGAGACTTGGCATTTTTTTACATTTTATGTTTTTGATGGGATTAATTTTAGTTATGCAAGAAATGTAAATTGTTGTGAAAAGTTTATAAGTTAACTAAGAGAGAATTCTAATATTAATGAATCATTGTCTTTTTTTTTAAATCTTAATTTTGAAAATGTTGCTGGCATACTACAAAAAACCGAATAAATTATCGTTTGCTACTTCCAGTAATTATTTTATATTAAATTTAATTGTTAATGTTAGCTAGTACTTTGAAGCCATGTAGAAGTTTTACATTAAATTAAATAGGTATGTTACATCTCGTTGGATATTTTTTTCCATTAAAATAAATGGGATTTGCACAGATAGAATTCAGAAAACTCTTATTAAAGCTATCGTATTTACATTCATTTCACATTTAAACGTACTTCATGAAAATTGATATTATATTAGGTACAGACATACTGAATAATTCATTAGTAATATGGCATCCAATAACTTATTGATTTTTGTTATACATACTCAATATCCTCATTTCAAAGACATTTTTTTTCATATACGATATAAAAATTGCAAATAAAATGATATTTTTATAAAGACTTATAAAAAGGAAATTGTGATGTATCCTTAAATATTTGAATTCTGTAGGTAATTTTAAACAAATGCATGTAGTCCCGTGCATTTAGATATTAAAAATGAAAAATGACGGAACCTAGCTATAATGAACGGATTTGAATGATTCTTTTTTTTGGGTTTCTAATGCCATAAACTACAAAGTTTACCCATTGAAAATTATCGCAATTTTAAAATTCATCGATTAAAAAAAAATAAAGATTCTTAAAAATTTCTTTTAAAAATACAATTATCGAAATGTTTAAACATTTCTTCTAAGAAAATAATGAATATTATAGTTTTCGAGATTCTTTAAAAATAATTTGTAAAAAAATGAAACTTTTAAAAATTAATTTGAAGATGGCAGAAGCTCCAAAAAGCAAAATAAATAGAAGAAACGTACAACATTAAAACATTAAAATCTGCATTATCATGTACAGGGTGAGTCAACGATAGAGTAAAATTCATTATCTCATTTGTTTCGGGAATGACGAAATTATTTTTGAGTATATAGGGTACTTCAAAAAAGTGTGGCTGATATAACGTATGAACATCCTATTTTCTAATTTATGTTTAAATTCTGCGTAAAACTTTATATCTTTTTCATTTAAAATGTTATGTACCTAGAACCTAGTAGTTTTTTTAATATTTCAATTTTTTTAAAAAAATACTAGTTTTTAGTTTTGTAAAAAATTGCCAGTAGCGCCATCGTTTCAGAAGGCGGAACACTCATAATTGGTACGAGCATTCTATAGAGATAAAAAAAAGATATATGTAAAGAAATTTGAGTTAGATGCTACAGGGTGTTCAAAATAAATTTATACATTTCGACTATTTTAAATTGAAAATCTCAAATTTTTTAAATGACACACCCAGTATATTATTATTTTTTCTGATAGATTTTACAAAACCCTTTAACTTTTATTAAGTATGTCATATACCTATTTTTAATAGTTTTCGATTTATTTTGAATTTTCAATTTTTACTCTTGTTTTTACTTACGCTATAACATCACAGTTGCCAAGACAAAACAAAAATGTAAGCATTGTCAAATTTTGACATATCTATTAAGCAAGTAAAAATAGTTTAATTTGTTGTAGTAAGTGATGTATAAAGGTAATAGTTATGGATTTTCCTAAAAATTAATTAATTGATATGGTTTATATACTGGGCGAGGCGGGGAAAAAATTGTTTCGATTAGTCGATGAGTATTACTCCACGCGCATCCAAAAAATAACACGTAGACTGAAAAGTTTTTGGTCTAGCTACTTAAAACAGATTTTTTTTTGCAAAATTCGACTTTATTCATCAATATAGTCTCTCTTGTAAAAGGACTTGTCTTTGCCTTTAAAATAGGCCCCAGTTCCGGCGATAACTTCTTTGTTGGAGCCAAATCTCTTTCCAGCAAGCATTTTTTTGAGGTCTGCGTATAGATAACAGTCGCTGAGCGTTAAATCTGGGGAATGTGGTGGACGAGGAAGCAATTCGAACTTCCGTTCATGCAATCTTGCCTTGGTGACCATTGATTTGTGACACGGTATATTGTCTTGATCAAAGAGAACTTTTTTCTTGTTCATTTGGGGCCGTTTCTTTGCAATTTTTTGCGTTCAAACGCACCAATAACTTTATATAATATTCGCTATTTATGTTTTTTTCCTTCTCAGCATAGTTGATAAAGATTATTCCATGCGCATCCCAATTGTTCATGCTAAATATGACCAATACGTTCTTTTGATATCTTTTGGGTGTCAGCTATCTTACGCAATTTCACTTTACGGTCATCCAAAACAATTTTGTGGATTTTTTTGACGTGTTCCGTGTAACCACCTCATTTGTGCGTCTAGAGTGTTCAGCATCATTTGTATCTGTACGACCGCGTTTAAATTCAGCATACCAGTAAATGATGAGTGATTTTCCAGGGGTAGAGTCCCTGTAACATTTATCAAGCCATCGCTTTGCTTGAATGGTATTTTTTTCATCAAAAAAGAGTGTTTAATCAACACACGAAATCAGATTTTTTCATTGTTTTGAAAATATCAAAAGTAGCATTACTAAAACCATTGTAACTTGTAAATTAATGGTCGAATGCCATACGATTTTGACACATATCGTTTGAAGGTTTGTACTTCTTAAAAATCATATGGATTTTTTGAAAAGAGCTACATCTATGTGTCAGATCAAAAACTATTCAGCCTGTGTGTTACGTACCAAAACCTTTCCAGCTAATGTGTATGTTTTTTCGGACGGTTTTGATCGGCTGTGTGTGTGGTTCCAGCCACTCTGAGGACTAATTGCTGGCTGTAGTGACGGATCCATATTTCGTACATTGTTATGAATCGATGCAAAAACTCTTTTGGATTACGCCGAAACAGTACCAAACAGCCTTATGAACCTTCGAAATGTTGCAGTTTTTGATCAGTTGTTAGAGTGGGTGGCACCCATTGGACACATAACTTTTTCATATGCAAATCTTCATGCAAAATATACCTCATGCATTCTGTTGAAATTTTCACTATAACAGTTATCTCTCTTTCTTTCAGATTACCGCCATTCAGATCAATATGGATAATTTTTTTTTGGTATTTTTTGAAGTGAGTGCCTGATTTGAATGTCCAGAACATTATTGGGGCTTGTACGACAGCATTTGTGTTCACCAATCCATCGACATAAAGTTGTTCTCGACTGAGCAGATATGCCATAACACTTCTCAAGCCATTCTTGGGATCTGGATGTATTTTTTCCCATAAAAAAAACAATGTTTAATCGATACACGAATTTCTGTTTATTCTATCGTTTCGCAAAAATCAAAATTGGCGTCACCAAAACCGCTGTAACTGGCAAACTAACATACAAAATGTCATGAAAATTTTACGCGCTTCTTTTGAGAGTTGACCTGAACTGAAAACCACATGGGTTTTTTTGTTTGTGCTATCATCTCTTAAAAAGTCTCGTGACTTCTCACCCCATGTTAGTGTTAGATTTTTGATTAAATGGTGTAAGTTAAGTGTAATAATAAAAACTTAACTTTTAAACGAAGTATGATTACTATTACATTAAATTAGAGATTATTAAAAGTAGTTTTGAATAATAATAATAATAACAATATTAATAATAACATAATGCAACAGAAATAGAAAGGCTATGGAAACAAGAAAAGTTATCATTGTCCCCCTCGTCATATCAGCCACAGGCCTTACACTAACAACATTCACACCACACTTGGTACAATTAGGACTCACCACAAACATACAAAAAAACATTCAGAAGTCAGTAATATTGAAACCATATAATATTGTCAGGTCATTCCTTAGTACACAATGGTAATAGCGTTTGCCCCGGCCTGGCTTAGGCCCCGTTAGCCAAACAAGGAACCACATTGATCAAATGTGAGAAAGAAGAACATAACAGTCATTACAATAATAATAAAATGTCCCCAATGACACAAACATCCAAACGAAATACACAGAAAAAATTTCCAAATACACAGACCTTGCAACAGAAATAAAAAGGCTATGGAAACAAGAAAAAGTCATCATTGTCCCCCTCGTCATATCGGCCACAGGCCATTCACACTACACTTAGTACAATTAGGGCTCAAGACAAACATACACAAAAACATTCAGAAGTCAGTGATTTTGAAAACATGTAATATCGTCAGGTCATTCCTTAATACACAATGGTACTGACTTGGCTTAGGCCCGTTAGCCAAACATGGAATCACATTGACCAAATGTGAGAAAGAAGAACATACCAGTCATTACAATAATAATAAAATATCCCCAACGACACAAACATCCAAATAAAATACACAGAAAAAAAATTTCCAAATACACAGATCTTGCAACAGAAATAAAAAGGTTATGGAAACAAGAAATTGTAAACCTCGTCATATCGGCCACAGGCCTTACACCAACAACATTCACACCACACTTAGTACAATTGAAGAGAGTACAGAAGTCGGTGATTTTGAAAACATGTAACATTGTCAGGGTATTCCTTAATACACAATGGTAATAGCGTTTATGCTGACTTGGCTTGGGACCGTCAATCAAACATGAAACCACATTGATCAAATTTGAGAAAGAAGAACCAAAACATTAATAATAATAATAATAATCAATATTGTCTAACAGATATTGCTTGACAATTAAGCGTAAATAACATAATACAAAGGAGACGGAGAAAAAGAAAAAGGTAAAAGTATTAACATAGAGCAGAGGAGATAAATAACATTAAAATCACATAGAATTAAATAAAACTGGAAAATTAAACATAAAAATGACACTTGGAATAAATATCTATATATGCAACAATTTATTTTTTAAGCATTTGACGAATTGCGCCAATGACAGGTTGTTCATGTCAGTGTCGTTACCAGTACTCTTGAAAACGGTCATAGCCTGAAACAGTGTGTGTTTTGATGAGAGCAAAAGAGGTTCTGACCAATCTATTAGGAACGTGAAAATTTACTTGAAACAATAAGTCAGGAGAGTCAATAAGAAATTTACATAATTTTATAAGAAAACAAACTAGATGGTAATTTCCTCGATTCCTTAATAAAGGTAGCTGAAAACATTCAGTTATAATGACCTCATCGACACTCCTATCAGGGTACACTCCATCATATTTTATTATAAGAAATTTGGCAAACTTTCTTTGAACATTCTCTACCTGCCTAATATAATTAGCGTTTATTTGATTTGAAACAATTGCACGATATTCAAGTCGTAAAAGAACAGAGCTCGAATATAAAGTTTTTAGTGTTTTATTATTATGAAAATTACGTATTATGAAACCCAACGTCCTCATCGCAGTACTGTAGATCCAATTAATATGATGGGCAAACGAATGTTTCGGATCAAAAATAATTCCAGGTGTTACAGCGTGCAATATCTTCATTATCCAATTTATACTGGAAGTCAGTGGTACTAAATTTATTCGAGTAGGTCAAAAGGAAGCATCTACCGGCATTCAATGGCAGCCTATTCAACTCACACCATTGCTGTAACGATTCCATATCATATTGCAATGAAAGGCAATCACTAGAGTCCCTTATGTTGGAAAAGCTTTAGATCTTCAACAAACAAAAGAAAATTACTAGTTATGTTGTCACCAATGTCGTTAATGAAAGGTGCAAAAATTAAAGATGCAAGGTTGCTACCCTGTAGTGCACTACTTGTGGCACTAAACGTTGAGAATCTATGGTGACCAATTTTGACGTACTGTAAGCGGTTACACAAATAGGACTCGAAAAAGAGTCATTAGGTTATTGATGAAACCTAGTCTATCCAGCTTAAAACATATATATAGAAATATGGAATGGTCAACTCTATCAAAGGCTTTCGTTGTATACATACATACATATACGTGCATTTATTTGTCCAAAGCATTGCCTGTAAATTGAGCAAAACAAGCCAAATTACTTATTGTACTGCGTTTGCTGAAAAAACCATGTTGATTTTCAGAAATCGGGCTTTTAACCTGTGTAAAAATACATTGATATATTGACATCTCAAAGACTTTGGCGAATAATGGAAATAAAGATACCGGTCTATGATTAGATATATCATTTCCGTCACCCTTTTTAAATACGGGAGTGATTTCGGCCTTCTTCCATACGTCAGGAAATATCTTCGTTATTAGTTGAATATATACAAAGCATGAGGATAATCCCTCACAATAAGGCTGGGAATATTATCAGGGCCACAAGTAAGTTTATCCCTTAGTCCTTTCACTGCCGTTAGTAAAGTTTGCTCTGGCAAACAATCAAGAGCGATACATAAATTAGAGGTGAAGACATCCTTTTTGGAGACGCGATCTGACGGCGCGCTGTACACAATCCCAAAGAAGCCGGCATATGCATCAACAATTTTATCCGGTTCAGAGAATTGAAAATTGCCCAATTTAAGCACATTAGGCAAATAAGTTGCTGATTTTTTAGCCTTAATAAACGATTAAAACGTAGTTTGATCGCCAGTGATGGAATCCTCTACTTTAGAGATATAGTTCATTAAACTCACTACGGTGACAATCTGAATGAGAATATTTGAGTTGTCTAAAAATTCTGTGTTTTACGCTTTATGTCTTTAACGATATCAACTGTGAACCAGACAGGAAATGTTCTTTTGCGAATGACCAATTTAGGTACACACACACATAAAATATACCAAACAAATTCCGGTAGAGTAAACTGCACGCCTCATCAGCATCCTTCAGGATATAAACATCTACCAATCAATATTTAATATCATTTCATAAAGTTTTGGAAAATTAGCCTTTCTGACATTGTACTTAGTTTGTGATAAGTTGACAGGAACATTATCGAATTTAACTTTAAGAGGTAATGAAATATCTAAGGGTGGATGATGGCTGACCTTATCTACCAGTGGAAATGGTTCCCTATGTACCGTGCAATTAATGTTAGAGGAAACTAAGTCCAGAACTGAATCATTTTCATTCGGGTATAATATTAAACTGTTCAAGAGCTAGTAATTTTCCAGTGCTTCAGACCTTTGATTCCCAAATACATTTTTAGTGAAATTTGGATTGTTAAAATCACTAATAATAAACAGGCTATTAACATACATAAATAGGACCACTTCAACACACTCTCAAAAAGACAAAAATTCCGCATTTGTTATATACGGAGGTATGTATAATACTAGAACATATAATGTATTATAATTTAAAAATAGTTTGCTACATACCATGGCGAACTTCACTACACTGTCACGAACAACCTGGAGATCAACCTGTATTGGTTTCAGTTCCCTTTTTATTAGCCAGTATTACACCACCACCTAAATTCAAAACCTCATTATAGCGGTAACGGTGAGGTAACAAATACTGCGTGCACTATTGGTGGTGGTAAGCCTGTTTATAAACTTTTATCGAGTCATAACAGCAGACTTGTTGATCATTATTCGTTTGCAATTGATATTTTTGTGAAATTAAAAGACGAACTGTTGTTCAGATTTTCACTATATTTTATTTATCAAAATGAAATAAATAAAATAATAACTTAAATCAGCCGTGACATGTTTCGGTACACAGTACCTTTTTCAAACGGAAATTCGACTAACGTTTGAGAAAGGAACTATGTACTGAAACATGTCACGGTTGATTTAAGTTATTATTTTATTTATTTCGTTTTGATAAATAAAATATAATAACAATAGTTCGTCTTTTAATTTCCTAAAAATGTATTTTCATCAAATAGGCACCAAATATAACCGATTTTTTTGTATTAAGGTATTATGTATTGAATGACTAGAATTTGCATAAATGATTTACTAGTAATTTTTCAATTATCTATCTTACCTGCGGGCGGAGCCTTCTGTAAGTGTTATTAAGATGGCCGAAATATGGCTGCAGATTTAAATTTGTAAAGTGTGAAGCATAGGGAGTGTGACAGTAATTTTTAAAAATATTCTTAACAAATGGCAACATTTGCCAGTGGGCCGCTACAAATCCTGCCCAAAGGAATTTCACACTCGATGAAAATTTTTAAAATCAAATCTTGGTGTGACCAGAGGAGTGCTGGCCCACCGCGACACCGGAATTTTTCCCGGAGCGCCAAGCCTTACGGACGCCATTCTCAAACATACAAAGTGTATGTAAAATTTATGTTCGCAAGAACCACGAAAATTTTTCATATGTCCAGATAGTATCCGAATTTAGATATTCATAATCCTGCGTAAATCTAGAATTATTCTTATATAAATATAATTTATTATATGTGAGCTGGCATGAGACACTGGAAGCCTCCACCCTTACCACACCCTGCTGGTGACTCGTGTCCATGGCTCACACGGGCACTAGTCGCAAGCATAACTTAGTAAAAGGTGGGAGGCGTTTCTCAGGCATCGGCCGAGCTCGTAGAAGTGGTTCATTCCACCTGACTTTGACAAATAATTGTAAAGGAATGGTACATCATAGAAAAATTTCATTTACACCGAACGAAATCTACAACAAACGCTAACAAACAGAAAATCGATTTTCGCCACGACCGGTACCTTCTCTCGTGCTAGCTCACATATACTTCAGTGAGGAAAAATAAACTTACATACCTTTATGAAATCGAATAAAATAGGTTCAAAACAAGGTTCGAAACAACTCTTTTTCGATAGTTGGCGGTTTCATATGGAATGTGCTTATTATTAATGTGTGGAAATTGGCGCTCTTTCTAGTATATTTCCTTCAAAAAAAGTAATTATCCTAGTGTAAACTGAACTTGAACTAAATTTTTTCCGGAGTTAATGTAGAATAACTGAAAACGGACGAAGTCCATATTTTAGCAGTTTACCCACTGTTTTCTTATTCGTCAAATCCATTCTAAGACGTGTTTCGCTGCATCACAGGCTAGGATTGATAAACAAGAATTCATTGGTACTTACCCCAGAAGTTACGGAATACGATGGTAGGATACAACGAATTTTACCAAGTACGCATACCTATTACTTCATCAAAAGCTGACACAGCAGCTTTTGAGCCGACAGAGTGGTTGACACAGTTAACGCTTAAAAGCAGGTAGCGCTTTTCAAGTTAAGGTAAAATAACTGAAGACGGATGAAGTCCATATTTCAGCAATTTACCCACTGTTCTCTTATTCGTCAAATCCATCCTGAGACGCTTTTGGCCGTATCATGGCTCGTCAGTCAGGCTAGGATTGACAAACAAGAGAATATAATTCACTGGTACTTATCCCAGAAGTTACGGAATCCGATTGTAGGATACAACGAATTATACTAAATACGCATACCTATTACTCCATCGAAAGCTGACACAGCAGCTTTCGAGCCGAAGCCGACACCGAAGCCATATCATTATTGGAAATACTACAAGAATTAGCTCATCATCAGGTCAAATTAAGCCTTATTGGGCAAACGAAATGGTCTTCCAAACATGATGCTTTGTCAAAAGTATCTGGATATTTTCAAACATGGAAAAACGGGAATGAATATTTTAGCATTGACATCCAATCTAAAGCTCTTTTCGTCAATGTAGTCGTTAGTCTGAATATTATTTCAAAAGAGTAAACTTTAATGCGAAAATCAGGAATCAGTTTAAAAAATGAGCTTTTGAAATTTGAAACTGTTTTGACAGCAGTGCTTTTCAGATCAATTTTTGAGGTCTCACATTCACTTTCAAAGTATTTACAACCAGTGAATTTAGATTATGTTGAAACTAAGTGACACAGCCAAAAAGATGTGTGACGAGTACAAATACCTAGGAGTACAGATAGTGAGTATGGAAGATCTGAGAGAAAAATAGAGGAAAGAATAGACAAGGGGAGACAGACAATAGGGGCTCTAAACTCGGTACTGTGATCAAAAAGCATAAATAGAGATAAAAACTCCTTCTGTAAAATACTGTTTTAAAAAGCACAATGCTGTATGGATCAGAAGTCTGGCAAATCAACCAACATCAAAAACGTAAATTTCTATCAACCGAAATAGACTTCTGGAGACGGTCGGCCATAGTATCGAGATTGGACAAAATAAGGAATGAGAGGGTGAGGGAGACAATGGAGGTGGAAACAGATATAATTCAACAAATCCAGGAAAAACAACTATGTTGGTAAGGGCATGTACAGAGAGTGGAGGAGGAACGAATTCCCAAACAAATTTTGAAATGGCAGTCAAAGGAACGTAGGAAAAAAGGAAGACCCAAGGTGACATGGTCACAAGGGATCCAGAAAGCAATGTCCGAAAGAAACTTACTTCCTGGAGACTGGACTCACAGAGACGGCCGGAGATTGAGAAACAGAGGGCGGAGAACGACGTTGGAAAAACCGGATTAATAATGAATTTAGTTTATGTTCAGGCTTGGTGTCAAGTAAATGGAATGCTAGAACAATTTAAAATTTTCCGAAATGATCTCGCAAGTTTTCAAATTTTATTCAATGTGCTGACAAATTTGTAAAAACCGTGAATAATAAACGCGAAACTTATGATATTGAGATAGAAACAAAGATTTTGAAGAGTGGAAATCTAAACATGAAAACAGTAGTGCGAATGATGCAATCAAAAATTTTGAAATAAAAATTCAATATAATACTTAACACAGTCATAATGACGATTCAAAATTGATTCGAAAAACACAAAGCGTTCTATAGCGATGTAGAGTGTTCCGATCCGAAAAAAATCAAAGAAATTGTGAAAAAACGGCTTAACGAAGCACGCGCTCGACAAAATTTGTGAACTCACCGACAAAGAAGAAATTCCTGACGAACTTTTGTGGTTTGCTTTGTTTTTCTCTAAGCTTTCATCACAGACGTTGGGATATGTTTATGATGAAGAAAAGTGAAGAACAAGATGATGGGTAATCTTTTTATGATTATGGATCTCAATCTTTGAAAATTGAAAGCGAAAATTCATCGAGCGAATATTAAAATTAATACGGCGATAACGAGAAGTCAAAAAAATGTAATCGTTGTCTCAGTTGTGACTACAAAAACCTGTACATAGTTTATAAATTTTTGCTGTCCTTGCCTATGACGTAAGTAATTTGCGGGAGAGCTTTTTCTAAATTAAAAATTATCAAAAATAAATTAAGAGCAACCATGAATAACGAAATCTTATAAGCATGCATGCTCATGGCCTGCGAAAGCGATACTCTGGAAGCTATTGATGAAAAAATTGTTATTGAAAAGCTGTGTCAGAGTACGAGTAGTTCCGTGTTTGCGAGGTCTTTATTTTTGCAATTCATAAATTACTCCATGCAGGAGCAAACGTGAGCTTTGTACTTTTTTGTATTTCAAATATATTGAATTGACATAAAATATGAATTTTCTTCATTGGTTTAATCATATACCCTGAACATTTATGTAAATAAAAACATATAATAAATATAAAATATAATATAATAAATATATAATAATAATAGAAGGGGTGCAGGAAAAATAGCTAAGG
>CM032451.1:34939653-34975615 GCA_019049505.1 Pachyrhynchus sulphureomaculatus | reverse complement strand
TTACTGTCACCCCAAGATAGAATTTCTTCTAGGTCTTTGTTAAGTTGAACGACCTTCTGCTGTCTGCGGATATTCGCCTGAGTAGCCGATGTCCGAGCGTTCAAAGTGAATGAAGAGATAAGCGTACTGTCATCTGCAAAGCTGTAGATTGGATTCCCGGTATTTTCCAACAGATCGTTAATGTAAATGAGAAGGAGAGTAGGAGACAGTATGGAGCCTTAGGGCACACCGGCGTAAATAGTGAAGCTAGTAGAAAGAAATCCGTCGACCGTCACTCGTAAAGAACGCTCTCTGAGAAAACATGAGAGCCATAAACAGAACTTTTCAGACATACATAAGAACGTAGCTTAGCCAATAGTCCATCGTGCCAAACACGGCCGAATGCCTTGGATATGTCAAGAGCAACCGCTCGAGATTCTAAAATGTGTTCGATTGCGTTGTTCCAAACATGTGTTACCTAAGTCATAAGTATATATATATATATATATATATATATATATATATATATATGTATGTATATATATATATATATATATATATATATATATGTATATATATATGTATATATATATGTATATATATATATATATATATATATATATATATATATATATATATATATATATATATATATATATATGTATATATATATATATATATATATATATATATATATATATATATATATATATATATATATATATATATATATATATATATATATATATATATATATATATATATATATATATATATATATAAATATATATATATATATATATATGTATATATATATATATATATATATATATATATATATATATATATATATATATATATATATATATATATATATATATATATATATATATATATATATATATATATAATATATAGATTATATAGATAGATAGGGTTTAAATCCGTTCGTCTAACGATGAATTTTCACGACGTTTCGCCAAAATCTCATTTGGCATTTTCAAGTGCTCTTGCTGATGCTGCTACTCAATACTGTGATCTTGCTGTCGCTGCGTCTCGAAGCTAACTGACATTGTTAGACGAACGGATTGAAACGCGGAATTTTAATTTATTATATATATATATATATATATATATATATATATATATATATATATATATATATATATATATATATATATATATATATATATATATATATATATATATATATATATATATATATATATATATATATATATATATATATATATATATATATATATATGATTATCGGGAATCGGTCTGGACTGTAAATAAAACTCTTTTCTTCTTTAAAACTCAATATTTCGTTATCGTTTGATAACTTCTTCAGGAGTAACTACAAAATTAATACACCTATATTTAACACACTATTCTCTTTCGTCAAAGCATTAAAATATTGAAATATAAAACAACCAATTATGAAACAAACGAACAATCAATTAAAACACGTACGAAAATGCGAGTTTGTCCTGGAAACCAACATTCAACATCTCGATTTACTACAGCAAACTGAGAGTAAATAGCCTCGGTACATATGCACTGCCGTGAATTCCAAACGAAACGGAAAAACAGCAACAGAAAAACGTCTTTAATTTACTTTATACTAAGAGGTGGCAAATATTTATTTGTTATTATTGCTGTAATTGTAAATGATTAATACCTATTAATTATGTTGCTATATATAATACTAAGTTGATTAGTGTCTGATTTATAGTTAATTGACTTTTGGTCCCTGTTGATATGGTACTTTTCTTTAAAAAGTCTCCCTTTATAGTTGCTGTCATGAGCTAAGATTTTAACGTTGTTATAGTCAAAATTATGACCCGTTTTCAAATTATGTTGCACCACAGCACACGTATTCTTTCCCAATCGGGAGTCACTCCTGTGCTGTGTGAGTCTCTGTTTCAACCACTGACCTGTCTGCCCAATATAACAGGCTTCACATTGTAAACAAGATAATCTATAAACTACAGAGTTATTATATAGAATAGGTGTTCTATCCTTTATTTTTGAAAACAGGTCAGAACCTCGTATGCTGTTATATCTCGCAATCTTTATCTTTGGAAAATCTCTGAATAAGGCGACAATTGAGTTTGTGATTGGCTTTATAAATTGTAGCTTCCTGTATATCCTATGCTGCGCAGGCGTCTCGTCAGTAGGGGCATCAACACTATCCGAATTATAAATTAATTTTCGTAAAATGTGTTTAGGGTAGGCATTGTTGACAAAAATGTTATATAGCTCGTCTAGGTTTCTTTTTCGAAACCTATCATCACTGATGCGTATGACCCTGTTTTTCATTGCTATTACGGTGTTAAATTTTTGATTTTTTGGGTGATTTGAGAAATAATTAATGAATCTGCCTGACGCTGTGGGTTTTTTATACCAGTCAAGTATAATACTGTTGTCACTCGTTCTTATTACTTTAGTGTCCAAAAAAGGAACACTGAAGTCCTGTTCTATTTCGATAGTGAATTGTATATGTGTGTTGAATGCATTAAAATGGTTTAAAATGATTTCTGTATTACCCTTGGGTACAGCGAAAATCAGATCATCAACATACTTGTACAAAAATGGTAGGTTGAATGGTAATTGAGGAACCACCGTTTCCAAAAGATGGTCCAACACCACCTTGGCCAAAACTGGACTGATAGGAGACCCCATTGGAGTTCCAAAAATTTGTTTGAAAAATTTTTGGTTGAAACTAAAATATGTGTTGTTGAAGATGAATTTAATGAGAATCAAGAAATTATGCTTTGAAATCATGGTTTTCGTTTGAATCAGTTCCCACTTTTTTTCCAGAATAGTTAGGATTAAGTCTAGAGGTATATTTGTAAACAACGATACTACATCCAAAGATATTAATACATACTCTTCTGGTAATGTCACTCCCTTTATTTTGTTGACAAACGAGAAGGTGTCTCTAACATTGTAATCCTTGTCATCCTCAAAAGCAACACTCAAAATTTTAGCTAAGTATTTTGATAGATTGTATGTCGTTAAATTCACTGAACTTATAATTGGTCTCAGAGGAGTGTTTGTTTTGTGAATTTTGGGTAAACAGTAGAGTTTGGGAAATGTGGAATTGTAAATTACTAACTTCTTGTACAGTTGTTCATCTATTTCGCCTTTGTTCTTTAAAAATTTTATTAAATCATTAAAGCTTGTTTGTATAGTACTGGTAGGGTCTTTAGATAGTGAAGTGTATGTAGTCTCGTCTTGTAGTAAAGTTTCAGTCTTATGAATATACTCATTTTTGTCCATTGCAACAGTGCACCCCCCCTTGTCACACTCACACAGCACAGGAGTGACTCCCGATTGGGAAAGAATACGTGTGCTGTGGTGCAACATAATTTGAAAACGGATCATAATTTTGACTATAACAACGTTAAAATCTTAGCTCATGACAGCAACTATAAAGGGAGACTTTTTAAAGAAATGTACCATATCAACAGGGACCAAAAGTCAATTAACTATAAATCAGACACTAATCAACTTAGTATTATATATAGCAACATAATTAATAGGTATTAATCATTTACAATTACAGCAATAATAACAAATAAATATTTGCCACCTCTTAGTATAAAGTAAATTAAAGACGTTTTTCTGTTGCTGTTTTTTTTCCGTTTCGTTTGGAATTCACGGCAGTGCATATGTACCGAGGCTATTTACTCTCAGTTTGTTGTAGTAAATCGAGATGTTGAATGTTGGTTTCCAGGACAAACTCGCATTTTCGTACGTGTTTTAATTGATTGTTCGTTTGTTTCATAATTGGTTGTTTTATATTTCAATATTTTAATGCCTTGACGAAAGAGAATAGTGTGTTAATATAGGTGTATTAATTTTGTAGTTACTCCTGAAGAAGTTATCAAACGATAACGAAATATTGAGTTTTAAAGAAGAAAAGAGTTTTATTTACAGTCCAGACCGATTCCCGATAATCATATATATATATATATATATATATATATATATATATATATATATATATATATATATATATATATATCAGATTGATGCACGGTCGATAACATATCACCAAATCTTATATATATATATATATATATATATATATATATATATATATATATATATATATATATATATATATATATATATATATATATATATATATATATATATATATATATATATATATATATATATATATATATATATATATACGAGTTGGAATCCTATTTCCATTAATTTTGCGACCACAACTGCTGAGGTGTGTGCTGGTGCGTTGTCGTGATGGAAAAGGACTTTCTTGTGGGCCAATGGCGGGTGTTTTTCTTGCAGCTCGGTTTTCAAACGGTCCAATAACGATGAATAATATTCACCTGTAATAGTTTTACCCTTTTCCAGATAGTCGATGAGGATTATCCCTTGCGAATCCCAAAAGACAGTCGCCATAACCTTTCCGGCCGAAGGAACGGTCTTCGCCTTTTTTGGTGCAGATTCCCCCTTGGTAACCCATTGTTTAGATTGTTGTTTGGTCTCAGGAGTATAGTAATGTATCCATGTTTCATCCACAGTGACGAAACGACGCTTAAAGTCCTCCGGATTCTTCTGGAATAGCTGCAAACCATCCTTGCACACTTCACACGATTCCGTTTTTGGTCAAGCGTGAGCAATCGCGGCACCCATCTTGCGGATAGCTTTCTCATGTCCAAATATTTATGCAAAATATTATGTACCAGTTCAGTCGAGATGCCCACAGCACTAGCAATCTCACGCACCTTAACTCTTCTGTCATTCATCACCATATCATGGATTTGATCAATGATTTCTGGAGTCGTAACCTCCACAGGCCGTCCAGAACGTTCAGCGTCACTTGTGCCCATATGGCCAGTCCGAAAATTTTGAAACCACTTATAAACTGTTCTAATCGAAGGTGCAGAGTCACCATAATGTTTATCAAGCTTCTCTTTAGTCTCCTGAGGCGTTTTGCCTTTCATAAAGTAATGTTTAATCACCACACGAAATTCTTTTTCGTCCATTTCTTAAAAATCACTCGACTTCCTTGATTCACACGAATGCCAAACACAAAAAAATAGACCAATATGGCTGAAACTTGGTGTGCGTTCATTCAAGAGATGCTACTAACTAAACATGACCTCGATACGCGCTGGTGGTGCCATCTCTCGGACTTTGCACGGACTTTTTCAAACCAGCGTCGTATATATATATATATATATATATATATATATATATATATATATATATATATATTGTTCTTAAAAACTGTGCAAGGGTACTAACACCAGTTTTCTGTAGACTTTTCAACCTATCCTACAGAAAGGGAATATATATATATATATATATATATATATATATATATATATATATATATATATTATATATATATGTATATATATATATATATATATATATATATATATATATATGTATATATATATATATATATATATATATATATAATATATATATATATATATATATATATATATATATATATATATATATATATTCCCTTTCTGTAGGATAGGTTGAAAAGTCTACAGAAAACTGGTGTTAGTACCCTTGCACAGTTTTTAAGAACAATATATATATATATATATATATATATATATATATATATATATATATATATATATATATATACGACGCTGGTTTGAAAAGTCCGTGCAAAGTCCGAGAGATGGCACCACCAGCGCGTATCGAGGTCATGTTTAGTTAGTAGCATCTCTTGAATGAACGCACACCAAGTTTCAGCCATATTGGTCTATTTTTTTGTGTTTGGCATTCGTGTGAATCAAGGAAGTCGAGTGATTTTTAAGAAATGGACGAAAAAGAATTTCGTGTGGTGATTAAACATTACTTTATGAAAGGCAAAACGCCTCAGGAGACTAAAGAGAAGCTTGATAAACATTATGGTGACTCTGCACCTTCGATTAGAACAGTTTATAAGTGGTTTCAAAATTTTCGGACTGGCCATATGGGCACAAGTGACGCTGAACGTTCTGGACGGCCTGTGGAGGTTACGACTCCAGAAATCATTGATCAAATCCATGATATGGTGATGAATGACAGAAGAGTTAAGGTGCGTGAGATTGCTAGTGCTGTGGGCATCTCGACTGAACGGGTACATAATATTTTGCATAAATATTTGGACATGAGAAAGCTATCCGCAAGATGGGTGCCGCGATTGCTCACGCTTGACCAAAAACGGAATCGTGTGAAGTGTGCAAGGATGGTTTGCAGCTATTCCAGAAGAATCCGGAGGACTTTAAGCGTCGTTTCGTCACTGTGGATGAAACATGGATACATTACTATACTCCTGAGACCAAACAACAATCTAAACAATGGGTTACCAAGGGGGAATCTGCACCAAAAAAGGCGAAGACCGTTCCTTCGGCCGGAAAGGTTATGGCGACTGTCTTTTGGGATTCGCAAGGGATAATCCTCATCGACTATCTGGAAAAGGGTAAAACTATTACAGGTGAATATTATTCATCGTTATTGGACCGTTTGAAAACCGAGCTGCAAGAAAAACACCCGCCATTGGCCCACAAGAAAGTCCTTTTCCATCACGACAACGCACCAGCACACACCTCAGCAGTTGTGGTCGCAAAATTAATGGAAATAGGATTCCAACTCATATATATATATATATATATATATATATATATATATATATATATATTTATATATATATATATATATATATATATATATATATATATATATATATATATATTTATATATATATATATATATATATATATATATATATATATATATATATATATATATATATAAGATTTGGTGATATGTTATCGACCGTGCATCAATCTGATATATATATATATATATATATATATATATATATATATATATATATATATATATATATATATATATATGATTATCGGGAATCGGTCTGGACTGTAAATAAAACTCTTTTCTTCTTTAAAACTCAATATTTCGTTATCGTTTGATAACTTCTTCAGGAGTAACTACAAAATTAATACACCTATATTAACACACTATTCTCTTTCGTCAAGGCATTAAAATATTGAAATATAAAACAACCAATTATGAAACAAACGAACAATCAATTAAAACACGTACGAAAATGCGAGTTTGTCCTGGAAACCAACATTCAACATCTCGATTTACTACAACAAACTGAGAGTAAATAGCCTCGGTACATATGCACTGCCGTGAATTCCAAACGAAACGGAAAAACAGCAACAGAAAAACGTCTTTAATTTACTTTATACTAAGAGGTGGCAAATATTTATTTGTTATTATTGCTGTAATTGTAAATGATTAATACCTATTAATTATGTTGCTATATATAATACTAAGTTGATTAGTGTCTGATTTATAGTTAATTGACTTTTGGTCCCTGTTGATATGGTACATTTCTTTAAAAAGTCTCCCTTTATAGTTGCTGTCATGAGCTAAGATTTTAACGTTGTTATAGTCAAAATTATGATCCGTTTTCAAATTATGTTGCACCACAGCACACGTATTCTTTCCCAATCGGGAGTCACTCCTGTGCTGTGTGAGTGTGACAAGGGGGGGGTGCACTGTTGCAATGGACAAAAATGAGTATATTCATAAGACTGAAACTTTACTACAAGACGAGACTACATACACTTCACTATCTAAAGACCCTACCAGTACTATACAAACAAGCTTTAATGATTTAATAAAATTTTTAAAGAACAAGGCGAAATAGATGAACAACTGTACAAGAAGTTAGTAATTTACAATTCCACATTTCCCAAACTCTACTGTTTACCCAAAATTCACAAAACAAACACTCCTCTGAGACCAATTATAAGTTCAGTGAATTTAACGACATACAATCTATCAAAATACTTAGCTAAAATTTTGAGTGTTGCTTTTGAGGATGACAAGGATTACAATGTTAGAGACACCTTCTCGTTTGTCAACAAAATAAAGGGAGTGACATTACCAGAAGAGTATGTATTAATATCTTTGGATGTAGTATCGTTGTTTACAAATATACCTCTAGACATAATCCTAACTATTCTGGAAAAAAAGTGGGAACTGATTCAAACGAAAACCATGATTTCAAAGCATAATTTCTTGATTCTCATTAAATTCATCTTCAACAACACATATTTTAGTTTCAACCAAAAATTTTTCAAACAAATTTTTGGAACTCCAATGGGGTCTCCTATCAGTCCAGTTTTGGCCAAGGTGGTGTTGGACCATCTTTTGGAAACGGTGGTTCCTCAATTACCATTCAACCTACCCTTTTTGTACAAGTATGTTGATGATCTGATTTTCGCTGTACCCAAGGGTAATACAGAAATCATTTTAAACCATTTTAATGCATTCAACACACATATACAATTCACTATCGAAATAGAACAGGACTTCAGTGTTCCTTTTTTGGACACTAAAGTAATAAGAACGAGTGACAACAGTATTATACTTGACTGGTATAAAAAACCCACAGCGTCAGGCAGATTCATTAATTATTTCTCAAATCACCCAAAAAATCAAAAATTTAACACCGTAATAGCAATGAAAACAGGGTCATACGCATCAGTGATGATAGGTTTCGAAAAAGAAACCTAGACGAGCTATATAACATTTTTGTCAACAATGCCTACCCTAAACACATTTTACGAAAATTAATTTATAATTCGGATAGTGTTGATGCCCCTACTGACGAGACGCCTGCGCAGCATAGGATATACAGGAAGCTACAATTTATAAAGCCAATCACAAACTCAATTGTCGCCTTATTCAGCGTCGTATATATATATATATATATATATATATATATATATATATATATATATATATATTGTTCTTAAAAACTGTGCAAGGGTACTAACACCAGTTTTCTGTAGACTTTTCAACCTATCCTACAGAAAGGGAATATATATATATATATATATATATATATATATATATATATATATATATATATATATATATATATATATATATATATGTATATATATATATATATATATATATATATATATATATATATATATAAGTGTGTATGTATATAGATAGTTTATGTATGTATGTATGTACGTATACATTATTCTAAAAATTTTAAAAAAAATTTTTTCACGTTAATGGAAAATTTTTAACCCCTTATAATTTATAAATACTTAATATTCATGGTACAAACTTGAATAAAATTTTCCATGATTTACATAATAAGTGTTAAGCTCCGTCATAATTTATTATTATAGGGAAAAGTTTTGCAAGCAGTTGCTACATTAAAGAGATTAATGTTAAATAGGTAAAAGCTAAATAAATGCCCAGCCTTCTCCATTAGTACACCGAGATTGATCCTAAAAACATTTGTGACGACATCATTCAGACGGAGTTGATCATTATTAATATATATTCTTAATAAGCCAAGTTTTTTACGACTCATTTTTATTTCGCTTTATTTTAGGATAAATTCTCAAGTAATAACAGAAAAAATCTACAGTTTAAATAATAATAGTAAACACTCCGCTGCCTCACTCATCTAGTTTTTTTGTTAAACCAAAACACATTTCTTGTGTAATTTGAGGTTTAACCCTTCGCAAAATTTTTGTCTCATTAACAGAAGAAACTGGTGAATTTTTACGCATATAAATGGTAAAAATTAAAATAAGTGAAATAAGGGATTGTCTAGAGATGGAATAAGGAAATATGTCGGCAGTACGTTGTAGTGTTGACTAGTTTCTCGATATTCGGATGAGCACACGCAAAAAAAGGCAACGAGTAGTATGTGTAGCAAATCAATTACAAAACGAATTCTTTCTGACTTCTTAGAATCGTATAGAGGCTGTAGATCATAATCTCGTTGCTGTATAGCAAGATACTCGATGAAAATGAACTAAAAGAGCAACTTTTATTTAAAAGAGAGGACCAAACTACTATCTTTCTAGATTTCTACATTCATAGATCATTAGAATACGGTACGGTTATTTATCTGCAACGATGCATATTTAAAAGTAAGTTATCAAAAACTAACATCAGCTCCAGAGCTTGCTATTCTATTTTTAGTTGGCTTGTTAAAGCTACTCTAAGTTTATGTTAAACTCTGTAAATACCTATTGTGTACTTAGAATTATTATTGAGGGGGTGTTCTAGGTTTACGAACTTTCAAGAAAGTTTATGATATGCTGGGATTGTCGTTACTTACTTTGGGGCGATTCGCTGCTGAACAATGTATTTTAGTATAATTCAATATATCTTTTTAAGTTTCGTTTGAATATCCATTATTCATTATATACACAAGGTACGAGAATGCGTCATTAATTACATTATCTTAATGATTTTAAAATTTGACAGCTATAACAACATATAAGATCTACAAATGTTATATTAAACAAATTAAAAGGTTATATATATATATATATATATATATATATATATATATATATATATATATATATATATATATATATATATATATATTGTAAGGTGTGAACTTGCCCGCTTTTTGAGGCGTCATTTTGTACCGTGTGAAAATTGTTTTTCCCACGCTTGGGCGCAATTTTCTTGCAATCTCCTTTTAATTTCTGATAATGAATTGAGTGAATCCTGATTTTAAAAGAACTAAAGAAATTAAACACACACTAGCTCAGTTTTCTTTGGTAGAGAGATATGGGTAAGAGATAATTTTTGTACGTCTTTTTGGAATTCTTTTCTATTTTTAAAGAAATCTCAGCTGTACGACTTTTTGGGCACCATTCATTTTAAAATAGAAAGGATCTAACTTCAGCTAAAAAAATGAAAAAATACTGAAAGGGTGTACTGGTGGTAAATAAAAAAATCAGTTTGGTACAGCCGTTCTTATCCTGAAAAGTAAGATAGGTATTCAGTGAGACACTAGCTTTAATCAACAAAAAGAAAATTTATTCATGTTTTTAAAAATAAAAAGTTCTAACCTTTGCAGTTTTACAGGATTACAAAAATTTTTAGCCTAACAGGTAGTTATGACATTTAAATTCTAAACTCTGACTACTCCCGAAGACGAAAAATAGTGCTTTTCACTTCACTTTTTAGTCAGTTCAAAATGCTGTTAAGGCACTACTCAGGGATAAGTCTATGGAAGGATGTTTTGGTAACTTACTGTTTTTATTTCGGCTTCGATGGAACACGACCGATTTCACACTTTTCTAGTAAACACTTAGAGAGCCCACTACGGCTTTTCGTTAAAAAACTTGTGCTTTATTTAGCTCTCATGATTGTTGTTATGAGCCTTTACTGCAGCTCCGTCGAGGGAAGCCTACTTGGCGGCTCCGATGAAAATTAGCCTGGCGGCGGCTTGATGGTACTCCGCCTACTTGGCGGTTCGGTGGAAATGAACCTCCTTCCGAGTCCTCCGGACGCTTAAATAAGTCGTCGCCTTCTCTCGGTCATCTCGCGACGCCGGAACCAAAAATCCGGATACACATTTTCAACCAATCGGCGTGCCGATAGATCCGGTCAGAAACCCGCACAGCACACTAATATACCGAACGTCTTGGAATCTCTTGTTAATATACCGTTCGATATAAAAATGAAAATAAGTACAATTTGAAGTGAAAAATCAGTAACATTACATGGTCTTAAAATCTAGGAAAAAATGAATGTTACAATATATATATATATATATATATATATATGCTGTCATGTCACTGTATATGTTGAAACCTGTGAATCCTTGCAGCAAGACCGATTGCAGAAAATTCACCTTAAATAGGGGTTCTCAATAATAAAGGAAAAAATCGACCCTAAAGAAATAATGTCATGGATATTTTTTTTCGCATCCTACTGAGGAACGCCGAACTCCACGATATCGAAATACGTAAATCAGATAGAAGGTAATTTTTTCGATCCCGTCCGTCGCCTTTTCTCAAATAAATTTGATAAAAAAATATTAAAATATTTTTCTGTTACAAAACTGAAAGAGTTGCGGCTCCTTTGTTATTCGCATGCCACAGGTAAAAGCGTTTATTCTATGACTGCGGTGTTTTCTTTTTGGTGAATGTTTACCAATTACGGGGGTAAGGTGTTGTAGAGGTCAATGTTTTTCTTAAGAGAAATGGACTGACACAGTGATTAAGAAATTTGCAGAAAGGGTAGAATATAGCAGCAAGTGAGATATATTGTGTTATTCGGACAGTGGGTTAAGTTTAAATTTGTTACGAAAAACTTAGGATATTTTATATGGAGATCCACTGCACATTTAAGTTACATTTATTTATTTATTTCTTGTAGTTGTACATTGGACACAGCACAATTGAAGTTAAAAAAATTGCCCAAATGAATTATACAAAAATATAACCAACCAACCAATAAGGTACCATACCATGTACATAAAAAACGGTTTACCATTTAGGTATTTATTTGAAAAGGTTTAGAGAAAAATCTTTTTGAAATTCTTTTTTTATTTTCTCCCCAAACAACTGTTAAATAAAAAATAGCGGATTGGTTATATCTAAAATAATTACTTATTACTTACACACGTCTTATATTTCAATATTATAAAGCCAAAATTTTAACTGGTAATTCACCAAAATTTTATTTGCTTCCTGGTAAAAAAGATAATAAAATAAATGTTGGGATGGATTGTCCCCCTTTACTTATTATACACTAGAAAGATTTTTTTTGTCAGGCGTCGACAAAAAATTGTTTTATTATCGTCGACAGGCTGGAGCTTCTTATGTAGGAGAGGCTCGTGTGTATTATATTATACGTCTTTTGTACTGAATGTAATTTCCATAGTTTTTTGTACAGTATTTTTTGTAGTATTGGACATAAAGATTTTACAATTCTTTTAAGGCTTAAATCCCGAAATAGACGGTTCATTATTTAAATGCGGCTTTTTCATTATTGATAATAATAGAATCGTCTTATAAGATCGATATGCTTTCATTACTTGAGTTTCTTTGAGAGAGAGAGAGCATTTATATTTTCAGCTGCTTTAAATAAATGTTCGGGAAAGACGTTTTTGACCATGGGCTAAACTGCTGCAGCTTGAAATCCGTTCACAATAATGCCAGTGATAACAGCTCTTTGGTAAGCTTCTGCAAATAAATTGCATCTTGATACTGCGTTACTTGAGGTCCTGGATTTATCCACAAGCGGCGTGGCTGAAGCCGGTGAGTAGTATTGCCTGGCAGCTGTAACATTTGCCTTTACTATGTTCAACGCTTCCCAGTTCTTCGAATGTGCTGAATTTCCATCAAGCAGAAGTAACATCTTATTTTCAGGGGTTGGCTTTACGATGCTTACAAAATGTTCCATCCATTTACATTTTAGAGTTTGAATTAATATAGCCAGTATATGGAATGGTGACAACACTCTCAGAAGGTGTGCCAATTCAGGATTTTGTCTCATTCTTTTAAATATTTGTTTCTAAAACTTTTTGCGTTTTTCTGAATCATGAAAAATCTACTTTCATCAGCGTTAGATATTTTTGTAGACAAAAATTTATTTTTATTTACGATTTTGTTATGGCGAGGGTTGATTTGGCCTCCTCTCCCTACTTGAAAACAGCTGTTAAAGGGGAACGATCTAGTTGGTACCTGCGCCTTACCGAGGCTAAGGTCGGTCTTTCATGACCGGGTTGGTTTTGTAAATATTTGATAAAAAGGAGTTTCGCACTTTTTTTTTTAAATTTTATATACAACCTATATATATATATATATATATATATATATATATATATATATATATATATATATATATATATATATATATATATATACACACACATATATATATATATATATATATATATATATATATATACATATATATATATATATATATATATATATATATATATATATATATATATATATATATATACATATATATTTGTTGGCATTTTCTTAGTTTTTGGTCTATTAATGAATGAAGATTGGTTAAGTATTTGTTCATTTACTAACGTTTCGACCTTCTTAATTGGTCTTCATCAGAGTTAAAATATTCTAGAACAATACATTTAGATGTTAAATATTTAAAATTAAAGCACGTTTATAATATGAACTTAACACAAACGTAAACTCTTAAACCTCCACACAACATACAGACACATGTATTAAAATTATAATTTGATTTTATTTTATTTATCTCATTTTTATATCAAGTGACCGGTCTACGGTGTTCACAAGACTGACTGGTATATTTTTAGGATACTTTTTATGTCTCTTTTATCGTTTATTCCTATTTTTTTTTTTGGATTTCAATAGATTGATATATAGATATAGAAATATTTGGGTATGCATAAAAAGGGTATACATTTTAAGCCACGGTGAAAAGTTTATGTTCCCTAAGTCAAAAGTGAAAATGAATAGTGAACCATTTGTTGTTTACATATTTTCATCCGATGAACCTCTCTTCACTGCCAGTAAATAGTAGTCAACTGAAAAGCAAGTACAGTGCAGCATGTCTCGTTTGAGAAATGAAAAATAGACTTATGCGGGAGCTATTATTTCTCGTTGTCTAACTGAGGAACTATCAAATGAAATGCAACTCTACAACCATGTACAAAGACGTCGATGATTGAAACCTTGGGTTTCACGAAGAGATAATCTTGGAGCTTCCTCAAGTATTTTGGAAGAATGGGCAGAAAAAATGTATCTGCTGGAAAAAGTAACTGCCTTTCTTGAAAAAAAAAGATATAAAGTTCCGAGAAGCCTTAAACTCTAAAATAAAACTTCAAATGAGATTAAGATATCTCGCCACAGGTGATAATGTGGCTATATTAAGTGCATATAGAGTTCCAAGAAGTTACCCGAGGTGTGCGAGGCTATATACAATAAGCTGGAAGAATTTATACATATTTACTTTATATTATTAGTATTATGTACATATAATATTGAAATATATAGAGTTTTGAAAATATAAAAAAAGTATATAATAATAGCAGCAAAATAACATCTAATACATAACAGCAACACAAGAATATTTATTATTTTACTGATGTATTGGTTTAGTGATTGAATGATCACTCTCGATCAGTTAGATCGAATTTAATGCCCGTAACAAGATATCGTCAACATTTTGAGCATATTGAACGTGCTCGTGTGCTCTGTCATTGGAGTAGTAGTTGGTAGGTCTTGACTAAAGAATCTTGCTGGTGATGAACAGTTACTTGACAAGTAGCTTCGATGGACTGAGTTGCTTGATGAATTCGACAAATCATTATTTGTTATCTGTTATAGACGTTCTTGCATTATGACTTGTCGAAGTTTTTATTGACATGTCAGAGCTCTAGGTAAAGATATTTTTTTAATTGAATTGCCAGGCTTTCATAAAAAACATCAAACTCATTTTGAAGCTCCTTCTGGTCATTCGATATTTTTTTTCGTTTATTTCTTTATAGCGTTATGAATCATTGGAACAGTAGAACGCTTTCGTAGCTTCAAGCACCTCATTTTTTCTCTTTTCGGTGGGTATAACTTATCACTCTTAGTTGGTACAATGGTTTCACTCTCTTCTTCTTCAAAATTAACTGAATTTATGTTTGCGTTAAGAGAATCGGGTATCTGGAACAAGAAACATTTTTGAACTTATATGTTAACAGTTTAGTTATAATTAATTAAATGTTGGGAGAAAATTATGCAAGACTATGAAACTTTCTGGAATTTCCCAATTGTTTGTGGGGCTAGGGACGGAAAGAATGTCAACATCAAGTCCCCCAAAAATCTGGACCTAATTATTTTAATTACAAGAAAGATTTTAGTATTCAACTTTATTCTGTGGTTGAAGCTAACTATAATTTCCTATTTATTGATATAGGAACAAATGGAAGGGCTAATGATACATCCGTGTTTTCGAAATCAGACTTTAACGTTGCTTTGAAAACTAATTGTCTTAATATACCAGAGAGAGAACTTTTTGTCGCTGATGATGCTTTCCCGTTAAGGCATAATATTTTTAGGCCCTTTGCAAGATGTGGCATGCTAAGTGAAAAGCTAAAAATTTTTAACTACAAGCTTTCGATAGCTCGTCGGATTGTAGAGAATACGTTTGGAATCCTAGTATCGGGATTTCGAATATTTAAGAAGCGTCACTTGCTGTAAAAACAATGAAAAAGGTTGTGAAAGCTACATCCGCTCTTCATAACTGGCTGAGATAGACATCTCCTCGGTACGTCCAGAGGGATATGCTGGATATTGAAGATTGAGATCCAGGAACGATTATACCAGGTACTGCCAGTATAGTTCCACATGCTGGTCTTGAGGATCTCAAGCATTGCGGAATAAACCATTATGGCAGGACAACGGGAGAATTGCGAGACCACTATTCTCAACGTTTTGCCACAACAGACATAGTTCCTTGGCAATGGAAAATGAAATGAACTAATTTAATGCTAAATATTAAAAAGTACGTTGTTCATTAAAGTTTTCAGTTTTTTTTATTTATTTATTTTTTAAAAGTTAAAATAGTTAAATAAATCGAAAATCCTATTGGATGATAAAATTTTTAGATAAATATTTAAAATAAATTATTTGCAAACTTTCTTTTGTTTGAATTAAATTTTCTTTACCTTTAAATTTGAAGAGCTTGATTTTGGAATGCAGACATTTCGTAAAAAAAGTATCAGATAGATTCCTTGAATCAGAATAACCGGGGTTCATAAACGTCATCTGCACCGGCTTCGCTTTTTTCTGAGCTTATCTTGGTAACTTCTGATACATACCGCGTTTGAATACTTTTTATCTTTGCTTTTATGTCAGCCACAGTTAAGTGTAGATTCAATTCTGTTTACATTAAGGAGTATCCTTTATCCCGAACACTTGTTTTTCTGATTCCACAAACATTCCTGCCTTTGATAAGCTTTCAAAAAAGGTAGCATATGATTATCGGTCCATTTAAAAGACATTTTATTAATCGATTATAGAATTTTTTTTAAACAAACTATTTTATCTGTATTTACATTTGTCACTACATTTTCACTCCGGATGAATCATCAGCTTGATGAATGTTGTTCTCAACAAAAATAGGAAAGGGGTCTATTTATTTCATCCTTTCTTTTTGATGCATTCTTTGGATGAATTGAAAGTGGAATTTTAATTTACATTTGTCACTTTGGATGATTCAACAAGATAAGCATCCAAATTGAAATAGTGTAAATGATCCTTTATCAGTACAGATGCTGCCTTTACTTTTCGTTTCATTTTCATTATAACTATCTATACTGCGGAACAACGGAATTAAACATTTATCGTAAGTACAGTAGTAAGATTAGATTAATAGGTGCAGATATTTGGTTTTTAAAGTCTTGCAAGTTTTTTCTAATTTTATTAAAATCAGTTTACTAAAATCAAACATTGCAGAAATAGTTGCTCACATTGTAAGTTTCATTAATAATCTTCCAGAAAATAGTAAACCAATTGTTACGGCCCTTTTACACGGTCATATCAGTCAGTTCAGTTCCAGTTTCAGTCGAACTATCCGTTTTTTCCTATGTGTAAAAAGAAAAAACTGAAAACATAACTGAAACTGACGGCATGTGGTTTTCTTTCACCGTTTCTTCAACGCCACAGCTAAGGCTGTAAGTGAGACAGTCTTCATACATGAGCTATTTTACACATGTACACTTTGGGACAGTATGACAACGCGTGTTTGAACGCGAAACACACATAACACTTTGAAAGTGTAACTCGGACTGAGAACTGAACGGACGGTCTAAAAACAAACCTCCTTCCGAACTGAAATGAAATGAAAACTGAAACTGAGACGGAACTGAGAACTGATATGACCGTGTAAAAGGACCATTACGGAAGCATGTCGCAATCAAATATTAAAAAACATGGCTAACAACACAAATTCTAATTCACAAAAAATATAAAAGTAGTTAAAGGATTGAGAAAGAAAGATGTCTTCTATTTAAAAGCGGATAAGGGAAAAAAGGTTTTTATTTTGGATAAGAAAGAATACTTTGAACGTGTAGATAATCTTATCGAATCTAGCCCTTATGAAAGGGTAATAAGAAATCTATTAGCGAAAATGATAACAGAGGTTAAAAATTCTTGAAAGAAATGTAAGAACCTTATCTCCGATTCACTAAAATTTAAATTAAATGTGAGTAATCCGACCATACCAAAGTTGTATTGCATACCCAAAATTCATAAACCTGGAAAATCAATGCGATCCATTGTTTCATCGGTCGGATTACCCACACATTTGATATCCAAATGGTTATCAAAAGAACTTGCGAATTTGCCATTAAAAACTTTCTTAGTGAAGAATTCCTTAGAATTCATTAATAAAACAAAAGATCTAATTCTTAATGAAGGTGAAATCTTAATTACTTTTTGATGTCAGTTCTTTATTTCCAAGTGTGCCAATACCACAAGTTTTACAATATCTCGAAGAATTACTTAGGATGAATGACTTTGAGGACGAAATTATTCATGAATACTTAACTTCATCTACACTTTGTATGGAACAAAATTATTTTCAATATAACAGTCAATTTTATGTTCAGAAAGAAGGAATAGCTATGGGTAACTGCTTATCACCTTTCATAGCCAATTTATTCATGAGTAAGTTTGAAACCGAAGCCAGTAATTTGAGTATTTCCCAAGGATATAGGTATGTGGATGATGTTTTCGCTATTTTTGATACAAAGAATGCTAATATAGATGATTTTGTTTCCAAATTAAATAGCCGATACGATTCCATTAAATTCACTTACGAAATTGAGAAAAAAAGGACAACTGCCTTTTCTAGATGTTTTAATTATTAAAAATAATAATAGGTTAGAATTTGATATCTACAGAAAAGACACAGTAACAGATATATATATATATATATATATATATATATATATATATATATATATATATATATATATATATATATATATGTATATATTCCTAATGATTCTTTATATTGCAAATAACACAAATTAGTCGCATTACTTTTTGTAGTTCATTGTTTGGTCACTATTCTACTGAATAGAGTAAACTTTAATAATGAAAGGAATCGTATTAGAAATATAACTAGAGTTAATGGTTATGACGATGACTTACTAAACAAGTTAAAAAATACCATCAGTTCAGGTTAAATATTTAAAAATCCACCTTTTTTACACGCGAGGAAAATAAGACCAAGTATGTCTCCATACCATATAATCCGAAATATAGCAGGGGACTCGATAAAATATTTAATAAGGTAGGTTTCACCTTAGTCTATAAGTCATCTGAAAATCTGAGGAATATCTTAGGAAATACCAAAGTTAAGATTCCTAATTGTGAGAAAAGTGGAATTTATGAAATAAGTTATAATGATTGCGACAAAAAGTATGTTGAGCAAACTAAAACACGAGTTAAAGAACATTTAGCACATTTAAAATATAGTAGAACAGAAAAGTCTAGCATTGCCGAACATGCTGAGAACATTAGATAATCTAAGATTAATTAAAAATTTATCTGATAGGAGATTGTTGAACTCATACGAAAGTATGGAAATTATAAAATGTTAAAGTAGTAATAAAGACAGAGGGCATATTCCTTATAATCCCCTCTGAGTAATCCAGGTGTTAGTCTAAGTATAAATAGGGTAGATTTGTTGTTTAGCTTTAGTCAATCATCGCTCTTGATGAAGCTAACATGGTTAACGAAACTCGTGTCGAGTGCAAAAATAAAGTGTTTGGCGTAGTGGCATATACTGAGTAGTTTCCTAATATAATTAACATAATCTCGAAAGTTAGGTGTCTATTTTTAAAATATTGTCTTTGAATAAGCTACAACACTTTTGTTACTAAATACAGATGAAAATATTGTTATTTTAAGCTACCCATGAATTTTCATGTCAATAGGTTCTGTTCAGAAAGTAAAATATATGAAGTAAATTTATAGCTATAGCCGCAGAGAATATATTAGATCCAGACTACAATACCGAAGATATATTAAACTTGTCTAGTTTATTTACCGTTCCCTACGGCAAGTGTAATACATCTATGCTGCCAACTATATTTCTATAATTTCTTAGTATTTGGTTTCTGTTTTAATTTATACAATTTTTTTTTATATCAGTCAGTACTAACGAAATAAAATACTTTTAAACTGTTGAACGTAACTAAAAGAAAATTATATACTTTAAATAAATATGTCAGTGCATTATAAAGATGTAACCTTCGGATTATTTTCTTATTTTTTTATGGGCATAGCACATGTGTTGCGGAAAAAGCGATTTACGTTGGTCTTGAATCGCTCTAAGTTGTTCTCGGTGGAAAACACAATCCTGGGCAAATCATTCCAAAGGGATGATATTTTCCACATAAAAGATTGTTTAAAAAACTGTTGTACGAGGAGTAACAAGATGTACTTTCTACAGATGTGATGTATTAGCACGACGTGTATTACAGTCTGTCAAATAAGAAGGGACCGCTCGTAACATTTTTTGCCATAAATGTATTTTTGGGTGTGCTAACAACGGCGCGATTACCTTAGTAAGTTGTCCAATCATCTTCTGCATCAATAATCGTCTGGCATCTTCGAGGCATGTTGTCGACGAGATTTTCTGCATACTCTGCAAATTTTTCGAATCTCGCGAGACAACTGAGTCAAAGTCCACAGGGTCTTTTCTCTGAGCTTTCTCTTTACAAGGGATTAAACGTTCTCAATAGGGTTGGCGTCCGGCGATTGTGAGGGCCACTCTAGTATATTATAGTGAACCCAAGCGAGTCGTTTTGCGACGTGATTTTCGCCCAGCAATAGTTTCTCCTACGTGCTTCGGAATTTGACATCATGAGCACGAAGGTGTTGTCAAATGGTCTCATAGGAGACATTCATACCCGATTTTCTTAATTTTGCCGCTCCTTGACGCAGCGTTAATTTCGGGTCCAGTGAAAATAAAGACACGATTGGTTTTTTCTACTTTCGGAGTCACTTTACCTACTAAGCCATGTTTTGGCAAGTCGTCGACATTTTTGACCTCGTTAAAACGATTTACCCACTTCTTTATGAACGATACCGACTTTTTAATATATTTAGCGGCCACGAAGTACGTCATCAGGAGGAGCGCAACTCTATCATTTGCGATTCGCGGATGATATTGTGCTTATATCTAATAACAAAGAAGAATTGGAAGAAATGCTAAACGAACTTAACAACAAGTCCAGAGAGATTGGTCTGAAGATAAACATCACCAAAACCATGCGATAAAGAAGCAGAACTGAACATTGAAAACGCGAAAGTCACAAAAACGGTTTCATACGTATATCTTGGACAAAAAATATTCAAGGAAAACATGAAAGCGGATCTATCAAGGAGAATATCATTGGCTTGGTCAGCATTTAGCAGATTGCGGAGTATCTTCCTTTCCAATATCCTAGATACACTAAAAAGCGAACACATTTGATAAATGCGTGTTGTCAGTACTGACACACGGAACGGAAACGTGAGCTTTGAATCAAGACATTATAAATTGCCTACAAGTAGCTTAACGAGCGATGGAAAGAAGGATGTTGAAAATATCGTTGAGGGATAGGCTGACTAATGAAGAAATTCGAAGGAGGTCCAAGATAACTGATGTAGCTGAGATGGTAAGCAGGTTGAAGTGGAGATGGGTGGATCATATCGCAAGACTCTCTGATAATCGGTGGACCCCTAAGGTAATCAACTGGAGGCCCTGGAATGAGAAAAGAAGTAGAGGATGCCCGCAAACCCGATGGTCTGACAACATCAAAAGACTAGTGGGATACAACTGGATAAACAAGTACAAAAATCGAAGAAGATGGACGTATTTAGGGGAGGTTTATGTCCGGGAGCTGATGATGATGATGATAAAGTATGTCATCTTAGGTCCCTTTGGATGGCCGAATCGCAAACAAGTGACTCACTTTAGATTTTACGTGATTTCGACGAAAGTTCGAAATCGACTGATACAGACTGTAATAGCATGCACCGCTCTGAGAGGAATTGAGCTGGTTACGTCTACTTTCCATGCGTATACTTATAGAACAGACTTAAGTCGCCAATTGTTCTTCGATATTCCAAGGTTTTAAGGTTTCTGATGAGTTTTGGGTATTTAATCAGGCAAACAATTCTCGTCTCAATAGAATCCAACAAATGCAGTCCATGTTTGCGAGCAGAGCCCCAAACATTAGAGCAGTATTCGATATTTACTCGAATTTGAGCAGAATTAGCAGTTGTGTTCGAAATAGTATTCCCAGCTTTTAAGACATGTTCATGCTACGGCATATTTGCTCCCAAGTTAACCCCCAGCAACTTGAGTGATGATGTTAGAGGAATGAATTTTCACGACATAACCGTGTCGGGTTCCGCAACGTTAATTTATTTAGAAAAAACTGTCGCCTGGGCTTTTGTAACGTTAAATTCTATTTGGTTACTGTCAATGTGTTTCGAGAACATTTCTTGCTATCAATGTATTCTTTGGTGTGCTAACAACGGCGCAATTATCTTAGTAAGTTGTCTAATCATCTCCTACATCAATAATCGCCTGGCATCTTCGAGGCAAGCTGTCGACGAAATTCCCGAGGCAACTGAGTGAGCCCTAAGAGTCTTTTCTCTGAGCTTTCTCTTTAAAATGGACCAAACGTTTTCAATAGGGTTCGCGTCCGGCGATTGTGAGGAACACTCTAGTATCGTATTGTGTGCCCAAGCGAGCTGCTTCGCGTTATGGGACATATTCAAGCCCGATTTTCTTAATTTTGCCGCTCCTAGACGCAGCGTCAATTTTGGGTCCCGTAAAAAGAAAGACACGATTCGTTTTTTGACTTTCGGAGTGACTTTGCCTACCAAGTTAAGTTTTGGCAAGTCGTCGACATTTTTCATCTCTTTGAAATGATTTACCCACTTCTTTACAAACGACAGCGACTTCTTAATATATTTAGCAGCCGCGGAATGTGTCATTTCAGGCCCCTTTGGATAGGAAGAAAACTCACATGGGATTTTACGTGATTTCGACGAAAGTTCGACTGATACTTACTAAATACTAATTACTAAAAGGCGTCATAGACAAAGGTTCTCTCTACAGATTTTTTGCTGAATCGCTAGAATCGCATTTAAATTATCGCGGACACGTTCTTACTTGACATACTGTACATATATACTTAGTGATGTTTGTGTATCGGTCATCAACTCTGCAATTAGTTAAAGTTTTCAGGATTGTCTATATTTCTATCCAATCCAATTTTATATTATATTCACTTGCCTTTTCTGCCAGTGTCCTCATTATTTGTAAAAAAATTTAAAATTTTAGTACCAACTTGATATTATTAATTTACTGGATTTTGACTTCAACATCTAACCGTTTCATTAAAAGTAAAGTTATGGATAAAATTTTATATTTTTGCACTGGAATGTCCGATATAGTTTTAAACTCTCGTATGAATACCATACCACTCGAAAGTCACAATTTTTTTTTATATCAATATCATATAGAGTACAACCTGTCTTCGGGATTTTTCGTGAAGTGAAAACTATTAACAAAAAGAAAGTTTTGGGGTTTTTGTGCATGCAGTATCTCATAAGAAATCTTCAGTTTAATTTATTTTACATCCACTATTATAATCTTGGATGGATCATTGCTTCTAATTTTGACCTAATTAGTTTTTGTAGACCTTTTTTAAAAAAAGGCTTTTAAAAAAAGCACTTTCCATTTTAGAAGTTCCCACTCTAAACTTGATGTTTTAAAATGTTTGCAATACTACATGTATATCACTGAAAAAGGATTCGGGTCAGTTTGCATTATGAATACTGAAGATTTTAATGTTAGAATTCTAATAGGAGCGAGCAGGACCAACGTAGTTATTGGTTCTTAGGATGCTTCTGAAGATGCAGCCTCAATTTTGTTGGATAACTTACTGTGAAATTAGTTTTTTAGAGTACCACATGTTTGCTATGAAATTATATGATTTTTTGTGTGCGAAAAAATAATTTTACCCAATATCAACAATGGTTTCAGCCTGAAGTAGTACAACAATTAAGAATACAATCTAAAAATACCGCCGAAGTAAGTTTTCGATTGTCCCAACTCATGAGAGGAATTCGAGACTTTCGACTATGAAGCGAAAAATATTACTTGAGTTAAATTGACCACTTTAGAGCACGTCTAGGGACCACTATAAATATCTCTCAAGTATAATTTAAGGCGTAATTTTTAGACTATAAAACTCAAGGCGAATTGAAGGTTTAGAAGCTACTCAAGGACGATTATGATTACAGGTTCCAGTTAGCTTGGATATGAGAATCTTAAGACTTGCTAACATTTACCTATTTGGAATAAACCGATAGCCGCATATATGCAAGAACCATAATATGTTCTGCAGTTGGCAGTTGACTACATTTTCAATAATGCTTGGTGGAACATCGAATTCTTGGTGAGCGATTAGTGTCACTAAAACAACACTAACACTCGGGAAATGAACAGTAACTGTTGATCTATTGGAGTTTCGTGTAATACGTTTATGGACATAATTAAATTGTTTTACGTTTCTGCTTTTGTTAAATGATTTCTGTTATTTAGGATATAAACTTGAAAGCTATATGCAGAAACCTTTACTTATTAACTCTAGGCGTAAGTATTTTTCTCCTAAAACTGCTCTGTGACTAGCTTAAATTGATATGACATCATAATTCAATTACAGGTTCGCAACCAACACATTATTCAATTACAGGTTTCCGCCTTTTATATTGCGGCATCTATCGATAAATAACCACACTATACCTAAATAGGTCTTTATTATTATGATATGAATATTAATTACGTATGCAGTAACCTACACTAACGCTTCACTGGTCTAATTACAGTAAGTCACCAATTTAATTCAATTAGAGGTTTCTGATTTTACATACTTTCTGTTATGTGTTACCCAAACACGCGATCGTTAACGGAACTACGAACTATTTAAAAATTATGTATTTTACCTAACTTTGAAATACACTTTGGCTATCCCGAGGGTTGCTGAACAAATGCTGTAAATAAATTACAAATATATCAAATACTTTTCGAAACACTATTATCTAAAAGTGAAAAGTTCATATTTGGGCTTCTATAATTGTTGAAGAATTTTCCCGCTTTCGTGTTCTACTTCACAGTATCCGTAAACAATTTTTGAATCAAGTTGAAAAATAATTTTCGAATTTCTGATTACCACTTTCTATTAAAAATGAAGTTGACATTTTTGGGCACATACTCAAGACTTGGCATGAAAAATGCTAGAACATTTGCTTTTAGAGTCATAGTTAAGATGGAAGATATTCCTTTGCTGGTATCAGTACTTGGGCAACTAATTACCATCGATGTATACAATATCATAGACGTGGATTAAAATTTCATGTAAAATCAAATGGCATAAAAATAAAGATTTATCCATTATCAGCAAATACGCCACTCCTACTTCGGGTGTATCAGGAATCATAAGAGATTATCACAAAGTTAATTACAAAGGGAATAACGATCCGTTTCTGAATATTTACCCGTTTCAAAATATTGATAATTCTTTTTCAAATACCGTTAGCAGCTGTTAATCTGCCCTAAAAAGTTAAATATTCCATTTTTAATGTTTGTTTCCTTTTTGAATAAACTTTGCTGCAAAATCCTCTATTTAATATGGTACATTGTTATCTAAAGCTACTTATGTATTTTGAGGTTAAATAGTTTTGCATGGAAAGTAAAATACATGAACTAAATTTATAGCCTCAGAGAATAAATCAGATAGAAACTGTCTGATATCGAACGTAGATTAAATCGCACAAATTTATTAACTTTTCCTACAACAAGGAAGTATATCTACCCATACAACAATTTTTTAAAACTTTGTTAGCATTTTATTTTTAGTGTTCCGTACGGAACACTTATAAGATGACTTCGTTGTCTGTCTGTCTGTCCGTATGTCTGTCTATCTGTCTGTCACACCCGATTTTCTCCGAAACTAGTTGTTATAGAAAGTTGAAATTTGGTAATAATATAGGAATTGATGGCCTCATCAGGGCCGTGTAGTTTTGAATGTTAAATTTTGACTTAAGGGGTTAGTTTTGGGGGGTGAAATCGGAAGTGAAAAACAAATTTTTTTACTAGGTCATCGAGTGTGGTGTCAAGTGAAAACACGAGTAAAAAATATATATATATAATGTAATACTTGCGCACACTTTTCTTGTAATATTTTTAAAAACTTGCGAAAAATCGCTGCCTCCCCTTGTCTCGAAAAGTATTGATCAAAAGATTTTGAAAAAATTCTGGAATATTCTCCACCGCGTATAGATTGAATGAAAATTATCACGAGTGCATTACCTTTAATAATTCATCTAGCATATAAAAAAAAACAAAAATTTCAAGGTCATCAGTTTTCAGTAAAGATTGGAAACAAACTTTGTTGAAAACTCATTTGGGGTGTGTTTTGTGAAGTCACTGATCATTTTATACCTCCCTAACAAATTTTTTTATTTAAAAAGCATTCAACGAACGGAACACTAATTGCGCAAGTTTAACTTGCACTTGACCGGTTATTGTTTTAACTGAATCACTAAAATCATATAAAATTAAAATTTGTAAGTTGTTCATGACTAAGTGGAAAACTTTAGATCCTTATAATTTAATAGAATTTATAATTTTAATTTAAATTAGTGGTGCCTTGTACTGATCCATTATAAAAGTGTGAAGCAAGAATTAGACATATACATATGTACAGGGTGAGTCAACGATAGAATAAAGTTCATTATCTCACTTGTTTCGGGAATGACGAAAAAATGTTAATTACAATAGTTTTAGGAAATGTTAAGGTGTACAGTTTGAAATTATTTTTGAGTATACAGGGTAATTCAAAAAAGTGTGGCCGATATAACATATTTTTTTTTAAATGGAACATCCTATTTTATAATTTATTTTTAAATTCTGCGTAAAATTTTATAACTTTTTTATTAACAATGTTATGTGCCTAAACCTAGTAGTTTTTCTAATATTTCATTTTTTTTTTTTTTAAATAATAGTTTTCAGTTTTATAAAAAATTGCCAATAGCACCATTGTTTCTGAAGGTGGAATACGCAAAATTGGTAGGAGCGTTCTACAGAGATGAAAAAAAAAGATATATGTAAAGAAATTTGAGTTGGATGCCACAGGGTGTTCAAAATTCGACTATTTTAAATTGAAAAATCTCAAATTTTTTAAATGGCACACCCTGTTTATTATTATTATATATGTTATATATTATTATTTTTTCTGGTACATTTTACAAAACCCTCCAATTTTTATTAAGTATGTCATATATCTATTTCTAATAGTTTTCGATTTATTTTGAATTTTTAAATTTTTACCCTTGTTTTTAATACACTTACGCTATAACATCATAATTTCCAAGACAAAACAAAAATTTCATTGTCAAATTTTGACATGTCTATTAAGCAAGTAAAAATAGTTTAATTTGTTGTAGTAAGTGACGTATAAAGGTAGTTGTTATGGATTTTCCTAAAAATGAATTAATTGATATGGTTTATATAGTGGGCGAGGCGGGAAAAAATTGTCTTTTGGCAGTAAGGCTTTAGGGAACGAAGTACCCTAATAGACGTATACCATCTAGAAGAAGGGAAGTTCAAAAAAACCAAAACCATTGGTCGCTTATTACTTAGATAAGTTAAACTATATTAAAATTATTATTTCACAATAGCCCAAGTGTATTAAAAACAAGAGTAAAAACTGAAAAATTCAAAATAAATCGAAAACTATTAGAAATAGGTATATGACATACTCAATAAAAGTTGGAGGGTTTTGTAAAATCTATCAGAAAAAATAATAATATACAGCGTGTCCCGTTTAAAAAATTTGAGATTTCTCAATTTAAAATAGTCGAAGTGTATAAATTTATTTTGAACACCCTATAGCATCTAACTCAAATTCCTTTACATATATCTTTTTTTTTTCATCTCTATAAATGCTTGTACCAATTATGAGTATTCCACCTTCAGACACAATGGTGCTACTGGCAATTATTTACAAAACTGAAAACTTTTTTTTTTTTTTTTTCAAATTGAAATATTAGAAAAATACTAGGTTTAGCTGCATAACATTAATAATAAAAAAGTTATAAAATTTTACGCAGAATTTAAAAATAAATTAGAAAATAGATGTTCCATTTAAAAAAACGTATCTTATATCGGCCACACTTTTTTGAATTAACCTGTATATTCAAAAATAATTTCGAACTGTGCACCTTAACATTTCCTAAAACTATTGTATTTAACATTTTTTCATCACTCCCGAAACAAGTGAGATAATGAACTTTACTCTATCGTTGAATCACCCTGTGCATAAGGACAGTGTCTTCTGCTTCATTCTCGGTCTGTATCGTATACTTTTCACTCTGAGGATGTCGGTTAATCACGTCGTTGCCCCATAAATAAACATTACTTGTAGGTGCTAATTACTTGATTTTGCGCTTATTTTGGGTAAAATATCATATAAGTATATATATGTATTCTAAAAACGTTTCACTGATCTGCTTCTTCATTCCCAGTGTTGTTTTGACTACACCCATCACCTATCAGGGATTCGATAATGAATAATACACAACACGACTAATAATTTAGTCGATTTGCTGTGGATAAACTTCAAAATACATTGTGGTTCTTACCCATATGAAGCTGCCTATTTTATGAATAATTCGTAGATTTCATGATTTACAACTTAAATGACATCATAGTGATCAGGTTGAATATGAGTCTCTCGACTTCTTTTGAAATTTTTTTATCTCAAAATTTTTTGCTGTTAACATCACTGCTTTTAAAAAGTTTTTGCATATTTTTCTACTTGTTAAAAATCATCCTGATAAACCCTATTTGTCGTTAATTGAACGTATGGGAAAAGGGACAATGTTCGGAGAGGTGGAATGAAAATAAACAAACCCTTTTAAATTCACGTTTAATTTTATCTCCTTTTTTTATTGGAGCCTTCGTTACTTTGTGACTGTATATTATCGTTAGCAATGCAAAAAAAGATATTTTATTAAACAAGCCATCATATTAACAACATTGTTTTTACCGCGAAGGCTGTCTGGTAGTCAAACGATTGACAATAATTATTGACAATGGGAAAAAACTTTGTTGTAGAGTTCTTTGAATACTATATTTTTTCATTCTCTTATGGTTAGGTTATTATGTTAATATGATTTTAATATAATAATACTACTAATTAATGTAGTAATATTTTAATAAACACTCTAAATAAGGAAAACCAATTGTTGAGTCATCGTACCTTTGACAATCAGTTTTTAAATAATCAGCCGAATAGAAACGTTTTTCTTGGCTTTATGGTGAATCGATAATAATTCTAAAATGGCACTTCAATTTATTAACTAATGTTCTATAGCACTAAAATATCATTACAAATTTAAAAAAAAAAAAAACATCAAATTAAATTTGTGTTCGGGGTTATCATACATCAAATATTACTGAATAATGGTGGTAGTATCAAATATATATTATCATATTGTCTAATTACTAGTTACTTGTTAGCTTATCTAGTTATTAAGATAAATATATCTTTATCCACACATTAATATTTTATTACTACATTTTAGTGATCCTGAACAAAATAATTCACTGGTTAATTAATTAAGATACGGTCCTCTATCTATGCTATAAACTGGTAATTGAATATTGGTCGTCCATACATACTTTACTTCTAAATGAGGGAAGATTAAGATTTTACTCACACGTAAGCCACATAAAAAAAGTATTCGTGGCATTTCAAAATCTATATGCACTTATATCTCCGAACTCACTCATGGATCCAAGGAATAAATTAATAATCTATAAACAAATAATAAGACTAGTACTAATGTATGCCGCACCTATATGGTGCAGCATATCTGACACACAAACGAAACGACTGTAACGCATACAAAAGAGAATACTGAAACGCGTGACATCAACTGGACTTTACATAAGAATTAAAGAACTACACCAAATGACTAACATGCATAATATAAGACAACAATGTTGGGAATGTGGAATCTTTGGCACAATGACACTACTCAGTATATACACGTATCACCACTACACCAAACACTCTATTTTTGCACTTGACGCGCGTTTCGCTAATGATGTTAGCTTCATCGGGAGCGATGATTGACCCAATCATCGTTCCTGATGAAGCTAACATGGTTAGCGAAACGTGCGTTGAATGCAAAAAAAAAGTGTTTGGTGTAGTGGTGATATATACTGAGAGACAGCACATAAAAGATATATCTAACAAATTTTATAAATACAAAACACAAACATCCACCCTAACACGTAATATTACACAAACTAGACAACTAGACAATCTCAAACATAAATTATTGTACCACAGATTACCCATTTATTTCGAGGGTCCATAACTGCATAATATATATATATATATATATATATATATATATATATATATATATATATATATATATATATATATATATATATAAATATATAAAATAGTAAAACTTTTAAATTTAAATCGCCCGGGCTTTTCTAAATAGGATTAATTTTTTTTCGTTAGGTTAGACCATAGCGTCAGTAGCTAATAAGATTCGCTTGCATTCGCTCAACAACAGAAGTGCGTTTTTCGATTTTTAGCATGAGTGAAAAAATTCAGCAAAAAAGTTGAATTAATTTTATTTTAAAAATGGTTTTTCAGCTTTCCAAACGTTCGAAATGATAAAAAAGTCATTTGGTGATGATGCTCTATCCAGAGCAAGTGTTTTTCATTGGTATAAATTGTTTAAAGAAGGCAGAGAACGTGTGGAGGAAGATAAACGTCCTTCAACATCTACCGATAAGAACCACAAATCAAGGATTTGGTGCTCAAAAATCGTTGAGTGACAATTAGAGACCTTACTGATATCACCAACTTATCATTTGGGTCAGTTCAATCGATTTTAAAAGACAACTTGGGCCTCAAACGCATCTCCTCTCGTTTGGTACCAAAAATACTCAATTTTTTCAATAAAGAGCGCCGTGTTAAGCGAATATCGTGCTAGAGGTGAGCCCAGACCGAAGAAACCACGCCAAAGCAACTCGAAAATCAAGGTGATGTTAACAGTTTTCTTCGATTATCGTGGTGTTGTTCATTATGAATTCCTTCCGCCGGGCCAAACTGTCAACAAGGAATATTATTTGAGTGTTATGCGTCGTTTGCATGAAGCTATTCGTCTCAAGAGGCCGGAATTATGGGCCACGAAATCACGAAAATGCGCATTCCCATACAGCATTGGTTTCATCAAAAATTTAACTCATATCATTCCGCAATCGCTCTATTCGTCTGATTTAGCTCCGTTGGACTTCTAGCTATTCCCTAAAACTGAAGAAACCGCTTCGAGGACATCGTTTTGAGTCGATTGAGGAAATTAAAACCGAATCGAAGAAGGCTTTAAAGGCCATTCCAGAAATCGAATTCAACAACTGTTTCGAAGACTAGAAAAAAACGTTGGCATAAATGCATTGTATCCAAGGGGGATTTCTTTGATGGGGACGAAATAAACTTGGAAAAATAAATAACCCCTTTGGGTTTTATTTCAAAAGTCTTACTATGTTTTGATCACAGTAGTATGTTTCGACGACCGATATTCAATTAAGTGGTACAGGTTTATAATATAGATAGTGTACCTTATCTCAATTAATTAACCAATAAATTAATTTGATCGGGATTATTAAAATGTATTAATAAAATAGTAATTTCTGAGTAAAGAAGTATTGTCTTAATAACTTTTGATGAATCAACAGGTAACTAGTAATTAGATAATTTGCTAATATATATTTGAGGCTACTATCATTATTCCGTTATGTTTGATGTATGATGACCCGGACATAAATTTTATATGGATTTTTAATCAAAACTTCTCAAAGTCAAGCATGTCTTTAATATTCATAATCAGTACAATAATAGACTTTTACTTACTAACTTAGCGTATGACAAATACAATATATAATTAGGCATATATTCATTTGTTGCTTTTAGCCTTCGTTCGGTCATTTTTGGTAGGTTTACCTAGTGTTAATTTTATTTCTCTTATCATTTCCGACCATATCTTATGTGGAAAAAGAGTATGTTAATTTTTATTTCGTTTTTTGATGATATTGTATTTATTTGTTTTTGCTGGCAAAAATTGTGCAAAAAAAAAAACAGTTTATTTTTATCAAGTACAAGGTATAGCCAGTTGATTTGACTTTATTATTAGACTATATTTTAATCTCTTTCATTCTATCGCTCGCATTCATTCTTTTTCTCTCTCTCTCCCCTTCCCCCTCCGACAGGCGAGCTGCGAAGACATTCTTATACGTATATAGATTTTTTTTTGATGGACATTTGTAAATTGGTTAAACTTATTATATATATGTATATAGACGTTAAGATTTAAAGACAGTTTTTATCTTCGTTAAATACACAAAATAAAGAAGAATTTGATAAAAATTTGAAAAACATCGAGAAGTAATTACCACCCAGCCGGCAAACACCGATGCTCGGAAGAACACTTCTAATCCCCCCACCTACAATCTACATAGACATCGACCTATACAAGACGGCGACCATACGTCGGTTTCTCAGTTCGCTTCGAGTGGCAGCAGCAGCAGGAGCACTTGAAAATGCCACACGTCGGCTGAAAAGTTTTTAGTCTGACACATAGATGTCGGCCGTTTCAAAAAATCCATTTGGTTTTTAGGAAGTACCAACCTTCAAATGGTACATGTCAAAATCTTACGACATTTCGACGATTAGTTTACAAGTTACAGTAGTTTTAGTGACGCCACTTTTGATATTTTCAAAAGAATGGAAAAAAGCGAATTTGGTGTGTTGATTAAACACTGTTTTTGGATGAGAAAAAATAACATTCAAGCAAAGCAATGGCTTAGTAAGTGTTACGGGGACTCGGCCCCTAAAAAATTACTCAACTGGTATGCCGAATTTAAATGCGTCGTACAGACACAAATAATGCTGTACGCTCTGGACGCCCAAATGAGGTTGTTACACCGGAAACCATAAAAAAAAAAACACAAAATTGTTTCGGATCACCGTAAAGTGAAATTGCGTGAGATAGCTGACACCCTGAAGATATCAAAAGACCGTGTTAGTCATATTTTGCATGAACATTTGAGCATGAGAAACCTCTGTTCGAAATGGGTACCGCGTTTGCTCACAGTGAACCAAAAACAACAACGTGTTCATGATTCTGGACCTGTTAAAACGCAATAAAAAGAATTTTTTCATGCGATATGTGACACTGGATGTAACATGGATCCACCATTACGTACCGAAATCAAATCGGCAGTCAACTGAGTGGACAGCAGCCGGTGAAAGCCGCCCGAAGCGACCAAAGACACAACATTCGGCTGGGAAGGTTTCGGCCTCTGTATTTCAGGATGCGCATGGAATAATTTTCATCGACTCTGCTGAGAAGAGAAAATCCATCAATAGCGAATATTATATAAAGTTATTGGTGCATTTGAAGGTAGAAATCGTAAAGGAACAGCCCCAAATGAACAAGAAAAAAGTGCTTTTTCATTAAGACAATGCACAGTGTCACAAGTCCATGGTTACCATGGCAAAATTGCATAAACTGTAGTTCGAATTGTTTCCTCATCCATCGTCTTCTCCAGATTTGACCCCAGCAAGAATTATCTATTTGCAAACCTTAAAAAATGCTCACGGGAAAAAGATTTGGCTCCAATGAAGAAGTGATCGCCGAAACTGGAGCCTGTTTTGAAGGTAAAGACAAATCCTTCTACAAGAAAGGTCTAGAAATGGTAGAAAAGCGTTGGACTGATTGTATCGCTCTTGATGAATAAAATCGAATTTTCCAAAAAAAAAATTTTGTTATGTATATATATATATATATATATATATATATATATATATATATATATATATATATATATATATATATATATATATATATATATATATATATATATATATATATATATATATATATATATATATATATATATATATATATATTTACCTTTTTTATGTAAATAGACAAACTATTACTACGAAACGAATTTAAAATAGAGCCCAACTTAAATAATGCCGTGCAATATTGTAGACATTGGTACAAATTTTTTATTAATTTTTTTAAAGTTGCTAAAACTATTAAAGATAACGAGTCATTAAACCTTTCAGTAAATTGTATTTATGTGAGCAGTTTGCAAATATATGTATATTTTTTACTCTTAAGGACACCATATAAATATGAATATACGAAATATGAATTATCTCCTTGATATTGCCTTTCGACAAGGCGACAAAAAACTGGAACATATATAAATCAATACGTATTGAAATGGAAATTAAAAGACGAACTGTTGTTCTGATTTTCACAATAATTTATTTATCAAAATGAAATAAATAAAATATTAACTCAAATCAGCCGTGACATGTTGCGGTACACAGGTACTATGTACCGAAACATGTCACGGCTGTGTACCAAAACATGTCACGGCTGTGTACTGAAACATGTCACGGCTGATTTAAGTTATTATTTTATTTATTTCATGTTGATAAATAAAATATAGTGAAAATCTGAAAAAAAGTTGGCCTTTTAATTTCCTAAAAATAGATTTTCATCAAGTAAGCGCCAAATCTATTCAATACGTATTGAAATATATTTATACGGATGGAATTTTCAGGGTATATGGGCAGATTAGCACAGAGGAATTTATTTATTATTGGAGAAAAATCTACCCAAATTCGCTAACTTCGAGTTTGAAAAATTTTTGGAGATGGCTTAATTTTATTCTACATCGTATTCAACCTTATCTATTACCCTTGACGCATATATGTCCAAATCCATTGATACAAATTAATTGCAGCAATAACTATTAAAAAATTTATCCATTAACTGTAAATGTTACCCTCTGAATATTATCGTCTTTCCCGTGCCAAGTATCCAGCTGCAAATCCAATATGTTATTTTTGTCAGTAAAATAAACATTTTTAAAAGGAGTTCAAATCTAATGATAACTAAATAAAAGGACATTCGCTGGCAATCAATCTGCAATATTTGCTGTGTTACTAAGATGTTTAATGAAATAAATACATCAACAAAAATGTAATTTAAATATTTTAGTTGATCGGAATTTGAAAATATTTGGCATATGAGTATGCATAACCTCAATATCACTATTTTCGAAAATATTGAGATACTGTCTAGATCGCTTACAAATTTGATTATTTACCAAAATGTGGCACTTACTTGCAGATATCATTAGGAGTCCTAATATACTATTTAAAAAGATCCTTTTTTCTCAGTCCGTAGCTTTTAGCAGAGGTGTGGTGACTGACAATGACACTAAGTCTTTCCACTGGTTCCAACCGTCAGCAAGATGAACTGCATCATGCACTCCAATCCGAAGAGCTTCCGAACCTGATCCGACCAGCGACGTGGAGATCGGCCTCTGGATCTACGGCCGTTTACTTTTCCTTCATGACTAGCAGCTCCATATCGTTATTTCGCCCAGCTTTGTGGCCAAAGTATCGTAAAATTTTTTTATGGATGGTGTCAGTTATTCTTTTAGCTAGTCCTGGTTCTTCCAGAATCGAAATATTGGTTCTGTGCGCAGTCCATGATACACGCAGTAGTCTGCGATAACATTACATCTCAAAAGCCTCGAGTCTTGAGCGGTCCCTTTCTTTAAGCGTCCATGTCTCTGCGGCATATAGTAAAATAGAAAAAAACTACAGAATGCAGAAGTCGAATTTTTGTGGTTTTTGATGTATTGAGATCGCGCCAAATTTTTGTTAATTTCACGACAGCATAACGGGCGATCTCTATACTTCGGCGTATTTCTGGCTCGTAACTTTCAGAATTTGTAATTAAAGTTTATATGTACAACATTACTTTGCTTTGTATATGAGTGCAATGTGGCGATAGTTTGTGCACTCGGATGTAGACCATTTGTTGTGAAGTGGAACAAAGAAGGATTCGCACCACACCTGCTAGCCAACAGACTGTTCCCCAAATCTTTTGGCTTATGTTATGTAAGAGCTTCA
>CM032451.1:34918569-34939553 GCA_019049505.1 Pachyrhynchus sulphureomaculatus | reverse complement strand
TAATCGTTTCATGTCATAAAAGTCTTGGTGATCCAACTCAATAACTTTATAAGGTTTGCCTGTTTTCTTTGTCGCCCTTATTATTGCAGCATATTGTGCGGGGGATGTAAATGGGACCGCCCTTTTTTTCGCTTTTTTTACTTGCTTTTCAATAACTGAATGAGCCGTGTCACCCTCATTTTGGGTATGCCCACAGATCAAAAATTTATGTGTTATTTTTTTAATTTTAAAAAACGTACAGCATACAAAAATAATGCAACGATATATTTATTTTTATTTTGCCCCCACGCAATTATCTGAATAAAATGTAAACTCAAGATCGTCATCATTCATTTGTGAAGCTATTTTTTCCATAAACTTAAACACACTAGTCCCAATTTCATTTGATCCTCTATCCCCTTCACCTTCATGCCAGAAGTAACATTCCACATTGTCTACTCCAAGTTGACAAATTGTAAAATTGTAGGAATTTATTTTTGAAAAAAGTGACACTTCTCCTGTAGGGCTTGGTAAAACGGCCTGAAGATCAAACGTTGCTACTATGAAGCTAGGTCCAATCTTTTCTTTATCTTCATCTTTGGACAATCTACTTAATTTTTTTTCCTTTTCGTGTTCATCGTATTTTTCTTTAATTTGATCATCTTCAGGAGAACTTTTGTAAGACTCACATAAATTACATAAATCTTTTTTTGGTACAAAAAACGAAATATTAAATTCTGTGTTGAAAATTCGAGAATACATAGTAATATTGCCTGCTGGATCTCCTTTATTCTTTTGGATTTCTAAATAGTCCCGATGTAAATCAGCTAGGCTTCTATCGCCAGTAATAAATTCCCGTGAAGTATTTGCTCGAATATAATGGCTTTCTACCCTTGGATACTGTTTATGTGGTCCCTAATTGATTGTTTTATTTTTTCATCCACCCGCTTGTGATTACCATGTTTTCCCCTTTTTTTCATTTTCTGTCAAGCCATTTTTGGTTTTGCTTATAACGGATCTGATTACTCTGTCACTGATTCCCAATGTATTACGAAAAAATAGTTTACAAACCCTTAGTTTATTTATTCCATTATAAAGGTAAAATGCATGATTTTCTTTGCGAAACTTATTAGGATTGTTATACCTATATTTTGGATTTATGGGTTCAATTTTTCCTCCGATGAAAGCTCTTTGTTTTTCTAAGCTGCTCATATTCCAATAGGATTTAAAAATTTGTTGTCGCTCCTCTTCAATGAACTTATCAAAACAACTAAATTTGCAAGATACACAAGGAGGAAGCATTTTTCTTTCATTTTTCGACTTAGTCGAAATATATTCTTTACCCATGTTTCACAGACGCTTAGCTTTTTCTTTAATCCATTCTGATTGATTTAATATTCTCTTTTTGCTATTTGTTGAAGATTCTTCAATTATTGGGGGAGCAGGGTCAGGCACCAAGTGTTCTGTCGGATTTTCAGGCAGATCAGAACGTAAATCAGTCTCAATTTCGCTAGACAGACTGTCACTGTCTGACATTTCAAGGTCGTTGGCTAGGGTTTCATAATTAGGATCATTAAAGTCATCATTTGATGAGAAATCGCCATTAGATTCTGATGATGTGTCAGTGCGTTGCTGTTGTGAATTTATAGAACAATTACGTCGTAGATAGGGCTTCAATATTATAAGTTTTGTATCATAGGCACTATCAATATGGCTAGAATAAGTTTGTGATTTGTCAGTACTTACAATATTTTGAACTTCAGGCACACTGTCAATCATAGAATTAGATACACCATTGAAGTTTGAAGAAGTGTGAGGATTTTTTCATCATTGGTTGATTCTTCTTTGTTTGTAGCCAATATATTTCGTATTTTTTCTACACGTGATTTAAATGCCATTTTAAAAAAGATTTGCTATCTGAAACAACACAAATACAAAAAAATCATAATAAAAAAAAGATAAAAATTTTAAATTAAAAAAGTACAAGAATGTATTCAAAATACCATTATTGGACTAGAGACAAACAGAATTAGTGACATATTTCAAAGATGTGACGGTTAGTTTAACAACATAACAAATAAAACTGTTCTTACCTTCAAAAAGAAAAGTGACATAACTAAAGATGTGACACTGGAACAAACCAAATGCTTGCCAAAAACAACAAGAAAACTGACGTATTTCGAGATGAGTCAGTATTGCTGATTAAATAGGTACACTGCCACTCTGCAGGTTGACACAAGACTGAGATATGACGCTCTTCTTGATTATGGACGACTCCTTCCCGCCAATTCAATAATGACACATTGCGCCATCTAAGTTTTTTTAGTTGAAACTAAACTTATGACACTATTCCTGCGGCAGCACACCCCCAAATGATTCAAGGAACCGAGATAAAACGAAATTTGAATTTTTTTGAGTTATGCCGGTTTTCTTGCCGATGTGCGATATATATGGTATAAAATAAGTCATTCCTTAAGTGTTCTTCAATAACATTCTATTCGATGGAAACGGAAATGAATTACCCATCCATTTTTCGGTTAGGCCTAGTAACCAAAATCTAAAGACCCTAAAATATGTATATTGCCAGTTATCTTTGTATCCTAGTTTAGCTTCCATAAATTTGACAGTGGTAAGACATTTTCGATTTTCGTAAGCCTTACTTATTCTGTTCCCAACTAAAAGTTGGTCGAAATAAAAATTTTAGTAATCCTAATATTTTTATGCCCGTTTCAGTTTGTCAATGTCGATTTTCTTATATCACCTAACTATATATTTTAGCGTTTTTTATCGTAAATTTTAACCACCTTCTTAAGAAATATACATAACAAAGCTAGTAAGTTAAAGGAATTTACAGGTTATAATAAAATTTTTAATGCGATTAAGGTCAAACGTACAGACCGTTAAAGATATACTGTTCTTTAATGTTTATATTTCATCCCCTAGATTCTTGTTTTATTAAACTATGACACTTTTGTGAAAAGAATGATTTATAAAAAACTACATAAATAAGTTTTATATGATGCTCGGTAAACTAGAAATCTGTAACTGCGATTTCTATCTAGAGTACTTTCACATATTGTCGTTTGAAATAATAATGTAAAATAAGATGCGGTTTTTGGAGAAATATTAATTAATTTATTTATTTATTATGGGTATCCCAGTATAATAAAAATTTGACAAATAAAAAATCAACAACAAAAAAAATTATCTATAATAACAGACTAACTAACTTTTCTAAGGTAAAAGAAGGAACAAAATTAAACAGAGCGTAAAGAAATAAAACTTTGAGTAATATAAATGAATATAAATGAAAGCCTAGAAAGCAACAACCGGAAGATAACCAACAAGAGACCAAAGCATAGAACACAATCTACAAACATTCACGGGTGTCATAGCTGCCTCAAACAGTCATCCCACAATATTTGCCTGAGGCAGCCAAGTGACATATAAAAAAAATCAACTTCAGTCATATTGTCTCTGGCGTGAAGCCGTGCGATGGGGACATGTAAGGCATAGTTGGATCTGTGAACAGATTGTGAAAAGGTGCAATGACTCCTTGTATTTCTGGGTCGAACAAAAAAATCAATTTGAGCCAAGAGATCAGGACAGTCAAGCTGAGAATTGACAGTCGTATATGGAAACAACAGTTCCGCATTATACCTCACAAATAGCCTAGGGAGCCGGGTCACTGACCTCATGGCTGTTGCAGAAAAGTTTGATTGGTGGATATTAAGCTTTCTAGAGACAAAATGTAAGAACCTGTTCTGCACCAATTCAACTTAGTGAATATGGTACTCATAATAAGGTGACCATACCGGGGAACAATATTCCAATAATGATCTCACCAAGGATTGATATAATAGTCTCAATGTGTCAATGCTAGAGAAATCCCTACCGGCTCTGCAGATAAAGCCGAGCATTCTAAAGGCTCTATTGACCATATAATCATAATGCAAGTGATAATTTTGGGTCAAGGATTACACTCAGATTTTTAACCTTATTCATAGTCTGCAAAACCCGTCCATCGATGCTATAAGGGAATGCAGCAGCAGCACCGACTCTCTATAAAGACATCAGCTGACACTTGTCAGCATTGAGCTCCAGGCCATTGGACTTACACCACACAGTGAAGGAATCAAGATCGTCCTGCAAAAGGCGATAATCCGTTTAAAGAGCTCATAATTTTATAAATCTTGCAGTCATCTGCAAAAAGTAAGAAAGGACACTCTAAGTAAGTACCCACAACATTAATAAAAATAACCGGTCAAGTGCAAGTTGAACTTGCGCAATTAGTGTCCCGTACGTTGATTGCTTCTGAAATAAAAAATTTTTGTTATGGAGGTATAAAATGATCAGTGATTTCACAAAACACACCCCAAATGAGTTTTCAACAAAGTTTGTTTTCGTTCTTTACTGAAAACTGATGACCTAGAATTTTTTTTTTTTTAAACCAGACAAATTATTAAAGATAATGCATTCGTGATAATTTTCGTACAATCTACACGCCGTGCAGAATATTCCAGAATTTTTCAAAATTTTTGGATCAGTACTTTTCGAGATAGAGGGGGGGACAGCGATTTTTCGCGATTTTTTCAAAATAATACAAAGAAAACTGTGCGTATGTAAGGCATTATATATATTTTTGAACTCGTGTCTTTATAAGCTTTCATTTGACACCCCACTCGATGACCTAGTAATTTTTTTTTACTTTCGATTTCAGCCCCAAAAACTAACACCTTAAGTCAAAATTTAACTTTAAAAACTACACGGCTCTGATGAGGCCATCAATTTCTATATATTAGTACCAAATTTCAACTTTTTACGTCAAATAGTGTCGAAGAAAATTTGGTGTGACAGACGGGCAGACAGACAGATGGATAGAGAGGCGGACAGACACCGAAGTGATCTTATAAGTGTTCCGTACGGAACACTAAAAATGCTAAACAAAAGGGGACCCAAAGGACTGCCCTGAGGTACGCCCGAGGTCACAGCAAAATCTTCAGAGACTGCACCCACTACACGAACAGACTGAACTCTTTCAGACAGATAACACTGGAGCCATCTCAATAACCGAGCACCAATACCAAAAGAGCTTAATTTAGCGCATAGAATACCAGTGTCGACCGTATTGAAAGCCTTGGAGAAGTCTGTATAAATTGGGCCCACCTGTAAGTGATTTTCAAGAGCGCACCTAAAAAAAAAAGAGTGAAATACATTAAATTAGTGTTCGCTGATCTAGCACTGCAGAAATCGTGCTGATGCCAGGTCAAACGAGAAGTGACCCTTGCCTTTATTTTATTAGTTATAGAGTTTTCGAATAATTTGGGTATAGTACTTAAAATACTTAAAGGTCTGTAATTCAGTATGTTCGATCTACTACCCTTTTTGTAAATAGGCGTTATGACACTCTTCTTCCATCGGTTGGGAAATATTCCACACTTTAATGAAACAGTGAAAAGTTTGAGTAACGGCCTGGTTAGGGAACATCTACAAGTATAAAGGAGAAGGGGAGGTATGCCATCCGGTTCCGAACCTTTATTACTCTTTAGAGAACAATGCATGTTGTGAACTGTATGCAAATCAATAGCACAGTCAACAATGTCAGTGATCGAGTTGAAGAACGAAGTCCGGGCATCCCCCGCAATCTCCGGTTTGTAGACTGATTTAAAATGATTGGCAAACAAAGAAGCAATGTCGCTAGACGAACTGCACTCAACTTCATCCAAGAACATGGAACTATGGCAATCAGTGCGCTAATCATTGACAAAATTCTAAAATGATTTCATGTTGCCAGGCACAGCCTCCTCCGTGTCACGAACATATTCTTGATAGCATCTTTTACTAGTTATTTTACATTGTTCCCGAAGACGCGAAAACGCCATGTCGTCTCCAAAACGACTCGACGCCTTATACCTCTTATGCACCATCTTCTCCTCTATTATTAACGATTTTAATTCATTATACCACCGTGGAAATTTAGGGGTTTTTAGCCTAGAAGTAGAAATAAATTGGTTAACACCATAATAGAGGATGTCATAAAATCGATCCAGCATAACATTTATATCATCGATTGGTCTTAAAACAACATCCCAATCAACACCAGCCAACAGATGATTCAATCCAACCTAATCACCCCTTTTAAAATCATATATAAGGTTACCAAGTCTCTAATGTATTTTAGTATATGGAATGAGTATTATACAGTAAAGTTTTTCAGCTGAAAAGGGATATTCTACCAAATTTCAGCTCAATAGTGCATGATCCAAAAAAGTGTAGAAGATCAAAAAATAAAGGAAAAATTGTCAAGAAAAAATATCTACAAGCGAACTATAAAAAAGCTTGTATGACAAATAAGCGTAACTTGCTAGAATTTTTATCATCATACTACAGGCTTCAAATTTTTTCGCGAACACAAAAAGTTTCTTGACAAGTCCGACTATTGATTTTTGGAATTTTTAAGTTCCTTTTTAGTGTTCCGTACGGAACACTTATAAGATCACTTCGGTGTCTGTCTGTCTGTCTGTCTGTCTGTCTGTCACACCTGATTTTCTCCTAAACTATTTGACATAGAAAGGTGAAATTTGGTAATAATATAGGAATTGATGGCCTCATCAGAGCCATGTACTTTTGAGAATTAAATTTTGACTTAAGGGTTAGTTTTGGGGGGTGAAGTCGGAAGGAAAAAAAATATTTTTTTTACTAGGTCATCGAGTGTGGTGTCAAATGAAAGCTTGTGAAAACACGAGTAAAAAATATATATATAATATTATACTTGCGCGCACTTTTCTTTGTATTATTTTTAAAAATTCGCGAAAAATCGCTGTCCCGGGCCTTATCTCGAAAAGTACTTATCAAAAAATTTCGAAAAAATTCTGGAATATTCTCCACGGGATGTAGATTGAACGAAAATTATTACGAGTGCATTACCTTTAATAATTTATATGGTATATAAAAAAAACAAAAATTTCAAGGTCATCAGATTTCAGTAAAGATTGGAAACAAACTTTGTTGAAAACTCATTTGGGGTGTATTTTGTGAAGTCACTGATCATTTTATACCTCTGTAACAAAATTTTTTTATTTTAAAAGCAATCAACGTACGGAACACTAATTGCGCAAGTTTAACTGCGGTTTTTTAATCTTATAACTTCATATTGTCAAAACTAAGTAAGCTTACTGTGCCCAATTTTTACTTACATTGTTAATGTTTGCGATTGCCATTGTATTATATTCGTGAAAAAATCACAATTCATCATGGTTCAGGGTATCTAGATCACAAAACATAGTCTCCCATTTCCGTGGATCTGCCATTTATCCTGTCTCTCTATCGATCAATCTGTCTGCACGGTAAGTCTCACATGAAATGGAATATTCATTTCAGGTACATTTACTATTTGAAGTCGAAATTAAACTTATAATGTTTGAGTGGTGCTTTGGGGAAGGAGTAGAGTCGATAAATTTTGTATATTTTCACTATTAAGTTGAAATTATTTTTGTAATTTTTTTTTGAAATAATACGCAATCTTTAAGCAAAGGGGTGGGGAAGTAGTATACACCTCTTTTAAATTTGTACGAACCAAAAATTGTCTAGTTTTTACATTATTTTCCGTTATTTATGGTTACAAATATTGAATGATGATGAGGTGGGTGCAGAAGTTAGGTTACGTTGTTTATATCGTGATATAGTTTTTTTTGGGATTTTCTAAAAATATTTTCAATTATTTGAGGTCGATGAGGTGGGGAAGGGAGTAAGAAGGGTTGCTTCATATATTGCGTGTTATAGACCTTTTTCAGGGTTCCTGAAGTTAAGGTATATGAAAACTCTGTTAATTCTGCATTATTTTAAATTTTAACAGCAATAATATGTAGAGGGCAGTATTAAGTTTCAGTTGTAAGTATCTATAAAACCCTTTCTCTGCTCAACTGGAAGTAGCTATTATTTAAAACATCGACTTGTAATGGTTTTATTATGTTAGTCTTGATGTGAGGAAGTCAAATTCAGTGTCTGTCTTAGAACTGTGTGATTTCAAGAGAAGTACTGGATTTTTTATTTTAATTTTAATTTAATTTATAATCAGTGGATTTTCACAATTATATATTTAGTTTAAATTAATTATATGGAACAATATAATAATGCTAGTATTATTTAGTGTCCAATCAAATGTGAATTGGGATTTATTTGCCCGTTATAAATATTTGATGTTGCCATTATAGCAGCAGAGTAAAACCAGACACCGGTTATTTTGGGTAAGATTTGATGACTATTTTATATAATTCGGTAGGTAACAAGATCTGTGGATTTTTGTATATCATTAACTGATAGAATATCCTGCTAAATATATTGTATACACATAAGCTTATTACCTGTAATAACTCCAGCAATAATAATGGTAGTAATAATTATTTGTTTGAAAATTCTTGATTTTTAGTGTTCCGTACGGAACACTTCTAAGATCACTTTGGTGTCCTGTCTGTCCGTCTATCACACCCAATTTTCTCCGGAACTATCTGACGTAGAAAGTTGAAATTTGGCACTAATATTAGAATTGATGGCCTCATCAGAGCTGTGTTGTTTTGAAAGTTAAATTTTAACTTAAGGAGTTAGTTTTGGCAGGTAAAATTGGAAGTCAAAAAAAATTTGGGCGCCACAGAAAGTACATTGTATATTTAAAAAAAGTATTTTAAAGGTTATTAAGTGAATAATACAAAAGAATGGCAATTATATGTTTTCACTGTAATTTAAATTATAATAATTTTTTTTGAAATATGTTTTAAATGTTAACCTTATTTCTTATCGGGTTAAATTTACCACTGACGAAAACTATGGCACCTCCTTATCTGGAGGATAACTTCACAAAAAATAATCCAGTCTACAAAAATAAACTGTCAAAAGGTTTTTTTTTCAAAAGTAATTTATTTACTGTTTTTCAAACTTAAGTATGCTATTTTCGACCAAAAAATTTATGTTTTCATTTTATTATATCGTCTATTAGAAAAGTTAAAACAAACCTCTCGATATTTTGTAGAAAAAGCAATTATTAAGATTTAAGAAAAAAGTGAAAAAATATTAAAAATTGACTGAGTAATATTGCAGACAATGCGTTGAGACAGGCAGCGGTCCCAATCCGACGCCAGGTCACATTTAATGCTATAATTTTGTAATGGAATGAAATTTTCTTAAAAGTTTTTTAATAATTCGTAAAAGTTTAGGGAATAAAAATCCAAAAAAAATCGAATTTTTGAAAATTCCAGGTGTATGTTACCCCTTAAAAGTAATCAACATACGGAACACTAATTGCGCAAGTCCAACTTGCTCTTGGCGGGTTATTATGTTAGTTTGTTTTACCAAATACTTAACTCAATGTTTTAGCAAACACACATATATAAATATATATATATATATATATATATATATATATATATATATATATATATATATATATGTATGTATATATATATATATATATATATATATATATATATATATATATATATATATATATATATATATATATATACACATATATATATGTATATATATATATATATATATATATATATATATATATATATATATATATATATATATATATACATACACGTAGGCTGAAAAGTTTTTGGTGAGACACATAGATGCCGCCCTTTTCCAAAAATCCATATTATTTTTAGAAAGTACCAACCTTCAAACGATACGTGTCAAAATTTCATGATATTTCGATTATTAGTTTGCAAATTACACTGTTTTTTGATAGGCAAAAATACCGTTCAAGCAAAGCAAACGCTTGATAGGTGTTACGGGCACTCTGGCCCTGGAAAATCAATCATCATTTATTGGTATGCTAAATTTAGACGCTGTCGTACAGACACAAATAGTACTGAACGTTCTGGACCCCCAAATGAGGTTGTTACACCGGAAAACATTAAAAAAATTTACAAAATTGTTTTGGATGACCGTAAAGTGAAATTGCGTGAGATGGCTGACACCCTAAAGATATCAAAAGAACGTGTTGGTAATATTTTGCATGAACAATTCGGCATGAGAAAGCTCTGCTCGAGATGGGTACAGCGTTTGCGTACAGTGGACCAAAAACAGCATCTGAGCGCTGTTTGGACCTGTTTAAGCGCAATAAAGAGGATTTTCTCATACGATATGTGACAATGGATGAAATATGGATCCACCACTATACACCGGAATCAAATCGGTAGCCAGCTTCTTCAACCACCATAGTCTCCAGATTTGGCCCCCAGCGACTATTATCTATTTGCAGACCTCAAAAAAAAATGCTGGTAGGAAAGAGATTTGGCTCCAATGAAGAAGTTATCGCCAAAATTGAGGCCTGTTTTGAAGGCAAAGACAAATCTTTCTACAAGAAAGTTATAGAAATATAAAGTAAAGCGTTGGACTGATGGTATCGCTCTTGAAAGAAACTTGTTGATGTTGATGAATAAAGTCGAATTTTGCAAAAAAAAAGTATTTTAAGTAGCTAGCCAAAAACTTTTCAGCCTACGTGTTATATATATATATATATATATATATATATATATATATATATATATATATATATATATATATATATATATGTATGTATATATATATATATATATATATATATATATATATATATATATATATATATATATGTATGTATATATATATATATATATATATATATATATATATATATATATATATACATATATATATATATATATATATATATATATATATATATATATATATATATATATATATATATAAAGAATAGCAGGTGGTATCAATGCATTTAGGACTTAAGCCTCCTAGGGGCTCGCTTTGTACCTCTCATACTTGAGGGGTGTGGAAAACCGATAGATTTTCGAGAGGACAGCAGACTTTTTGGTTCCGTCTCCGTAATGTACTTTATGTACACGATTTTGCCGGGCAGTATTTAATTAGGTAAAGAGCTGCATCTTCCTCGTTCAAGCCACATTTGCGTTTTGGATCATCTTTGATTCCGATGTAAGCTAGGTTTCCGTTCCTGAAAGCCGAGTTCTATAAGGATTTCTGTAACTATCACTACCTTTAGTAGTGATGATATATACTAAGTAGTGTCAATTTGCCAAAGATTCCATATTCCCAACGTACTACCATTTCTGTTTAATTGTCGCAAGGATTTGTTATATTTAGGGTTAGATCCCCTTATGAATTTGTCTCGTCTTTGATGCCTCCTTGTATACTCTTTTGAACTTGTTGCGAAGTAAATCTACACTCATTGTACCGCCCATATTCAATGAGGTTCAAATACCATATGGCTCGCTAAAGCTCCCTTTTTAGCCAGTGTATCAGCTATGGACTTTGGACATCGGTAAGGCTAAATATTCAGACAAAATGCAGGCTGCTTCTATCCGTCACGTTGACAAGTACGTTTCTACACTCCTTTTTCCAGTTCAGAGCGTGCCCTGACCTGTTTCAAGGAAAACAGGGCGGCTCTACTGTCCCAACAAATGCATACGGTTGATCTTGCTGTGTTTTATTTTATCTTCCAGACACATGGCGTAGTTTTCCGCTTGGAAAATTGAATTATAACTGCCCAGAGACCTTGGCAGTTTCATACCTCTCTATGAGCATGCTCCCGCACACTCTTTCTGTTTAGATTTATCTATGTATGGATGAGTCCAGTCTTTGGGAAGACTGTTCCTTTAGTTCAGTGTTCCTTTTCTGGTATTCGAACCTTTACGGGCTTATCGTTAAATGCTTGCTTCTGTTTATCCTTATTTGCCATAGAGAATACCCTACTGTTATGGCTCCTATGTTACGATAACATAAGTCCGTATTAAGATGATCTCACAGGTGCAGCCGATTTGCCGTTTATATGTACATTCAGAAATGATAGGTTCAGCAGAGCCTTCATTGCCTTGTTAGGTACTGTCTTCATAGTACTCGTCGTTTCCAGATAGCATAAACCATAACATTATGAGAGTTGTGGTTTTATCGCAGCCGTCTATATCTAATGAAGTATTCACGGTCTCAATCCCCAAGGCAGGCTAACCATTTCCTAACCATTTTTATTTTTTCCTCTACAAGACAGTTTATTATCTATGGTCACTCCTAGATATCTCACCAACTTTTTATGCTATAGTACATTATCTAGAAGTCTCAGCATCATTAGTGTACTTCGTTTCTTTTCCATTCTCGGAAATCCAGCCCCTCATTCTGACACCATCTACTCATAACACTGCCTCTTGTATTGGGCCTCTTAAGAGTTTTAACTAGCCACCTTGACACTTGCCGGTTTGTTCAGGCAAGATTTTTTTAATGTGATTAGGAATTTATTAACTAGAAAGCACCACAATATGGGATCTCTTCTTCTCTCTAGAACCTTCTCCAGTGAAATCCTGTGACTTTCAATTACAGTAGCTGTTTAATTCAGCGAAAACCTCTCTTATCGAGGACACAGAGGTTTTTGTGCTATCTCTGACCCCTTTCTCTTCGACAGCTCTGCCTAATGCTTCGAAATATGCATTATCGAACGTGCTTGCAATATCCATGAAAATCTCCAGAGCTACATGTTGCAGCGTCACCTTCGTGAACTTAATCGACTGGTGTTGTTGTGGATTTAGTGGCTGTGTCTCCAATACTCCTACTCATGGAGTTTTAGATTTTATTCCTTCCTGTCACAAAAATGACGTTTAAGACTAGACGACTTTAAACTCTGACAACATTCAGATTTAATTTTATGTGAATTGGTTGCAAAATTAGCACCTATTGATTTTAAGAAGCACTTTATTACACATACATATATATAAATTGAAGCCCAGTTTTTTTTGGATATGACCGATTGTATTCCGCTCTCTCCTAACTATAAAATGGGCTAATATATTTATGCTACTGTTTTATAATCGGCTTTTAGAAGTATATATACGAAAGGACAAATAAATAAATAACGTACTCATGTATAATACGAAGCAGTCATTGGGGTGAAAATTTTGAACAATATTTGTTCATTATACAATGTTTTTCGCGTGAAAACGACATGTTTATTAAACGTTGGCTCAATTCATCCAGAAATTATACAAAAAATTAACCAAATTTCTATTTTAAAGCTACACGTGACTAAACTCATTTTAAATTCCCTTTGGGCCGGAAAACATAATTGTATAACATATTGTAATAACGGTATTGTAATAATCGTAATAATAAATAGAAAAATATGTCGTGGCGTATCGGACGGAGGACGATTGCCCTTGCATTAAAAGTACGCGTGGTCGTACAATCAAAAATAACAAGCGCAAACCGTCCAGAAATAAACATTGGTAATAAATCTTATGTACTGTTAAAGCAAGAATACAACATACTGATAAAATTTATTATATATATATATATATATATATATATATATATATATATATATATATATATATATATATATATATATATATATATATATATATATAGATATAGATATATATATATATATATATATATATATATATATATATATATATATATATATACATATCCATATATATATATATATATATATATATATTATATATATATATATATATATATATATATATATATATATATATATATATATATATATATATATATATATATATATATATATATATATATATATATAACAAAAAAAACCGGTCAAGTGCAAGTTGAACTTGCACAATTAGTGTTCCGTACGTTGATTGTTTTTAAAATAAAATTTTTTGTTAGGGTGGTATAAAATGATCAGTGACTTCACAAAACACACCCCAAATGAGTTTTTAACAAAGTTTGTCTCCAATCTTTACTGAAAACTGGTGACCTTGAAATTTTTTTTTTTTTTATATACCAAATTATACCTAAATTATTAAAGGTAATGCACTCGTGATAATTTTCGTTCAATCTATACCCCGTGGAGACTATTCCAGAATTTTTTTCAAAATTTTTTGATCAGTACTTTTCGAGATAAGGCCCGGGACAGCGATTTTTCGCGAATTTTTAAAAATAATACAAAGAAAAGTGTGCGCAAGTATAATATTATATATATATTTTTTACTCGTGTTTTCACAAGCTTTCATTTGACACCACACTCGATGACCTAGTAAAAAAATTTTTTTTTCACTTCCGACTTCACCCCCCAAAACTAACCCCTTAAGTCAAAATTTAATTCTCAAAACTACATGGCTCTGATGAGGCCATCAATTCCTATATTATTACCAAATTTCACCTTTCTACGTCAAATAGTTTCGGAGAAAATCGGGTGTGACAGACAGACAGACAGACAGATAGACAGACACCGAAGTGATCTTATAAGTGTTCCGTACGGAACACTAAAAAGGAAAGAAAGCAAAAGTTGCCGTGTCTAACAAAATTCTTAAATATGAAATTAGTTGGGAAACTCGGCAAAGGGCGCAACAAGTGTTCACACAGTGTTCATTTAGCTAATATTTCGGTCCTAGGTTGGGACCTTCAACAGGGCACAAACTAAAAAAGAGAACGAAGCGACAATTGAAGTAGTACGGGCAAATAAACAAAAGTATAAGTTATCTTATTTTAATATGGTGTTGTAGAAAAAATATATATGTAGTAATAAAACTGAAAAGACCACTTACATGGGAGGTGTGATATAAATATAACAAAAATGGTCATAAAACCAATTACATAAATGCGACTAACAATTCTTACACCAAACACTAAAATATTAATTCAGTAAAAAGGCATTTACAAAAGGGATGCCATTAAAAACATTGGATGCTAAAATCAATTACAAATTAATTCAATTTTAATTAACCACCTGTGACTTGCAATTTGTATGACACATTTGACACAACACTGACAGAAAGCAGCTATCTGACAGAAGCAAGCGATCATTTTACCTACAGGGCCAAAACCCATCGAAAACAGCCAGGACAGGACCGGCTTTAGTACGAAATATAAATATATATCATCAAATCGAAAAGTCAATAAAATGGAAAAAAGTACAAAAGGAACACGTTTAAGTCCAGTATGAAAATTAGGATAATATGACGAGCTGCAATTTAGAATAGAGAAAAGCAGTTTGGAGGAGGACCAAATGAGAACAAGAGGATCAAAAAGGCCAACCGGTAATTAGGGGATAATAAATGGTGAAACGTAGAGACTAAAAAGACGAAAAGGAAAGAATTATGCAACAGAAGACAACCCAGAGGTATCGTGTTGAGGTGACAAATCGCATGAAAGGAGAAAGCTATATATGTTACTCAAGCCATCAAGGTCCGTTCTTTTGTTAATGTTTTTTTTAATGCAAAGCTTAAGTTATAAATAAATTGATTTTTCCTATTCGCATTACCTAGGTGTGATGCGTAAGTTCATATGTTTTTTGACACGTTAAAGTCGAATTTCTAATCCATTTTTGCTAAAAATTTATTATTTCTGTTACAAATTTTTTTTTTTTTTCTATAACTAAATATAATATTATTTAACTCGCTAAATTTAAATTCTCTGTTCATTTTTTCAAAAACTCAATTACTTTATTATTACTGACAATTTATTAGAATTATATTAATTTTTCTTTAGAAATTTAACATAAATGTTTTTATTTAATTGCATATAAATAAACTGATTAGTTCTTAATTTTAATAAATTGGAAAAATAGATTAGAAATTCTCATTGATGTAACACATTTCAAGAAATTCTGTTTTAGAAAGATGGTTTGAAGAATGGAGAATTTTAGTTTCATTGAAATTGTGCTTGATGTAGATAGTCTGGGTGTGCTATACTTCTTATTCTTCTATAAAGACCCTTTATGACATTGACTTTCACCCTCCAATCATGGCCGGAATTGGCATGAATATATCTGCCAGAGGAAGTTGGTTGTCTATACCAATCAAGTCTGATGATATTGTCGGCGCCCCTGACTACTTTGGTGTCCAGGAAAGGAACAGCATTGTTAGACTCCTCTTCCATAGTAAACTGTAGGTGCGGATCAAAAGAATTGAAAACTTGAAGGATTTGTTCTTTACCATGTACTGGTATGGATAGAATAAGGTCGTCAACATATTGAAATAAGAACGGTGATCTGAAGGATAATCTTTCTGTACAATTCTTCAACAGGTAGGACATGACTATGGAGGTAAGAATGAGACTTAGGTTGCTGCCCATGGGGCAACCAAAGATTTGTGAATAGAAATTTTCATTAAATTGGTCGATTGAAAAAAGAATTCCATGATAGAGAGGAAGAAGAATTTATTTATTTTTGTTTTGGGCGAGATTAATGCCCATTCGGAGTCAATAATCTGTCTTGTAAGTTGCCATGAGATATTGGTGAAAAGGCTGGCTACATCCAGGGATATGACGACATGATTGTCAGGCAAATGGAGATTATTCACCTCATTGCTGAAACTAAAGAAATCCTTAACAGCATAGTTATGATAGTTGGAAAATGATTTCTCTAGTAAGTCCGCACAAAATTTGCTAAGGTTGGATGTAGGGGAATTGATGGTAGAAACAATAGATCTAAGAGCTACACCTTCTTTATGAATTTTCGGCAGACCATAAATTCTTGGTGGAAACTGCTTTGTATGTGTAGAGCTGTCTAGCTGTCCTGTCGTCAATCCACTTCTTATTCTTCATTTGTTTGACAAGAGAGTTGTTTCTATTTTGAAAATGGTTTGTAGGGTCATATGAAAGTCTCTTATAGACCTGTTCATCGTCTATTAATTCAGACATTTTTGTTTCATAGTGCTGTCTCTCTAATGCTACGGTAACTGAGCCTTTATCAGAAGGAACGATCAAGATATCTCTATGTTGTTTGAGGAACTTCTGCGTCTTCCTCAGCAAAGTCTTCTCAAAGGATACAGCGGTGTTGTGGTTCTGCAGAACGGAATTAGTGACTGCATTAGTGCATTTGGCTCTAAGGATACCTTGGTTGGAAGTAGGAGCAAGTTTAATAAAGGATTCAACATCAGATAAGACTGTCTTTACAAGAATATCGTTAGCTGGTATAGAATCATATATATATATATATATATATATATATATATATATATATATATATATATATATATATATATAAATATATATATATATATATATATATATATATATATATATATATATATATATATATATACATATATATATATATATATATATATATATATATATATATATATATATATATATATATATATATATATATATATATATATATATATATATTTCTATATTAGTGGCTTTCTATGTCAAATAGTTTTTGGAGAAAATCGGGTGTGACAGGCAGACAGACGGACAGACACCGAAGTGATCTTATAAGTGTTCCGTACGGAACACTAATAACGATTAATGGAATCCTGTTATTTGATTTGATAAATTTTTATCCACAGTTAAGTAATTATAAAAGCTAATTATTTAAACAATAATATAAAATTAATATATACTAATGTATTATATGTTATTCTATCTACAATAGTTGGTTGCCATTAAATAGTTAAATACATTGTTTACCACAGAGATCTATTTGAATACGAACAAAGACTATAAACTGATTTTCATTTAATCATGTTAACACTATTGACAATTAAAATATTATTCGTTCACTGAAAATTTACTGGAAGTTCGAGTTCATTATAAAAGTAGTTTTTAACGCTAATTGACGGGTTATCTCATATTTGAACAATGCACATACAGTAGAACCCCGATTAACCGAGTCGCGATTATCCGAGCTCCGGATTAACTGAGCCAATCTAAGAACCTGATTATCCGAGGTACGCGCGTCTATGCTGCGTATTAACCGAGCTTCTAAAATATGTATGTACATATTTCCATTTAAAATCGTCGGAGCCTTCGGGGAATTTCCTTGGCCTGTGTGAGGTGTTCCCCTATTTATGTTTTTGGACTCTTTCAGCATGTAAATTTGCGTGAATGCAGTGCGTTATAACGTTTACTACGGAGAAGTACGAGTATACTCACATAATTTATTTGGTTGGAGTTCTGGTAGTTAAGTGTAATTAATACGAACTGCTTTGTTTGAATTTTTGTTTGTCGTATTATAATGGAGCAAAACAAGGGTAAAAGAATTGTCGTTCCTATTGAAGAAAAATTAAAAGCCATCAAAAGAATTGAAGCAGGTGAGACAATTAAAGTTGGAAAAGAAACCGCACAAAAATAGAAGAGTGCTGTATATATCAAGTCTCCTCAAAATCAATGAAAACCGGCGACTATTAAAAGGTTAAGGAAGCTTTATTCATGCGATTTAACCAACAGAGATTAAAAGGTGTGCCTCTGTCAGGTCCAATTTTACCACAGAAAGCAATAATAATTAGTAGGCAATTCCCAGAGATAGATCCGTTTACCGCCAGTTCTAGATGGCTTGACCGCTGGAAAAAACAGTACGGTGTACAACAACTGACTGTATGTGGTGAAAAACGTTCTGCTGATGTGTCAGCAATTGAGAAGTTTAAGCAAAACTTTAAAAAGCAAATCAAAGATTGTGGATACACATGTGATCAAATTTACAACTGTGACGAAACTTGTCTGAATTATAAAATGCTTCCATCAAAAACATTGGCATCTCGATAGGAAAAATCAGCTTCTGGGCACAAACAAAGTAAGGAAAGATTAACTATAATGGTATGTTTCAATGCATCTGGCAAGCACAAAATCCCACTGATGGTGATTGGCAAGTCTGCACGTCCAAGAACTTTAAAAGGCATCTCACCCAAAGCCCTACCAGTCTATTACAAAAGTCAGAAGAGCGCATGGATGAATGCGACCTTATTTACTAGCTGGTTTGAAGAAGAGTTCGTGCCATCTGTGACTACATTTTTGAACAGAAACCGTCTTCCTATTAAAACAATTTTGTTAATGGATAATGCCCCCTCTCACCCTGGAGAAGAACTTCATGTGGGCGAAATTGTTGTAAATTTTTTTCCTCCAAATATAACCAACATAATGCAAACCAATGGATCAAGGCATCCTCGAAAACATTAAAAAAAAATATAGGTGTTTATATCTTGAACATCTGTTAGAATACACAGAAAAGGAGGATATTATCAATGGGATGAGAAAGGTTACACTGAAAAATGTTATTTACTGGGTAAGTCAAGCTTGGGATTCTGTGCGTACTACCACTATTCAAAAATCTTGGTCAAAAGTTATTGATTTTGAGGACTATAATGACAGTGAAGATGATACTCCATTAAATGAATTAGCTTTGAAATTGAGAAGCCATGGAGAAATGTCCTGTTCAAATTTTGACAGCGAGATAGAAGAAAAAGAAAAAAGTTTATTTAAATTAATGCAAAAATTAAAAGGTTGCGAAAATGTGACAAGAGAAGATGTTGTTGAATGGATTATAGCAGATGATTTAGGAGAAGAAATGAGTATTGAAAAAATAACGAATGCCTTTCAGGGAACCGAAAAATCAGATGACGATGACGATGACGAAGCGGCGGTGGATGAACAGTCTCCCACTAAGATCTCTCATCAAGAAGGTTTTGCTTCTTTGGAAAAAGCTTTGAGGTATATAGAACAACAAACAGAGACAACCGCAGCGGATTTGTTTCTTCTTAATAGATGGAGAAATATTGCAGCGAGAAAAAGAAGATGCAATATGAAACAGAAGCGCATAGATACCTATTTCACTGTTTTATAATGTATGTACCTATTTATATGTTAAAAACGTTAATACGTCGGTTTAAAGTATTGGTGTTTATTTTTTGAATAAATAAAAAACAAATCCGGATTATCCGAGTTTTCAGTTATCCAAGTTTTCAGTTATCCGAGGAGGGTGCCCTCCACGTTACCTCGGATAGCCGGGTTCTACTGTATTTTATTAATTCCTGCGGGGTGTTGTAATAAAAGGTCAATTTTCTCTTTGCAAGATCATGAGTAAATATCGAACAAAATACTAATTGTCAGAAGTCAACTCAATTTTAATTTCCAATCTTTTTATTCTTGAAAATAGCTACATTCTACTAATTTTTTTTACAAATGTTTTCTTAGTTTCTATAGATACATTGAAATTTTGAACATACAATCATCTATTGGCCATGAGGTAAAATCTAGTACCGTATGTTTTTTATTTTTGTTACATTATTTTCATTACTTTCAATAATGTTTTATTTTATTTTGTGTATTTGATGTAATTTATTACATTAAGTAACAACTTGAGATTTAGGTACTGGATTATTAGCATTAGCCTTTTTATGTTATTTGCTAGTTGAATTCACTCTCTCACTCTTACGTATTCTTTCATTCACTTTTTAACTCTTCTAGTGCTATTATTTATTCTAAATATTTACATATTGCGCACACATATCACTACACTGTTATGTTTTATATTATTTGCACTGTGGAGTTCAAGTTTAACTATTCGAGTAGAGATTATAACTATCTATGGCTAATTGTATTTTTATTTACATTTGTTTATTTACATTTGTAACTTGCCTTCGTCGCTATTCATGCGCTCTGCCGGTCCAATTATTATGTTTATCATTTGGATTGGTTTTTGTTTATTTATCCGGGTCCTCGAAAGAAACTGGCAGTCTAGTATAGAGCGGTTTGTGGTTTGATGCATGTATTTCACGGATCGTTGTCAGGTTGTGAGTTAGTGTTGATGTTTGAATTTTCTATTTCTAGAATTTGTCACAAGTGTCTGTTAAGCAGCATTTTATTGTTTGCATGTTTGTCATGTCGTGTAAGTGGGGGATTCTTGTATAACGTCTCGCTGAAGTCACGCACCTTAAAATTTTATTCTGCATTCGCTGCAGTTTTTCGACTTGTGTCAGACATGCCACACTAAACTAGTGCCGCATACACCAACAGAGGTCTAATGATTTGTTTGTAGATCACTACCTTATTTCGAGGATGTAGCTGGAAATTTGGCGCTATTAGGGCATATAAGTTCTGCATAGCGAAGAAGACATTTTGCAGTATATATTTGACATGTAAATACTTTCCTAAAAATTTCTCACCGATAACTTAATTGTGGCGATAAACAGATTACACACTTTTTCAACAGAATCTAAAAACTGCACAAATTCCAA
>CM032451.1:34778569-34913569 GCA_019049505.1 Pachyrhynchus sulphureomaculatus | reverse complement strand
AGTTTCGAATTTATTATACTTTAATTATTAAAGGAAAAAGTAAGATCTTTCTTTTTTTAATACAAGTAATAAATGGACACGTGTTACTAAATTGACCGGTAACCGTAACCTAGAATTTCACACTTCATTTCATGACAAAAGACGGAGATAATGTCTCGTTGATCCGTGTAATAAAAGATGACATATTTATGCTCGAATTTATATTTATAACATTTACAATGTTAAGAATTGTTTTTATCTTGATACTTATTCATCATAATTAATAAAGAAATTTTTTTTGAATAATTTATTTTAGTTTCCTTGGCTTAGTAAACCTCTTTCGGATTTTACGTTAAGGATACTATCTTGTTGTGACCAAATAATATTTGTGAAATGCAGTGAAACTAGTTTGCTCGGGAGAAACAGAAGATGTGACACTGAACAAAATAATTCTAAACATATTTTCAGACAATTTAAAAAATAAAATAATCGGCCAAATGCAAGTCGGACTTGCGCAATTAGTATTACGCACGTTGATTGCTTTTAAGGGGTTATATATACCTGGAATTTTTAAAAATTCGATATTTTTATTATTTTTTTTAACTTTTTTTTAGTGTTCCGTACGGAACACTTATAAGATCACTTCGGTGTCTGTCTGTCTGTCTGTCTGTCTGTCTGTCTGTCTGTCTGCCTGTCTGTCTGTCTGTCGGTCTGTCTGTCACACTCGATTTTCTCCGAAACTATTTGGCATAGAAAGGTGAAATTTGGTAATAGTATAGGAATTGATGGCCTCATCAGAGCCATGTAGTTTTGAGAATTAAATTTTGACTTAAGGGGTTAGTTTTGGGGGGTGAAGTCGGAAGTGAAAAAAAAAATTTTTTACTAGGTCATCGAGTGTGGTGTCAAATAAAAGCTTGTGAAAACACGAGTAAAAAATATAAATATAATATTATACTTGCGCACACTTTTCTTTGTATTATTTTTAAAAATTCGCGAAAAATCGCTGTCCCGGGCCTTATCTCGAAAAGTACTTATCAAAAAATTTCGAAAAAATTCTGGAATATTCTCCACGGGGTGTAGATTGAACGAAAATTATCACGAGTGCATTACCTTTAATAATTTAGGTATAATTTGGTATATAAAAAAAAAAATTCAAGGTCACCAGTTTTCAGTAAAGATTGGAAACAAACTTTGTTGAAAACTCATTTGGGGTGTGTTTTGTGAAGTCACTGATCATTTTATACCACCCTAACAAAAAATTTTATTTTAAAAACAATCAACGTACGGAACACTAATTGTGCAAGTTCAACTTGCACTTGACCGGTTTTTTTTATCTTAATAAATAGGTTTTCTGCAAAATGTCTAGGTTATTTTTTTAATTTTTCTAATAGACAATTTGATATAAAAAATTAAACATAAAATTTTGCGTACTAAAGTTTGGAACACTGTAAATTTTTTAATTGTGAAAAAAAAACCCTTCGACAATTTTTAACTACTACATTATTTTACAAGATTAATTTTTATTTATACAGATTGGATTATTTTTTGTAAAGTTATCCTGCAGACCAGAAGGCGCCCTAGTTTTCATCGGTGGTTCATTTAAGCCGATTAAAAATAATGTTAACATTTAAAACATATTTAAAAAAACTTCTTGTAGTTTAAGGTACAATGAAAATATATAATTGTTATTTTCCTTTGACCCTGTATGTACTTTTTTTTATTTTTATTTTTCATTCTTCTTGGGTTTGGAGGTCAATTATAGAATGAAACTTCCTAAATTTTATTGTGATCCTTTCCTTTTATTGACGTTTGGGCACAGTTTGCCTTTCTCAATTTTTTTTTTTTGTCGGGTTTGGCTTGGACGTGAGTGTGTTAATATTTATCTTTGCCCATTTCACTGAATCACAACGTACCCTTTATTATATATATATATATATATATATATATATATATATATATATATATATATATATATATATATGTCATAATTTGTTTTGGTAGTCTTTCTTCGGTCATCCGTTGTACATGATCGTACCATATTAACTGTTTTATATTCGTATATCTTCTATAATTATGTGGTTAATCCCCATGATTTCCCGAATTCATTCATTTCTGATTCTGTCTCTTCTCGATTTCCTAGCTGCTCGTCTCCAAAAGTCCATATCTGTTGCCAATAACATTTTCTCAGCGCGTTCTTTCAGTTGCCACACCTCTGAGCTGTACGTTGCTATGCCCTTTATTGTGGAATTATAAATTAATTTTTTAATATTTTTAGATATGTTTTTTATCCCAAAGGATGTTGTTTAATTGAGAGATAGCTTGTCGGGCCTGTACATTCCTGTGCCTAATAGCTTCGTCCAACATGCCATCTCTTGTTAATTGTAATCCTAGATATTTGTATTCATTGGTGTGCTTGATTTGTTGTCCATCTTCTAAAACTAGGTCTTGTTGTAATCCACCTATACACATGTACTCCGTTTTCTTTGTATTAACTTCCAACCCCCATTTGCCGTACCCTCCACTAATTTGCGTATCATGTATTTCAAGTCTTCGTAATCTTGCGCCAGTACAATCTGGTCATTCGCAAAACATAACGTGTATATGATGTCGTTTAAGGAATATTTCTACTTTTTTTTCTATATTTTAAAAAGCGTTGGTGAGAGGCAACACCCTTGTTTCAGTCCTTTGGTAACTCTAAACCCTTCTCTAAATTTTCTTCCTACTTTCACTCGAGCTTATGTGCTGTCATATAGATTTTGTACTGCGGTAATTAATCCTACATTGATATTTGTTTTGTAAAGAGTTCCCAGAGTTTCATCTGCGGAACATTGTCGTATGCTTTTTAGAGATCAACGTAGAGTAGATGCACTTCTTGATTAAATGCTATTTTCTTTTCTATTATTTAGGTAACGCAAAATAGATGGTCTATTGTTGACCTACCTGCCCTAAAGCTTGCCTGTTCTTCCGCATCCATGTTCATATTCTATCTTATTTTTTTTTTATAATTTTTCAATATTCAATTTCTATCTTATTTTTTTATAATTTTTCCGTATACTCTACTGATGGTACTGGTAACTGATATTCCGCGGTAGTTATTGTAGTTGTCTTTACTCCCCTTTTTATGTATAGTTGATATACAAGAAGAAAACCCTGAAGAAGAACAGAATAAGGAAATAAAAGAGATAGAACTAAGCTATGAAGAAGTAAAGAAGACAATAAAAACACTCAAAAATAATAAATCTGCAGGGCCTGGGGGTGTGGTAAATGAAATGATTAAGTACGGGTCTAATAAATTACATCGAATGCTGCGAAACATGTTCCACAGAGCGATAAATGGAGAAAAAATATCAGAGGAATGGTCAAAAGCTTATATAGTATCTATATTTAAAAAAGGGAGACCGCAGAAAATGCACAAACTATAGAGGCCTAAGCATAATATCGAGTATGGGACGTTTGTATGGAAAAATTATTTAAATATCATGGAGGAAAATATAAAAGGAAAAATTGAAGAAGACCAAGCAGGCTTTACGGCCGGAAAATCATGTATAGACCACATATACACTATAAAACAAACAATGGAAACAAAACTAGCAAAGAACAGAGAAGTTTCTCTAGCCTTCATAGACATAAGAAAGGTCTATGACTCAGTACCAAGACAAAGATTATGGAACGCAATGAAAGAAATAGGCATTGACAAAGAACTAATATACGCAGTAAAAGCTCTCTACGAAAACAACACAGTGAACATAAAAATAGGACATAAAATAGGGAAGAGACTCCAAACATCAAAATGCCTATTACAAGGATGCTCTACATCCCCAACACTATTCAAAATATACCTCGAACAAACATTAAAAAAATGGAAGCAAAAATGTAGTGGAATGGGAGTCCCAATACGAGAAGATTTCGCAGACGACCAAGTAATCATAGCGCAAGATGAGTAAGACCTCAGTTAAATGGTAAGAAAACTGAAAGAAGAATACGCTAAAGCAGGATTAGCAATAAACTTTGATAAAACGGAATATCTAACAACAAAGAAGGGAAACGTGGAGAATCTAGAAGTAGATAACGAAACAATAATCAAAGGAACCGATAGATTTAAAGATTTTAAAAAACATCAGAAGAAGAGATTAAAGCTAGATTAGGACAAACGCGGACATGCATAAGACAATTAAATTCGATCCTGTGGAACAAGCACATTACAAAGAGAAACAAAACACGCATATACAAATCAATAATACAAAGCATAATGACATACGGGTCAGAAACATGGACGATCAACGAAAGAAATAAATCTAAAATTAACGCGGTAGAGATGGAGTATTGGAGAAGATGTTGTAGAGTGACACGTATGGAGAGAATAACAAATGAAGAAATAAGAAGCAGAATGAACATCAAAGAGAACACAATAAACACCATTGAACAAAAACGATTAAAATGGTATGGACACATAAGACGAAGCGAAGATAATAGGTGGATAAAGAAAATAACGCAGTGGAGCCCTATAGGGAGAAGAAAAAGAGGAAGACCCAGACGATCGTGGAGGACAATGTGGATGAGGCTATGGAGGACAGGGGTCTAATAGATGGAGACTTGAAAGATAGAAACGGATGGAATCAAAGGCTGAGAGAAGGAAGACAGCGTCAGCTGTAGAAAATCCTTGATATATATGTATGATATACAAGAAAGTTTCCATTCTTTTGGTATATCTGCCCCACTTAATTACGCTTCGAATAATTTTGTAGGGTGCCTGTATAATTTATCTAACCCGCATTTCAGTAACTGGTCGAATGTTACCAGGTCCGGAAGCTTTTCGTTTTTTCATTGATGTACATGCTAATTTTACTTTGCTTAGAGTTAATCTTATTGAAGAACCATTAGTAGTCATAATCTGTGTCTCATTCTCTGTTTCCTTAAATTCTATTCTATCTTCCGTTAGTAGGCTCTCGAAGGACCAGGTGTATGTAACCCCTTAAAATAATTTTAATTTTTGTTACGGAATTATAAAATGATCAATGACTTCACAAAATACACCCCAAATGAGTTTTTAATAAAAATTATTTCCGATCTTTACTGAAAACTGACGACCTTGAGCTTTTTTGTTTTTTTTTTTATATACTAAATAAATTATTAAAGGTAATTCTCTCGTCATAATTTATATTTAATCTACACCCTGTGGAAAATATTCCAGAATATTTTCAACATTTTTTTGATCAGTAATTTACGACATAAGGAGGTGACAGCGGTTTTTCTCAGTTTTTTAAAAGTAATAGAAAGAATAGTGTGTGCAAATATTTCATTATATATATTTTTGAACTCGTGTTTTTACAAGCACACCCTACTCGATGACATGGTACATTTTTTTTTTATTTCCGATTTTACCCCCTTAAGTCAAAATTTAACTTTCAAAACTACACGGCTCTGATGAAGCCGCCAATTCCTATATTAGTGCTTGCTTTTCGATACATAAAATGATCACATTATAGAAATTTCAACATTCGATTATGTTCATTTTATTCTGCGAAACGAGTACTTTGATATCTAACAAGGCAAATTTCGTTAGTGAGACATTTCTACTGTACTCGAATTGACTTCTTTCAGCGACGTTTTCGCCGCATAGTACTTCTTCGATATTTTTAAATAGGAAATCATATATTTCTCTCTCTCTTTTGATGTACTAGTAATTTACATTTTTCAGGATTTTTTTTTTTCTATTATTTGAAGCTTAATCTTAGCTGAAGAGCTTTGTATGTAATAATTTAAAAATTTAGGCTATTAGATGAACGTTTAAATTGAAAATGTAGTCGAATATTTATTTTCAAGAAAGACCGTAAATAATTTTAGCCTCACAAAGGTTTAGAACCCGTTATTACATTAATATTCGTATCATCCTATCTTCATTAATTATAGTTCAAAATATTTTCGAAATTAGACTAGCCTTTAACACGTATGCCATAAATATAAGTTCTTTGGATAGGTTGAATTCCGGACATCTCGGAATTCTATCGGAGCACAAGCAGTTCTATGAGACGTTGCTATATTCCAGGATTACTTTGTCCTTTATTTCTGTATCACATAAACAAAGACTCTTTACTCTAGACTAAACATTATTTACTATTTCAGTGGTCTTTTTGCAATTTTACTATACCTATTGCATATTTTAAATTTCAAGCTTCCCTGCGAGTTCACAATTCATTAAGTATCTCTTGTTTCTGCATGACCACAGTTATTTGAGGGATCAAATTCCTTCCCGGTATCTTTTATTTCCTGTTTTTAATTGCAATTTATTATGCAGTCATTATATATTGTTCTGAAAAAATCCAAGTGAAGATTTTCCTAAGGGATTTTTTTTGTTTCGGTATTAGAAATATTGTGACTAAAGTCGTCGGCAAAAAAGTTATCGAAAGTCAAAGGTCACAAAAATCAGTCTTTCTTAAATATCTCGTGAACTATTAGTTTTACGTGAATTTTGGTTATTATAAGATTTGTTCACCATCAAAATATGCATTAAAAAGGTTTTAAACAAAATTGACATGGGGCTAATAGTTCTTAAGATATGAGACTAAAAAATTCTTGCGCATACTCGTGAAGTGGTGTATAGAGACAATATGATACATTTATGCGTAGAAAAGCAAACGGCTTTTTCACTCATAAATGCGCCATATTTTCTGTATACACCACACACCCACAATTCTTCCCCTCTGAGGTGTGGTTAACGTGTACTCTTTTTCATAATAATGATAGTAACGATCTTGAGTTGTAACTGTCTAGAATTCCATTGTAATCTCATGGATCGATGTATACCTGAAAATATTTGACGAAGCAATTTGTCCCTTTGACAACTTTTAAAAAAAAACTTTTAATACTTTTAATAGGGCGCAGTCTCATATACCAGAACATTTACTCCTTTAAACCTGAGAAAGGAAACATTGAAACAAAAATTTATAATCCTTTGGCGATTGTGAAGTACTCAAACTGTAGAGATTATATTTTATTTTTACACGCTATAAGTGGTTGTGACACGATGAGTGCATTTTTTCGAAAAGGTAAAATAAATGTATTAAAATTATTGCAAAAATGATCGGATTTACGTAAAGCAGTGGAGGTATTTAAGCAAGAAAATTGTTCGCCAGATGCTCTAATAAATTCTGGTATATCATTTACTCTAGCTATGTACGGAGCTCCAAAAACAGACTTCAGTTGATAGCTATCGATATTTTACTTTTACAAAATACACAAGAATTAACAAGCCTGTATAATTATCGTCACTTCCACCCACTGCAGCAGTAGTACAACAACACTTGTTTAGAGTGTATTATCAGGTCCAAACATAGCTGGGAAGAGATTTAGATCCTCAACAATGGGGATGGACTTGGAATAAAAATTTATTAGAGCCCACCTCTACTCTGCTTCCTCCTGCACCAGAGGAACTCCTTCATTCTATCTTCTGTAATTGCACAAAAGGTAGCAAATCAAATTGAGGATGCAGAAAACTAGGATTTTCGTCATGTGATGTTTAAATACTACGTCCTTTGATGCGGCATTAGAATCTGAAACAAACGACGACGAAATCGACCCTACTACTATGTTATCTGCTGAAAAGTTTGTAGATGATAATAGTAACGAAAATAATGAAGAAGAAGTAGAAGAACCAGAAGACGGAGGCGAAGAAAAGAAGAAAACAACCTAAAATCCATAAAATATTGAAATGATCTGTAACCCACGGTTTAGGCCTACAAGGAATACCATGTAAAGAAACGCTCCTTGCATTCTACCTCAAAGGTGATGCAGAAAGGATTGCATCGGAACGACCAAGTTTTTTCAGCTTCATATCTCTAGAACTATTAGTCTCACGTAAATTTTGTATTGGATCTTTTTTATGCAGATTTTGATGGTGAATAAATTTTATAATAACCAAAATTCACATAAAACTAACAGTTTACGAGATAACTTTTTTGACGACACGATTTGGCAATCGACTTTTGACGCAATATTTCTGATACCGAAGCAAAGAAAATCCTAAAGGAAAATCTTCACTTGGATTTTTTCAGAAGATCGATGCTATAATGACTGGATAAAAAATGGAAGAAGATTGGTCATTTTTTTGTACAAATTGACTGGACTATTTAAAAAGAAGTAAGATAATTGCTCGTAGATAAAAAAAATCATATTTCCGTCGGTTAATTTGTTTGTTGACACGATAACTCTCGAACGATATGTAATATCTATTTCAAGTAAGGAACACAAAAAAGAGTGAAAATGATAGGGGTCGATAAATTTTGTGTAGTTTCAATAGTAATATGGCAACTTTTTCTTATTCTTAGTTGATATAATGAACAAATCTGAAGCATAATTATTTATGATGAACATATAAGAGGTCAGATGCTAATTAGAGGAGTTACTTCGATTACGTCGGGTTATCCGTTTATTTCAGAGGAAGAATCTGAAAACTACGATATTTAAAGGCCTTTTCCTATTTGACTTCATTCTGTGAATAAGGTCTCACCATACAATACATATCGTTTGAAGGATCAAATTGTATTGATTAGATGAAGTTACTCCTTGCTGTGAGAAAGTGAACTTCAGTACTGATTTTAGAACTTCGTGTTTGCAATGTAAATAAATTACTTCTTTTTTTGTAGTGTTCCGTATAGAATACTTATAAGATCACTTCGGCGTGTGTCGGTCTGTCATACCCGATTTTCTCCGAAACTATTTGACGTAGAAAGTTGAAATTTGACACTAATATAGGAATTGATGGCCTCATCAGAGCAGTCTAGTTTTGAAAGTTAAATTTTGACTTAAGGGGTTAGTTTTTTTTTGGGGTGGGGGTGAAATCGGAAGTGAATTTTTTTTTTACTAGGTCATTGAGTCAAATGAAAGCTTGTAAAAATATGAGTTCAAAAATATGTATGATGTAATACTTGCGCACACTTTATTTTGTATTATTTTTTAAAAATTGCGAAAAATCGCTGTCCCTCCCCCCTTATCTCGAAAAGTATTGATCAAAAAATTTGGAAAAATTCTGGAATATTCTTCACCCGAAAGTTATCACGACAAAAATTTTAAGGTCATCAGTTTTCAACAAAGATCGGAAACAAACTTTGTTGAAAACTGATTTGGGGTGTATTTTGTGAAGTCATTGATCATTTTATACCTCCCTAATAAAAATTTTTATTTTAAAAGCAATCAACGTACGGAACAATAATTACACAAGACCGACTTGCACTTGGTCGGTTATTTTTATGGTCTCCTTGCAACTTTTTCTAAAACTCTTTTCTTTATGTATTTACAGTTTCAATTTAAAAGGAAGTTTTTGTTTGAAATTAGATTAGATTTGTAAACCCAAATAATCCAAGACTTGTTTAGACATTACCGGTGATGGGTCAGAAAAAATGAGACTGCTTCTATAAACATTCAAATAGTAGTCAATATAAACAGCCAAAATTGGACAAAGTTTATTTTTTCATTAGTCTACCCACAGTTCTTTCATCCGTCAATCCATTTTGGAAAGCATTTCGCCTTATCATGACACTTTAGCCAAGTTAGGATTGACGAAGACAGAGAACAAATTTAAAGTATTTATCGCAGTACCAGCGTAAGGAATAAATAAGATACAAATAATTTGCACCTCTGGGCGATGAATGCATAGTTTTGAAGGCGAGCTTACCTTCTATCGGGGACAGACCTATAGAGCAATTGTTAAGCCAGTTTCTAATAATTATCGCGTGACAGCGTCTTATAAGATTCTATTCCAAGTATATAAAAATCAATATAAACTCGTAACTATAAACAAAGTCGATTTTTTCACTAGTTTTTGACAGTCAATCACTCTGGTGACGTGTTTCCCCGTATCTTGCTAAATGTCTCTAGCCTTGCACAGCCCCCGATAGAGAGCAGGTCCGCCTTCAAAAGTAGGCTTACATCAGCCAGATTTGCAAATTATTTGCATCTTGCTTAATCAAATATTAGTGTTTGTGGAGTCAACCAACAGTGAGATTAATGGCCTGACCAAGGGGAGCTGGGGGACATATGCTTCTTCTTCTGCGCCTATGGTAGTAGAAAATAGAGGCCTTCTTTTTGTCGGAGAACCTTTACAGATCCAGTATAAAGAAAGTTTTTTTTTTCTGAAAAAGTTTCATGCTCCGTTCATTGATTATTAAATTAGATTTAAGTGTTTAATGTTTGACTGTTTGAAAATATTGTTTTCTGTGACAATTCTTCCTTCTTCGCTTATTGATTTTTAAGTTTTAAGGGATTTAAAGTTTTACTATATTAATTTTGAGTTTGCAGTATTGGGAAAGGTTTAAGCATCTAGAGTTTCAGTGCATGAGGTTTGGATCGGTCGCTCTGACATTCTAACTTCACGTCAGAAAGCGCATTTAAGGATTTTCGACAGTCGATAACATTACATTAAAATTTGCTTTTTCATTTCTAACAGGCCTGTGATGACGGACTTTATATAGGCTATCTACAGAGCCATGTTCTTCAAAGATATTTAAGGGCCTTACCGCTGTCGAACGATGAACGTTGTTACCACGATGCCTTTTGTTAAATATGTTGGTAGCGTTTCGCGAACCTTGATAACTATCGCCACATTTTAAAATAATTTCAATTCTTTCTTAGCACCCATACAATTTGGCAGATATTAAAGTTAAATATTATCCTTATTGAAGAGACAATACAAACCTAATTCTCCTATTTCAGCCATAACCAACTTTATGAAAAGCTAAAGTAAAACTGAATTATGTTATTTATGGCAAGTATGTAATGAAATATTAGGAAAAAAGATGCACTATTTAACATTCATTTAATTCTTTAGTTTTCCAGGTCTAAAAAGATTTTAATTAAATATTGTGAAGTTGTTTTGTGGAATTATATACATAGCATGTCAATATACGTGTATACAAATTTGTACTGTAAGGAAAATCCTGAAAACATTCAAAATATTCAAAAAAATTTATCTTTCGTATATTCAATACTGTTTATTTATGCTAAAGTATACAAAAAACTGTCTTACTCACGTCAATGATTTCAATTTTTGAGCAGTGTAACTTACAACAGTGATTTAAATTTTTGAACAGTGTAACTGAACCGTGTATAACGTGTTGCTGACTCAACGTATTTCGTTTGTATTGAATACGTCTGATTTGTTAAAAATTTGCGTTCCGGAAGTGAATAGGAAGGGACAAAGATATTTAAGCAGCCATTTCGAATTTTTAAGGGCTTTTTCCTCCGAGATGTAGTAACGGCTTATTCTTCCGTCATGCCGTAGTGCAGTAACGGCCTTTTTAACCACCAAGTTTGATTTGATGATCTTTTTCCAATCTTAAAATATTCTGCTCATCCTAAGGCATTTCGGGTCAAAAAGCGATTAGCTACCCAAATGAGACTAGGATAGTAGTGCCTGAGACAACATTTTTGATGAGAATCTCACCAAGAGAGGCCAAGCAGCTTATGGAAAACCCACGAGGAGAAGCCAAGCAGTAAGTCATAAGCACACCAGTTTAAATATCTCGCTTCCTGCCTACAACGTGTGTTTCTAATGACTCCTCAACACGCGTAATTCGCAAAGTCAATTTTATAAACTTTTAGGTGGTGTTTTTTAAAGCTTTTTTTTTACACTTAGGATCAGTAATTCATAGAACTCTAGTTTAAATGTGTACACTCTAATAGCCTAAGGGGTTTTTATTTAGTTGATGTAATTTTAAGAGTGTAATAACTGCAAGAATTTTTATTTTGTTAATATACTTTTTTTCTCTGTGTTAATGCAGCCTTTTACTGAACTACCTGCTCTTTCTTTCAGGATGTAACGGTTGTACCATATTCAATTTTGTTTCAACAAACTAAATAACTCTTCAATATTTTGTCATTTTTTGAGCTGGACTTCTTTTTATTCTAAAATGAATAGTGCCCAAAACTGTACAACGAAGTTTTAAACAACTATAGAGACTATTTTCAAAGGGCGTACAAAAATTACCTCGATCTCCATGTATTTTACCAGTAAAAAACGAGCTAGCTGATATCTTAATCCTGTCCTGTATCAGTATTAATATCCATTCAATCCATTCTCAAAATTAAGATATACATAAGAGGCAAATAACGACTTCTATTTAATAAATAAGATATTTATTAAAAATAAAGAAAGTTGAGGCTATACAAAATAGCGCCGTAAACGTGAGGCTATAAAATAGCCGCAATAGGGAGACGTTATAATTTAATTTATATTACTATGCCATTCACACTTAAGAAGGAAACATTAAGACACTATGGAAATAAACTCCTCAAAAATATAACTCAAAATCAAACTTAAAATCTAAAACTTATAACTCGTTTATGGAGTAAAAAATCATTTTCTACTCGAATTGTTTTAACCTTTTTTCAAATTCATTGTCTGGTAGATCTATAATATTTTGCAGTAATACATTAAAAAAATTTAGCGGCTCAGTACCCAGGTCCCTCTTTAACCTCCAATATGTTGGAATTAGATTAGACATAGATACCATAACCTGGTATCACGACAATGCACAATTTTATGGTTTCTACAGGAATGAACATATTGCTTCAAGAATCGGAGATATTTAAGAATGTACTGCGAAGAAACCGTTAAAATTCTGAGCGATAGAAATGACTGTCGTTATTCACCCCTGAAACCACGTCCATCCAGTATTCTCAGTGCCTTACACTGCAAGTTGAGTACTCGATAGGTCTATGCAGATTGTCCCCAGACGAGAAAGGAATAAGCAAGATGAGAATGAAATATTGAATGATAGGCATTTCGTAATAATTGTTGAATTACACAGTGTGCAAGATTCCGGAGTACAAAATGATGCTAAATTTTCTCCACATTTTGCCTATGTGTGTACCCCGATGTAGCTTCGGATCCAAATATACATCCAAAAATGTTACGTCACCCACTCCCTCATTCAAGTCATATACTTCTCTCAATGAAAAAGAACCTGTTTGGTTTTCTTGCTATTCAAAACCAGCCTATTTACATCAAACCGCTGTTTAGCCCTCTCTCGTGCCGCCAAGGAACCTTCAATTGATTTCTGCTTGTATTAGCGGCGAATACCACCGTGATATTGTCAGCAAGGAGCGTGTACTTAGCTGCATTGTTGATATCTGGCAAGTTATGAATATATATCAAAAAAATTATTGGACTCAGCACTGAGCTTGAAGAACTAAAATGTTGATTGAATTGAACCTCTGTCGACGAAACCCAAGAGCCCCTACCATTTTGGGTTCCATCTTTTAAGTATGATTCAATAAGCGCCATGCTCTCGTAAGAAAAGTTGTATCCATTGTGCTGTTGTATTAAGATTCCGGGGTTAACACAGTCAATGGCTGTGCTTAGATCAGATAGAATGACTGTGTTATATTGCAGTCTGTGAAATGATTCGTTAATATGGGAAATAAGATCCGAAATACTCAAAACCGTATTTTTATTTCTCCTAAACCCAAATTGACTTTCAGAAAAGCACCCGTTTAGGTCAAGGAAATCAACCATCTACTCCGACATAAATTTCTTGACTATTTTTGAAACAAAAGACAACAATGATACCGGTCTGTAATTCTACATCTCTCTTTTTGAAGATAGGACACACTACGGCTTTTTTAAGTATAAATGGAAAAACATTTTCTTCGAAACATAGATTAATTAGCTTAGTAAGAGGTAATATTATTAAATTTTTTATGTATTTGATTAATTTAACTCTCATTTATTATATCACGAATGATGTTAAATGTTATTTCAGAAAAATAAAATGAAAAAGAGAATATTAATGACCTTTTTTTCTTTTATGTTTTTCAATAAATTATGGTGCTAGAGTGTCCTTTAAAAAATAAGAAATTTAAACTGCAATTAATAGGGTAAAAATATTTGATCATTGTCCATACGACAGTTGCTGTTTTATGTGTTCTGTACGGAACACTTATAAGATCACTTCGGTGTCCGTCTGTCTATCTATTTGTCTGTCTGTCACACCCGATTTTCTTCGAAACTATTTGACGTAGAAAGTTGAAAATGGGCACTAACATAGAAATTGATGCCCTCATCAGAGCCGTGTAATTTTGAAAGTTAAATTTTGACTTAATGGATTAGTTTAGGGGGGTGCAATCGTAAGTGGAAAAATTTCTTTTTTACCAGGTCATCGAGTCAATGAAAGCTTATAAAAAGACGAGTTTAAAAATATATAAAAAAAATATATATATAATGTAATACTTGCGTACAATTCTTTGTATTATTTTTAAAAAAGTGCGAAAAATCGCTGTCCCCCACCTTATCTGGAAAAGTACTGATCAAAAAATTTTGAAAAAATTCTGGAATATTCTCTACAGAGTGTAGATTGAACGAAAACTATCACTAGTGCATTACCTTTAATAGTTTATCTGGTATATAAAAAAAACAAAATTTCAAGGTCATCAGTTTTCACTAAGATTGGAAAAAAAACTTTGTTGAAAATTTATTTTTGGGATGTGCTTTGTGAAGTAACTGATCATTTTCCGCCAAACGACCAATGATAATCGGTACTGCGAAATCAGTTTTTGGGTTTTAAGTGATGCAGAATCAATCTATAAACTCATTTTCCTTCTAAATTTAATAATAAGGAAAAATTCCATATATAGCACAGTTTCTGCCTGTCATTGTATATAGTTTAATTTCTCAAAAACTTGCTACGCCAGTTTTATTCGTCCATTTATTATATATGTTCTGTACCAGGTATATATTCTTTTAATTGTTTCATCCTCATTTCATTTAGCATGGTGGGATTATTATTTACAACTTTTGATTTGTGTATTTTTAAATTCAGTCCGATTCCCCTCTTTTTTGCCTCTCTTATCATTTCTTGCCGTTTGGGTTGGGCTTCTGTAATATATATGATATTGTCTGCACAGCTTAATGTATTTACTTTTTATCCTTCTATGGGTGTGAAGGTTTGATGATATTAATCTCATGACACATATTTTTTTCATTTTTGTAATTTCACTGCATTGTATATTTCCGGTAAGTTCAAAATACTTCGAATTTTTAAGTCAATTTCGTAACGCATTTATAATTAGCCATATTTCAAGTATAAGTACCTGTTATATTTTTGTGTTTTCGATGAATTGAATATATGTGATTCAAAAGTGTCCTATTTTTTTGTAAAACTTGTTTGTTTATTGAAGTGATAAAACTCGAATTTTTGTGTTACTCTTTTATTTAAGTTGTATAAATGTACAATAAAAAAAATATGATTCTGTTAATTGTTACAATATATTGTTGGTAACTACTTATGTATATTAAATAATTGTTGGCTAAATTTTATAAAAAAAACTACTATCGGAGCTCTGAAGAAACGTAGTATTTTATAATCATTGTTTTAATTCTTACTAAAATACAATCTGTCATAAGAACGCTCGTATTCTTGAAAAAATGTGTTTCGAGGACATTTTTTGCCATCAATGTGTTCTTTGGTGTGCTAACAAAGGCGCAATAACCTTAGTAAGTTGTCCAATTGCCTCCTGCATCAACAATCATCTGGAATCTTCGAGGCATGCTTTCGACCAGATTTTTTGCATAATCTTCAAATTTCTCGAAACTCCCGAAACAACTGCTTTAAAGTTCTCAGAGTCTTTAATCTAAGCTTTCTCTTTATAAAGGACCAAATGTTTTCAATAGGTTTGGTGTCCGGCGATTGCGAGGGCCACTCTAGTATCTTATCGTAGGAACAAGCGAGCCGCTTCGCGACGTGATTTTCGTCGAGGAAAGATTTTTTTCAATGTGCTTCGGAATTTGACATCGTAAGCACGAAGATGTTATCGATTGGTCCCATGGGATACATTCAAACCCTTTTTCTTAATTTGGCGCTTCTTGACAAAGCGTCAATTTCGGGTCCTGTGGAAACAAAGACACGATTCGTTTTTCGACTTTCGGAGTGACTTTATTTACCAAGCCATGTTTTGGCAAGTCGTCGACATTTGTGGTTAAAATGATTTACCCACTTCTTCACAAACGATACCGACTTTTTAATATATTTGGCGACCGCAGAATGTGTTATTTCAGGCTCCCTTGGATGGGAACAAAGAAAGATTGCCTCGAACAGACTGTAAGTCAAAATATTTCGTAATTGTCTATAATTTCAAACAGAGAATTTTTTTCACTTAACAAGTTCCATCAACATAGATTGTCAGTAGTGAAAAATATTCTCCGTGAATTAACATAATTGGTTTTAATTTCATTTGTCCTGACTTTGTGGATTTCGCTTTCTAGTAACTATAATGTTTTAGAGTCTTTAGGTCTGTGGCTTCCATATTCATTCTATAAGTAGGATTTTACATAGAAATAGTGCTGGAACTAACATATACTGCTAAATTAATTACAGGTGCAGGAAATTGCATGGAAACCGTTATCGAGTTATAAACGAAACTACACATACGTTCATATGAAAGTTTATATTCGGAGTGTTTGTTTAGTTGGAGAATTTATTTTAACAGATTATAGCACTCACTAAAATAAGTCATCTCCCCAAATATCATATATAAATGTTGATTAATATTACTTTACTGAAATAATTTAAATTCTTTAATTCATTTATTTATTTATATGTGCAAAGTCTGTAATTTGCCGCCTAGTTTTTTTTATATTTTATTAAAGTTTAAAACGTCGGGTATGTTTGGTTTGTAAATAGACTGGTAATAATGTTATATTATCGAGATACTTATAGATATAATATATGGGCAGGATTTAATGCATTTTGACATATTTTTATACTGGCTTCTATTAAACAGTTTTTGAAAACTTCATGGGTTATATTGGACTTCGTTTGTACCATAACCAGCTAAAATGCATTCTGTAGAGAGAACATAGAATTCTAATTAGCCCAACATCGGTCATGTTTGGTTTGTAAATAGGCTGGTAAGTGTGTTATAATATCAAGATTCTAACGGATATGATCTGTGAGTAGGATTAAATGCCTCTTCTTCTATCTTATTGCTCTTGGCAGGAGATGGTGACTACTCATGAGCTGGTTCTTCGCACTTGATTCTTCCAGATCTCTCGATCTAGGGCCATCTGGACTGCCTCATGCAGAGTTTTTTCAACAAGGGCCCGCAGCTGGTCTATCCATCTTATAGTCTCTTGATTTTCTGCCGCTGACCTTTCTTTCGACTACCAGTTTCTCCATGGTGTCTCGTCTTCTGGCGATGGGACCAAAATATGAGAGGTAGGCTTGGTTTACACGTCTTAGTAACCTAGTTTTCACATTCATCTCCTCCAAAACTGACAGGTTAGTCTAATGCTCTGTCCAGGAGATAAGAATAACTCGTCTGTACACCTACATCTCGAAACTTTCGACTCTTTTTCTGTCAATTTGCTTTAGTGTCCAAGTTTCGAATGCTTACATTGCAATGGGAAATATGAGGACATTAACGAGTGGTAGTTTGGTTGTGTTCGTTATTATGCTATACTTCCAGATTTTCGTCAATTTTTTGGTAGCCGTCTTGACCATCGCTATCTTCCTCTTGATCTCGTCTGAGCATCCTCCAGCGTTGGCGATTAACGCACCTAGGTAGCTCTCGACGACTTCGCTCCCAGCTACCACTCGCTTCTGTGGTTGGTTATTGGTAGGTCTGTCGATGATCATAACTTTGGTTTTGGTTTTGTTTATTTCGAGTCCATATTCCCTGCTGACTTGAGTGAGCGTTGTTATAATAGTCTTGAGTTCCGGAGCATTAGTGGCTATGATAAGGGTGTCATCAGCGTACCTTAAGTTGTTGATCTTTTTGCTTCCCACTGAAATCCCTTCTTCCCACTTTTTCAAGACTTTTCTTATTATATATTCTGTGTGTATATATATATATATATATATATATATATATATATATATATATATATATATATATATATATATATATATATACTGTGTCAGCTTTCGATGGAATAATAGGTATGCGTACTTAATATAATTCGTTGTATCCTACCATCGTACTCCGTAACTTCTGGGATAAGTACCAGTTGATTCTGTTCTTATGTTTGTCAATCCTAGCCTGACTGACGAGCCGTGATACGGCGAAACGCGTCTCAGGATGGATTTGACGGACAAGAGAATGGCTGGTAAACTGCTGAAATAAGGACTTCTGTCTATTTTCAGTTGCTTTACAATAACTAACGAAAATTTGGAAGGATCGAGTAATAACGAAGACAACCAAACTACAACTTGTTAATGCCCTCATATTTCTCATTGCAATATAGCCAGCCGAAACCTGGACACTAAAGCTAACTGATAAAAAAAGAGCTGAAAATGTCAAGATGTGGGTGTACAGACGACTTCTTAGGATTTCCTGGACAGAGCACCGGACTAACGCGTCGGTTTCAGAGGAAATGAACGTGAAAACTAGCTTACTGTAACGTGTAAACCAAGCCTACCTAACATATTTTGGTCATATAGCCAGAAGAAGAGACACCATGGAGAAACTGGTAATTAAAGGAAAAGTCAGCGGCAGAAGATCAAGAAACAGATCTTCTGCAAGATGAATAGACCAACTGTAGCCTCACGTTGAAAAAACTCTACATAAGGCAAGCCGACTGGGAGATCTGGAAGAATCAAGTGCGAAGACCTAGCTTATGGCTATTCACCACGCTCTGCAAAGGGCAATAGGATAGAGAAGATGATTTGTCGTGGTCTAGATCAGGACTTGTCATAAAAAAAGTGTGGTAAATTAAATAATTTCAAAACATTGTATCTTTTGTAATATTTACTTATATGATTATATGAAGTATATATGGGTAGCTGGATAACTGTATTTGAACAGGGCATCAGGAGAAACGCTTAATATATTTGTAGCAAACAGAATTTTTATATTTCAATATTTTAAAGTTTTCTGAAAAGCAAGGTTTTGTTCAACTCGAGATATATAGTACTATATTTAGTGTGTGTTATGAGGGCCACCTTTTAGGTTTTTACAAAGAATCATTAGATGGCGCTATTAAAATGTGACATTATCACTGTTGACATTTGTAATGGTTAAAATAGTGGCAGCTCAGAAATTGGTTGTTTACAGTGAGCGTTTAAAAAAAGTCTTGTTAACAAATGGAAATTTTACGTGAAAGTTTTTGTTGGAAGATTTTTTGCGATTTTAGTAAAGGTCTAACTCAACAACAATACCTCGAGTCGCTTCGTTTAATCTTTGGTAATGATTCACTATCTGAAAAGACTATTTAAAATTGATTTGCAGAATTTCGTCATGGTCGTGCTTCCGTCAGCGATGAATGAAGTTCTACCAAAATCGGTTCTTGTCCCAAGAAACATCGATGTTGTGCACAACATGATTAAAGAGGAACGGCATGTGAAACAGATGTGTTCCCAATGGATTCCGCATAATTTGACCGAAACTCAAAAACGGGCTTGTTTCAATTGACGTAAGGAAATACACAAAATATTCAACCGAGGACATGCGAAATCCGTATACAACATCGTAACAGGAGACAAAACTTGGTTATATTCGTACGAGCAAGAAACTAAGCAACAATCAACTGTTTGGGTGTTCCAAGATGAACCGAATCCACAAAAGTGGTTCATTCGCGAAGCACTTTCAAGAAAATGATCGCTTGTTTTTTTTGGTTATACTGGACATGTTGCAACCATTGCTTTAGAGGATCGAAGAACAGTTAATGCCGAATGACACACAACAAGTTGTTCCCCAGAAGTCATCGACAAAATTAGGAAAAACGGCCGAAAATGTCGCATTGTTCTTTATCATGACAATGCTAGCTCTCGCACAGCACGTAAAACAATTGATTATTTGAGGAAGAAAAACAACGAATTAATCTCTCATTGCACGTACTTATCTGATTTACCTCTTAACGACTGAATCCTTCCAAAACCATGTTTGTGAGGTCGCAAATTCAGAGTGGAAAAAATGTTTCGAAAATTGATTCGAACGCATGCAAAAGTGTATAAATCTTAAATACGAATATATTGAGATACAATAAAACAATTTGTACCAAAATTTTTTTTTCTTTCATTGTTTTCATAAAAACTTAAAACGTAGTCCTCGTATCAAAACGTAGAAATTAAAATATGGTTTCCTATAACAACGTACGATATATAGTTTTTTTTTGGAGATGATTAAAATTTAGTTCTTGTTCAAAGTTTAACCTTCTTTATGAAAGGTATTTAAAATATATAAAAGAAAATATTTTGGCACAAAGGTTTTTATTACACAATAGTTTTTATTTTTGTTCGGAGAATATATTTTGTAGAAAAAACGTATATTTCTCTTTACCTGATCCAAGTCAGATATAAATATAATAAACGATTTTCGTAACGGTTTTTACCACACCAAAAAAAAAAATTTTTTTAGCGTGGTCACAATCCTCTAAGAAATAAGATGATTTTGAGGTAATCCAAATTGCTATTGTCATTAAAATTATGATTTTATAACAAAGAGATATTTACCAACAAACCTATACCCAAAAATAAGCTGTCAAGAAAAAAAGGGATGTTTAAGTCGTTTCGTTTATTATATATATATATATATATATATATATATATATATATATATATATATATATATATATATATATATATATATATATATATATATATATATATATATATATATATATATATATATATATATATATATATATATATATATATATATATATATATATATATATATATATATATATATATATATATATATATATATATATATATATATATATATATATATATATACATATATACATATATATATATATATATATATATATATATATATATATATATATATATATATATATACATATACATATATAACAAATAAAGAAAGAAAGCCAGAGTTCCCGTATCTAACAAAATTCTTAAATATAAAATCAGTTGGGAAACTAGGTAAAGGGCTTCAAAAGATTGCATTTATAACAGGGATGTCATTGAAAACCTTGGATGCTGAAAACATTTTTAATTAATTCATTCCAAACAACCACCTGTGGCCGGCGCCATGCAAGAAATGATTGACATACAGCTGACAGAAGACAGCTACTTGACAGAGATAAGGGATTTTTTTTGAAAACCTAAAAACCGAATAATATAAACAACCGGAAGGAGAACTGGTCCACTGAAAAATGTATAAATGGTCAAAATTTATAGAATTGAGGTCTTTTGGTCCTGGTTTCTTAGTCATTGTTCCCCCTTCTTGGCTCAATGGATCACCCAAGGGTTCTTATATTATTTGCCCACTCTACTCGTTTCGCTTTTGGTTCTTTTCGTCGGTTGTTCTTGTGTCATTGCCACTGTTTTGTGTTCCCCTTCCCTCCCTCCTTGATTTCTCATGCTTGAATACACACTTTGGTGACCAAATCTCCTTTTTTAAATAAATAAATTATTAATTAAATCAACATATAACTAAATTAATATATTGTCTTTCCTTCTCCTTTATCTCTTTTGCTAGCTCTCTCGCTTCCCCTCCCTTCTCACCCCCCCACTTTTACAAAAAATTGAGGTTGCTTTTTTAATTCGAATCTTCATATCGGTTTTAAATGTGTTCAACTGGTATTTTCTTCCGCTACCAATTCTATAAATTTTGACTATTTATACATTTTTCAGTGGACCAGTTCTCCTTCCGGTTGTTTATCTTATTCGATTTTTAGGTTTTCAAAAAAGTCCCTTATCTCTGTCAGGTAGCTGTCTTCGGTCAGCTGTATGTCAAATGGATTCAAACTTTCAGAACATATTCTTGTTGACCATAAACTGAACAAATGTCTTGCTGGGCACAATGCAATCCTATGAGTAGATCTTGCGCTGCAAACATTGTAAGGGGTTACCTACACCTGGGCACTGCAAAAATTAAGTGCGTTAAAAAAAAATATTTGAAGGTTATTAGGTGAATAATACAAACAAATGACAATTATATATTTTTATTGTATTTTAAATTATAAGAATTTTTTTTTTAAATATGTTTTAAGGGATGTATTATTTGTATGTTTTAATATACATACTTTTAGCAGCGCCCAGGTGTATGTAATCCTTTAAAACATATTTATTTTTTTTTTATATTTTAAAGTATAATAAAAATAAGTAATCGCCATTTTTTTGTATTATTCACTTAATAACCTTTATTTTTTTTTTAATATACATAATTTTTGTAGGGCCTAGATATATATAACCCCTTAAAATGCTTGGAGTGGAACATCTACTCATAGGATTGCGTTGTGCCGAGCAAGACATTTGGTCAGGATAACTCTAAGAATATGTTCTGAAAGTTTGAACCTATTTGAGTAAAAGCCACTTTCCATAAAGAAATGGCGGGGTCTTTTATACAACAAAACTATATTAATCAAAAAATATTCTGCTGAGGGAAACCTTTTAGACGTGCTGAAGATTGCTAAGGTGCTGCAAATTTTCAAAAACGTTGATCCATAGTTACCCTAAATCTCTAAGCTACCTTGTTTGGGAAGAGTTATTGAATTCTTGGGTTTCTCCGACCATAAACTGCTTTCGACATTGAGTATACTACAAATCAGTGACAGAAAGGCGCCTAAACCGCGCAAGATTTGGCACTACAAATCTGCTAAATGGGAAGATCTCATGGAATAGTTTTGAACTTCCCCTTGGTTAGACGTTTATTTTCGATCCGACGATCCATCTGACTGCGCCAAGGATGTTTCCGATGTTATTTTGCCTGGTATGGAAGCCTACATCCCTTTTTCGAAAAAATGCCCTTCCAATGGCAAGCTTTGGTTCGATCGAAAATGCAAAGAAGCCTCTAAATATATTGCCTACCGACAATGGCGTGAAAATCCTAACATCATAAATTGTAACTCATTTGTTCGCGCCCGGAATAGATGCAAACCAAGGAGGCACACAATCAATGAATTAGAAGTAAACTTTTCGTTTGTCCCAACAATTCCAGGTCCTTTTGGTCAGTCGCTAAGGCAGTTAGTCAAAATTTCACCAAATCCACCATACCACCACTCACACGGCCAGATAATTCTATTGCAACAACACCTGTTGAGAAAGCGAACTTGTTGGCTGAACTCTTTGCTTTACATTCTATTGTCGATTTCCAAGGAAAAATACCACCTACTATCCCCATAGTGCAGTCAAGGATGCCCGATAATGTCGTCAGACAGCGTATCATAAAACGGATTTAATTGAAGCTAGACACGAAAAAAGCTTCTGGCGCTGACGGAATACCTGCCATAATTCTCAAAAACTGTGCGAAGGAACTAACACTAGTTTCTTGTAGATTTTTCAACCTATCCTACAGAAAGGAAATATTTCCTTCCTGCAGGAAATGTGCCACAATTCAGCCGATACTTAGAGAAGGCAAGAACACTTTGCTAAATAACTACCGACCAGTCGCACTCCTTTCAATAGTATCGAAAGTCATGGAAAAGGCTATCAATCAGCACCTTCTAAAATATCTTGAAGGATTCAACATTATTAGCGACCACCAATATGGATTTGTAAACATAGATCAAAAGGAAATCTTCTGACTTATGTCACACGTGTTTGGAACAATACAATTGAACACTTTAGAGAATCTCTAGCGGTTGCTCTTGGTATATCCAAGGCATTCGACCATGTTTGGCACTATGGATTGTTGGATAAGCTACGCTCTTCTGGTATGTCTGAAAAGTTCTGTTTGTGGCTCCCATGAGCGTTCTTTACGAGTGGCAGTCGACGGGTTTCTTTCTAACACCTTCACTATCAACGACGGCAAGCCCCAAGGCTTCATACTGTCTCCTACTATCTTTCTCATTTACATTAACGATCTGCTGGAATCCAATCTACAGCTTTGTAGATGAAAGTACGCTTATCTCTTCATTCACTGTGAACGCTCGGACATCGGCTACTCAGACGAATATCCGCAGACAGCAGAAAGTCATTCGACTTAACAAAGACCTAGAAGAAATTCGATCTTGGGGTGGCAGTAACCAAGTTGAATTTAACGCTATGTCCTGGCACGAACATGTCTCAAGCATAGCAAGGAGAGCTTTTCAAAAGTTGGGAATATTATTTCGACCCAGAAAGCTTTACATTTCACAACTGTTAATTCTTTACAAAGCTCAAATTCGACCAACTATGGAATACTGCTTCCATGTTTGGGACTTTGCTCCCAAACATACACTGCATTCTTTGAATTCTATTCAGAGTATAGCTGTCCGTCTGATTGAAGACCCGGAACTGATCGGCGGCCTTGATTCGTTGGAACATCGAAGAACGGTTGGCGACTTGAGTCTATTCTACAAGTATTTTCATGGAAAGCGTTTCTAAGGATATGGTGTGCTTAAACCCTCCCAGAGCGGTGCATGTCGTGCTAATACTTCACATCCGTATGAGGTTTACTTGTTACTCCTCGTAAAACCCTTTTCAAGCAGTCTTTTATATGGAGAACATCATCCCTTTGGAGTACAATTATAGCGATTCAAGACCAACGTGAATCACTTTTTCCGCACACATGTTGCTCCTGTAGCGCTTTAGTTATTTTCCTGCAGCACGTGTATTAGACCCATAAAAAAAATAATTAGTTTTAAAAAGACAAGATTGTTCTTCATTTTAAGAATTTAATATTTTAAGGAATAACCATTTCGATTGTAGAAGTGCATACTGTCCCATAATTGGGATTGTAGAGGTGATTCAAGGTGTTGTTGTGAGCAACGATCTGTTGCTTTATGGAACGTCAGCCGAGCTTCTAGAAAAATTTAAATTTTATAACATTAACCGTATACTTCTTTTGCTGTTTAAATCTTACTTTAACAAGCGATTGCACTAAACAGCGTTTCTTCGACATAGGATATCATTGAAATAGGTGTTCCCTAAAGGTTAATATTTAGGGCGTTACTATTTATTTATAATTGCAATCAATGACTTCATCGCTGCAATTTCTTTGTACAGATGTGTTCTACTCTCGAAGAGTAAAAATCTCGAAGGATACCTAGTGCAATCGTAGATGAAATGTTGGAAGTCTACCACAAACTGATACGATAATATCACAAGAATCACGATTTCTCATCCAAACATTAAAATATTTTCGTTAATAATTCTGCAAAAACTGGTGAGAATAATACGGTTCGAAAAATAATAATGTAGATTCATAAATTTAATATTGGGATAATTAAACGTTGGCATTGTGTAACAACGAACAATAGAGAGATATTGCAACGCTTATTTTTTTCATGCTTTCGCCCTTATCGTTATCTCAAGCATGCATAGTGTTAACGAGAAGGAATTGCAAGGTTAGGATAGTATTCATCTTTTAGAACTTAGGGGATTTTTTTTTTGATTTATTTCTTGGTTAGGCACACTGATTATTAGTATTTGATGGGTCAAAATAGGCTTTTAAATTAAAGCTGTGTCTAGCAGGTTTCTATAACTTTCTTTAATATTTCCAAGGTAATACGAATGTGCGATAAACAAAATTTTATTTGAAATTAGTACTACACGTACTGTAATGCCATTGTGTAAAAGATTGCTAATTCCTAACATAATCTGAATACTAATTAAGCGTTGTCAGTGTTATTTGCTATAAAAGATTACCATTTCAATTTTACTGTATTTTCTCAGTGGTTTATACAGTGTGTCCCAAAAAGTTTTATACAAATGGCGAAAAAGTTTAACTTACATATTACAAAAAAATTTATTCTTGATAAAAAGTTTTGCATCACATGGAAATCCATAATTAAGCATCAAAAGTTTAAAACATTTGATGGTATACAGGGAAAATACAAAATAATGCTTTATAATGAAGAATAAAGTGTGTTTAATTTTAAATATAGAGCAAAATATCAATTGAAAATGTTAATAGGAAACTAAAAAACCGGTCAAGTGCAAGTTGAGCTTGCACAATTAGTGTTCCGTACGTTGATTGTTTTTAACATAAAAAATTTTGCTAGGGTGGTATAAAATGATCAGTGACTTCACAAAACACACCCCAAATGAGTTTTCAACAAAGTTTGTTTTCAATCTTTACTGAAAACTGGTGACCTTGAAATTTTTGTTTTTTTTTATACCAGATAAATTATTAAAGGTAATGATAATTTTCGTTCAATCTATACCCCGTGGAGAATATTCCAGGATTTTTTCAAAATTTTTTGATCAGTACTTTTCGAGATAAGGTAGGGGACGAAGAAAAGTGTGCGCAAGTATTACATTATATATATATTTTTTTACTCGTGTTTTCACAAGCTTTCATTTGACACCATACTCGTGGACCTAGTAAAAAAAAATTTTTTTTCACTTCCGATTTCACCCCTCAAAACGAATCTCTTAAGTCAAAATTTATGTTACGGTGATATAAAATGATCAGTGACTTCACAAAAACACACCCCAAATAAGTTTTCAACAAAGTTTATTTCCAATCTTTACTGAAAATTGATGAGCTTGAAATTTCTGGTTTTTTTTATATACCAGATAAATTATTACAGGTAATGCACTCGTGATAATTTTCGTTCAATCTACACCCCGTGGAGAATATTTCAGAATTTTTTCAAAATTTTTTGATAAGTACTTTCCGAGATAAGGCGGGTGGACAGCGATTTTTCGCGATTTTTTAAAAAATAATACAAAGAAAAGTGCGCGCAAGTATTACATTATATATATATTTTTTACTCGTGTTTTCACAAGCTTTCATTTGACATCGATTACCTAGTAAAAAAATTTTTTTTACTTTCGATTTTACCCCCCAAAACTAACCCCTTAAGTCAAAATTTAACTTTCAAAACTACATGGCTCTGATGAGGCCATCAATTCCTATATTACTACCAAATTTCAACTTTCTATGACAAATAGTTTTGGAGAAAATCGGGTGTGACAGACGGACAGACAGACGGACAGACACCGAAGTGATCTTATAAGTGTTCCGTACGGAACACTAAAAATTATGCTCACGTTTAGATTTGTGGCCTTTCTAGTTAAAGATTAAAAAAAAAAACTCCAGTAAACACGTCAATAATTGTCGGATTATTAAGTGAATATAGGAAAACCAAATTAATTAAAAACCAGTGATTTTGATTGCATCATATTCTGGTTAAAAATTTGATAAAAACTACTTAGCAACAATTATATCCACAATAAATTTGTGCTAATATCAATTTACTTAATTACTACGTACATAACATAACAACTAAACATATGAATTATTTCTAACTTTAATGCACAAGTGTTTCAATGTATCCACCGTCCATTTCTAAACATTCTTCGAGTAAAATATTTGATTAAATCTCTAATTACGTCAGGAGTTACAGCTTCACATGTTTCCCTAATGACTCTTTCAAGATGACCAACATCTTGAAATGGCATTTTAAGATAAACCTTTCCTTTTAAGTAGCCCCATAAAAAAAGTCTAGAGGGGTGATGTCCGAAGACCTTGGGGGCCAAGTAAACTGCACATACCTCCCTATTACTCTACCGTTAAAAATATAGAGGAGGTAATCTCGAACATTTCTCGTACTGTGACATGATGCATCATCATATTGGTATCATATATGTTGTCTTTCAATTATTGTTAGGCGTTTAAGAAACTCAGGGAACTCATTATTTAAAAATTCTAGGTAACATTCAGCATTCATATTATTTCGAAAAAAGAATGGTTCAACTATTCTATCTTTAAAATCTCCACACCATACATTGGTGTTAAACGAGTATTGGTCTCGAGTTTGGATATTGAAGTTAGGATTAACATCGCTCCACCAGCGATAGTTCTGAAAACTTACTGTCCCATTAGACGTAAATGTCGCTTCATCGGAGAAAAGTATTTGTCTTGCCATAAACCTTTTATCTTCCAATTCTCCTTGAAACTAAGCACAAAATTCAAATCTTCGTTCAAAATCTCCTGCTTTTAAAGTATGAGTAAATTGGGGTTTGCATGGTTTAAATTTATTTGATCTTAAAATTCTCGCAACTGTAGTTTTATTCACATTCAATAAAGCTGATCTTTTGGCATTTCTACTACCAATAGAATTACTTGATTTTGATTATCTTTATTTGAAACCCATGCCCGATTTTTTTTAAAATTTATTTTCATAATTCTTGAATTTATTTATTAGATATCTTACAGTTGTGATGTGTACAGTTTTATCAGGGTGTCTATTATTAAAGATTTCTGCTGTTTCTGTCAAAGTTTTATAATTATCTCCAATTATAAGAATAATTTCAATTTTATCTTCAACACTCAATTTTACTGGCATTTCTAGTTATTGCAAATACAGACTGACGTTAGTTTTGAAGTTATTTGACAGTTGTTAGGTATTTCCAAAGATATGTTCATTTATTTTCAGCCTAAAATTTGTAGTGATTTCGTTTTCTTTTATTCAATAAATAATCCAATAATTACTGACGTGTTTACTGGAGTTTTTTTGAATTTTTAACTAGGAAAGGCACAAATATAAACGTGAGCATAGTTTGTTAGTTCCTATTAACATTTTCAATTAATATCTTGCTCTGTACATAAATTTAAAAATACTTTATTCTTCATTATAAATCATTATTTTTTATTTTCCCTGTCAAATATTTTCGTCTGATTGGAGACCCGGAACTGACTGGTGGCGTTGATTCGTTGGAACATCGAAGAACGGTTGACGACTTGAATCTATTCTACAAGTATTTTAATGGAAAGTGTTCGAAGGATATAGCCCGCTTAATTCCTCCCAGAGCGGTGCATATTAGAAATACATGTCGCGCTAATACTTCACATCATTATGAGGTTCAGCTTGTTACTCCACGTACAACCCTTTTTAAGCAGTCTTTTATATGGAGGGCTGTGTTTCCCACCTAGTACGATTTACAGCGATTCAAGAACAACGTGAATCGCTTTTGGGTTTTTTTTTTTTTTCCGCACACATGCCGCTCCTGGAGCGCTTAAGGGACTTCTCTACAGCACGTATGTTAGACCCATAAAAAAAATTAACTTTTCTCTTAATTTGTTTCAATTCTGCGCAAGTTCCAAATGATGGGCACATGTTACATATACTTCCAATTTTTAAAATTCGATTTCTTTGTTTTTATTCTTATCCTCTAAACTCTAAGAATTATTTAACAAAAAATTTTAAGAAAATTCCATTCCATTAAAAAGTTACAGCATTAAATGTGATCTGGCCTCGGATTGAGACCGCTACCTATTTTCAGACACTGCTTGCAATATTACTCAGTCAATTCTTATTGTTTGTTAACTTTTTTTGAAATTGTAATAATCACTTTTTCTACAAATTTTCGAGAGGTTTTTTTAATCTTTCCAATAGGCAAATGTTATAAATAACTAAACATAAATTTTTTGGTCGAAAATTCCATGCTAAATTTTTCAAACACCGCATATTATTTATTTTTGAAAAAAAACCCTTCGACAATTTTCAACTACTACATTATTTTACAAGATTAACTCTTATTTTTGCAGATTGGATTATTTTTTGTTAAGTTATCCTCCAGACAAGATGGCGCCATTAATGGTCTATTTAACACTAGCTAGCTTACTTACTTCCTCTTCTGAGTAGGTCACAGACCTGTTCTACTTCGTTATTAAGCCTCTTGTGATTCGGATGTCCAGCTGTCTTTCCATCTCTTTGGTGGTCGTCCTTTTGATCTTGTTTCATGTGGTTTTTTGTTCATACATATTTTTATCAATCTCGTATCATCCATCCTTTGTACATGTTCACGCCACTCTCTTCTTCTCTTTCTTCCCCATCTGATTATATCCTCTACCTTGCATTGTCCTCTTATGGTGTTGTTACTTACTCTGTCTAATAAACTTTTTCCTGTTATTGCTCTCAGTAGTTTCATTTCATTTGTTCTTAGTAGCTGTTTGGTTTTGTTTGTGTCTGCCCGTGTTTCTATGCTATAAGCCAGTTTGGGTCTAACGCAAATTCTATATATTCTTGTTTTTGCTTCTACACTTAGATCTTTGTTTTTCCAAACTACATCTCTGAGGGCCCCTGATATTGCTGCTGCTTTATTTCTTTGTTGTTTCACTTCTTCTGTTATATCTCCGTAGCTAGTAATTAGTATATGGGCTTTTCATTACTTGCTCTATTAATTTCCCATTTATTTCTAATTTACACCTTACTGGTTCTTTAGCTACTGTGATGCATTTTGTTTTGTCGGTATTGACATCCATGTTGTTTCTTTTGCTACTTGTTTGAATTTATAGAGCAGTCTTTGTAGGCAGTGTTCCGATTTTGATACTAGAACAATATCATCTGCATATCTCAGAATGTTTATTTGTTTATCTCCTAGTTCGTATCCATCGTTGACTAGGTTTAGTTCCTCAATTAGTTTATTCATTATTATGCAGAATAGTAACAGGCTTAAGCTATTTCCCTATCATATTCCTACTTTTATATTTATTTCCTTTGTTATTGCTTACCTTGTGTTATTACTTCTTATTTTTGTTGTGTTACCGTGATTGAGTTTTTGGATTATTTGTAGCATTTGGTACGGAATTAGGTCCTTTATTAATTCTAATATATCTTTCAACCTGGCTCTGTCGAATGCTTTCCTTAAGTCGATGAAACAAAAAAATGCTGGTTCCTGGTATTCTATAGCTTTTTCTCTTATTTGCCTTATTGCAAAGATAGCGTCTGTGATTGATTTGTTTTGGCGGAACCCTTGTTGCTCGTCGCTTATATGTATATTGTTTTCCATTTCACTTTTCAGAATACTTCTGAACACTTTCATAATACTTGCTAGCAGTGTTATTCCTCTATAGTTGCTCGGGTCTTTTTTGCTGCCTTTTTTAAATATCTGTATCGTGATGCTTTTTGTCCATTTCTTCGGTATTTCTATTTCCTGTAATATCTTATTAAAGAATGTTATCATTTCCGATATGTAGCTTTCTCCGGCATATTTAATTAATTCGTTTGGTATCCCATCTTCTCCTGGTTCTTTTCCATTTTTAAGTTTCTTAATTGCCATCGATACTTCTTCTCTTCCTAATTTGTAGTTTTCGTCTGTTTGTTGTCTGTTGTTTATAATTTCTGCTATGTTCTCTTCTTCGTCGGACTGGTTTTCATATAGTTGTTTAAAGTCTTGTTGCCAATCGTTTGTTTCAATATTTGTGATTGTCAAATATTCATTAATATTGGCTTTTCTTCTTTGTAACATTTTCCATACCTTTTTTGTCCTGTGTATAAACCTCTTTCCAGTTCTTTTGTGAAATTTGTCCAATATTCCTGCTTTGTTTTTTTAATTTTTTGCGTTTACTTCATTTCGTATTTCTATGTAGTGCTGTCTGTTTCCTTCGTTTTTTTTGTGATATGTATTGTATGTGCGCTCTTCTTTTCTTTGCTGCAAGTTCTTTGACTTCTTGGGTGAACCACGGAGTATTGTTTTATTCGTCTCTCGCGTTTATTCGTCTTGTACCTATAGCATCTTTACTCGCTTGTTCAACAGGATAAAAAATATTGTTAAAATTTAAAACATATTTAAAAAAAAATTCTTATAATTTAAACTACAACAAAAATATATAATCGCCATTCTTTTGTATTATTAACTTAATAACCTTTAAAATATGTTTTTAAATATACAGACTTTTTGCAGCGTTCAGGTATACGTAACCTTTTAATTACTTCCTTCTACTACTGCACAATCTCAAAGCGGCGGGCACATACTTCAAATAAAGATAAAGACAGTGGCCTATCAAAATAAGCGTTGCAAAATCTCTCTAATATTTATTAATATGTATTATATCAACATAACAGAACCATGGGATTCCCTGTTGAAAACCTTTATAGCCTGACAATCCGTTTTTTGTTTTCAACCAAACTATAACATTTTAATTTATGTTATTCGTGTTAATATTGTTAATACAAAATCAATTTGCACGGTTTGTTTAAATTTGAATAAACCTTTGTAGAGAATAAACTCTTTTAACGGCTTAATGGCAACCAATAAATAACTATTGTGGAGAGAGAGAAGAAATATTTATATGAACTAATTTATACACAATTACACATTTAACTATAAACAGAAAGTTAGCAAATAATAATTAGATCATTACATTTTAGTTTAAGTAATATTTTCCTTTATGCTCTAAACATTTTACTAATTCAATAATTAGACAAAAATTTAAAAAAATATGTACAGGGCATCGATATCAGTACCGTTTCAGATATACAGGGAGTTTTTCAAAAATTTGCATTTTGGAAAAATGTTTGTAATTCTTTTCCTATTGAAAATTTTTGATTTCTGTAAAAACATTCTCAAAGCTCTTTTTCACGTGGATTTCAACAGTGTAAGTTAAATTTTTTTACAACTAATATTTTAATAATTATTAACGCAAAAATATATTTTTTAAATGGAATACCCTGCATATTTCTCCTTATCCGAATAGAGCTTTAAATTACCAATCTAAAAATATAGCACACTTTATATTTTGTTTAAATCCACTTCAAGATATAAAGATTTTCAGTTTTTACGCGAGTTTTAAATGCACATTTTGTGAAGTAGGCTTTGGACAGAGCGGCAATATTAACTGTTTACGGATAGCAGTCAAATCGTAAAAAAAAATTCCCAGCAGTAACTCTAAAGCTCATAACTACAATGAAATTTACTAAATGCTATAGTAATTTAAACTATGTAGAAAATAAAACAAAACAACAATAAAACAATTTATTCCAAGTAGAGCAAACTAAAACAAAACAATTTTCTATAAAAGATGTTTGAAATGTCGACCAGTTTCATTTACACATAGGCGGCACCTTTCCTGGACACTTCTTACCGAGTTGATTAGTTCAAGAGGAGTGAGAGCTGCAAAACTTTGTATCACTGCGACTTCTAACTCTTGCCTGGTGTTTGTTGGCAATTTAAAAATTAGGTTTTTCAATCTTCCTCAGAGATAGAAGTCCATGGCTGTTAAATCCGGTGACCTTGTCGGCCCAACGGTTCGGACCTTGGTTGGCTATCCAGTTATTGTCGAAATTGGCAGATAAAAGATTACTGATAACCGCAGCGTTATGAGGGTTACCCCGTCGTGTCGAAAAAATATATGTCTAAGGTCCATTAACGGCAGTTCGTCAACAAGAGGTTCTATTTGCTGCCTTAAAATTTGGTGAGTGTTCCTTTGTAAATAAATGGACCTATAACCCTGCCTCTAAAACTTCCTGCCCAGACATTAAATCCAAATCTGCCTTGATTTCTTTGCTCCACAACTAAATGAGGATTTTCTTGTGCCCACGTATAAGAATTGTAACGGTTAAAAATACCTGCATTGCTTACATAAGCTTCGTCTGTCCAAATGCAATTTAATGAAAAATTCGGAACGTGGTTACAATTCTCCAGAAACCATTGGCAAAAATCCATACGCCGTTGAAAATCTCCGTCTCTCAGGAGATGAACTTTTCTTGTCCTATATGGCCTGAATTTGTGCTTCTTCAAAATACGACTTACATTAGTTCTTTGTAGTCTAATGGATTCTTTTAACTGTCGGGTTGAAGTGTTGGGATTATTTCCGATATTTTCTAAAACTACTATTTCTTCTAACTCATTATCCTTGTTTGATGCATAATTTTTGGGTTGTTTCTTTTCAAACTGGCCACTATTAACTAGGTTTTGTCGCAATCGATATATCCTTGAAGGGTTGACGCCTCTCTGGATACCATTCGTGGTACAAATTACTTGCCGCTTCCGAATTTTCTCTGGTTTGTATGAAACCCACTATCATATCCCATTTTTCGTAATTTTCAAACTTCATTGCGATTTATTTGACAATTCAATAACTGATCCTGAAGTAAAATTTGACAACTCCGAGTAAACAATTGAAATAAACCATATGGCCGCTCCGTCCAAAGCCTAATTTACAAAATGTGCATTTAAAACTCGCGTAAAAACTGAAAACCTTTATATTTTGAAGTAGATTTAAGCAAAATATAAAGTGTGCAATATTTATAGAATAAGGAAAAATATACAGGGTATCCCATTTAAAAAAATATATTTTTGCGTTAATAACTATTAAAATATTAGTTATAAAAAAAGTAACTTACACTGTTGAAATCCACGTGAAAAAGTGCTTTAAGAATGTTTTTACAGAAATCAAAAATTTCCAATAGGAAAAGAATTGCAAACATTTTTCCAAAATGCAGATTTTTTAAAAACACCCTGTATATCTGAAACGGTACTAGATATCGATAAACAGTTTTCACTATTGAGTTTATCATAAAGATTGAGCCTCAGACACCGACATCAGTTTTCGTCTATCTCCTTTAGATAAAGGGATTTACCTTTAAAAGTGTCCAATTTGGACCACCCTATACAGAGGATTTTTAAATATTTTCTCTAGATTTACAATTATAACACATGTTACGAAGGTTGTATGATAAGTACCTGGCCTCGGCCAGAGATGATGCTACTACTACTTAAATATTATTCTTAAACATAACCTTTCACAAGAATCCTGTCAAATTCTCAAGTCGCTGTGTGATTTACCAGGTGTATAAGTATAAAATGCGGATTTCAGACAACAGATGGTGCACCAATGCAGTTAGTGCTATAAAGCTTTGACACTGTGCCATTTTGTTGTGTCATCAACAAGCGTCAGGCGCGCACGAGTGATAAATTGGAAAAGTGTGTGCATAGTGTTGTGTTGTTGTATTCAATATGTCGAAATTTATACCGAACAAAGAGCATTCACGGACAGCATTAATTTTTTGTTTTCATTTGAAGAAAACTGCTGTTGAATCATACCGATTACTTCGAGAAGCTTATGGTGAACATGCTCCATCGCAAGATACGTGTGAACGATGGTTTCGGCATTTCAAAAGTGGTGACTTCGATGTTGCAGACAAGAAACCTGGAAAACCGCCAAAAAAAAATACGAAGATGTGGAATTGCAAGCACAAAAACAACTCGCCGAGCAATTGGGCGTTAGTCAACAAGCTGTTTCCAATCGGCTACGAGAGATGGGAAAGATTCAGAAGCGCAAAAACACGTGTGACATTTTGCTCGCTCGGTACAAAAGGAAGTCGTTTTTGCATTGTATAGTTACAGGGGATGAAAAGTGGATTTATTTTGAAAATCCCAAGTGCAAAAAATCATGGGTAGATCCAGGCACACCATCCACATCGACCGCAAGACCGAATCGCTTTGGCAGAAAGACGATGCTCTGTGTTTGGTGGGACCAGAGGGGTGTGGTCTATTGTGAGCGGTTAAAACCTGGGGAAACGGTTAATACTAAACGTTACCAACAACAGTTGACCGATTTAAACCATTCGCTGCTTGAAAAAAGGCTAGAATACCGAAAGAGGCAACACAAAGTAATTTTTCTTCATGACAATGCTCCATCACATACGGCAAAACCAGTTCGCGACACGTTGGAAGCACTCAGCTGGGAAGTTCTACCCCATGCGGTTTACTCACCACTCCGATTACCACTTGTTTGCATCGATGGGTCACGCACTTGCTGAGCAGCGCTTTGGTTCTTACGAAGATGTGAAAAAATGGCTCGATGAATCGTTTGCAGCAAAAGGGGAAAATTTTTACTGGCGTGGTATTCACAAATTGCCCGAAAGATGGGAAAAAATGTATAACAAGCAATGGAGCATACTTTGAATAAAGCACTTTTTATGATTCTTCCGAATTTAACATGTTGTTTTAGAAAAAAAATCCGCATTTCATACTTGTACACCTGGTATATATATATATATATATATATATATATATATATATATATATATATATATATATATATATATATATAAAAAATAAAGCTACAGTGATAGCGAAACATGTTGAAATATTAAAATAAATGTGGAGTTTACCAACAAATGAAAAAATTTCTTGTTTTACTGTTGTTTACTTAAACTTCATGGATCTCCACCAAGTATCGGCCAAAACAATACAGTTACAAAGTTACCTTTGCTATGCTTGCAATAAAATTAACGCCCAGCAAATTGAGTGACTATGCTATGCCCCGACTTAACTATGTCGGGTTCAGCAACTTTAACTTTTATAAGAGAAAACTGCCGTCTTGGTGTGGTAGCGTTAAATTCTATTCGATTACTGTCACTCCAAGATAGAACTTCTTCCAGGTCTTTGTTAAGTTGAACAGCTTCCTGATGTCTGCGTATATTTACATGACTAGCCGCCGTTCAAAAACATTCAAATTGAATGAAGAAATAAGCATAGTGCATAGCAAAGCTGTAGATTTAACTTCTGGTCCTTTTCAGCAAATCGATTACTGAGGAATTATTTTAAACAGCATTAGAGTTCGAATTAAATCTTTTAAAATATATAAACCATAGCCCTGTTCACCTCCTCATGAATGATGTCGTTCAAAAACTATAGGTTACTCTCTTACCTATACACTCTAGCTATACTCTATATTTCAAAATAAGCATTTCACTTTATACGAGATTTACCTCTGCAAAAGATAGAAAGAATATTTACAACATGCATTATAATTAGTAGGATGCATGAACCTGTTGATCACTGTCCATTTTCACAGATCTTTAAATTAGACTTAAGATCCTTACCTTTATTTCCTATTTCCCATTGATTCTTGGGCGATACTTAGTCGTAATTACAGCGGCCGCCGAAAACCCAGCTTCGCATAAAAATTAAGTTGTAAATGGAATTAGAATTCTCTGAGCTTTATCACGCAGAAGAGAGTGTTGTACTGATATCCAAATTGCGGTTTATTTTATGTCGCTAAATTTTGTTTCCAAAGTATGGCCGCAAAACAACTCAACTTTTATCGGGAGTACATTTAAATCGAACACTGGCATTAAATGGATCTTGAGCCCATTCACATTCATCGACATTATCATTTCGAAACTATTTCGCAATCAAGGTGATAGGCTGTGATTAGTGTTCTACAAAAATAAATTTTATACCTCCAGATAAATTAACTCGCAAACGCAAAACGTGGTTATACAACAAAAACGTATGCCCGAATCCCATATTATCGCATAGTTTTTTGAAAAATTTCAACTCTAATGGCAGAGTTTGATATTATGAAGCGAGTGCCCTGTAAATAACTCTATGAGTTCACAGTGCATTAGGAGCTTTATTTCTAATAAACGCCTGCAATCCTCCATTACAGCCAGACATGGAACGAGCATCATTCTCAACCTAAGTCTGTCCACTCCAGGACGTAGGTCTCTTCTAATCTCTTCCATGCTTCCTGTCTTTTGTCACTTTTAACCACTGCTTGCCGGTTCTACTCTCATATCATCGATCCATCGTTTCTGTGGACGCTCAACGCTTCTTCCTGCTTCTCTAGGTCTTCATTCCGTGATCCTATACACCCATCTGTCTCCGGATGATCTAGCCACATGACCTGCACATCGCCACGTCATCTTTGTCGCCTCGAGAGTTATGTCAGTGACTTTGATTCCTCTACTTATCTCCTCGTTATGAATTCTATCTCTAATGGAGATACCAAGCATGCTTCTCTCCATAGCTATCTGTGAAGTCACGAGCTTTTTAACAAATGCTTAAGTTTCCAGTCCATATGTGCTGACCAGTAGAGCACAGGAATTGTAGACTTTAGTTTTTAGCTTTGTAGGTATAGTACTTTTTAAGATATGTTCTAGTTTTCCAAAGGTTGCCCATGCCAACCTTATTGGTTTGGTAATTTCTGCATGCTGGTTCTCCTTTTCGATCTTAATAGTGTGACCTAAGCAGATATACTCGTCGGCGCGTTTTATGGAGTTATTTCCTATCTGTATGTTCGCATCTTCAGTGCTCATAAATTTAGTTTTTTTAAAATTCATTATAAGACCTGCTTTTGCAGAGACCCCATGCAGCTGATTCAACATTTTCTATAGCTCATTGGCATTATTAGCTATCATACATGTCGTCTGCAAACCTAAAGTGACTTAGTCTAGTGCCATCGATGTTGTTGCCCTTCTCATCCCAATTTAACTCCTTAAGGACGTTTTTAAGGGCCTTCGTAAATAATTTAGGTGAGATAGTATCTCCTTGTTGCACTTCTCTTTTTAATGGTTGTTAGTGACAGTTGTTTCGTCAACTTTATTATGTATAGATGCTTTTTTTTAGATTAATAGAATCACCAGCAATTTTAATCTACTCAAATTATTTTTGAATATTGTCAAGAATGAACGGTTAAGGCCTAGTACCAGTAGTGAAACTTTGATAAACAAAAGGTCTTTGGTTATTATCTGTGGCCTCCTCTAACTGTAACCCAAATTTCCTACCTTCAAGAAAGATGATAGGTTCATTAGGTTAAAGCCCTTTTGACAGCAGCGTTCTAGCAGATTCATCGAACATAAGGTTCATCATATATTGTGGCAGCATTAGTTCCTTGGTATCGTTTCTGCATATGGTACCGAGAGTCCTAGTTTTCAGTCCCGACAGGTCATTGCATTTATTTGTTAATTTATTTATATAGTTCGCTTGGCCACGTCCATAGGTAGTACTATTACATTGTCTAAACATTGTTTTGGCATTTAGACAACGTTGTCCGATATTACATCTTCGCTGATATTCATCTAAAAAGGTTAATCCATATTCATGCGAAGGATAAAAAAAGTATCTACAGCAGCCGGTAGAATAAATTCTTCTGCGAGAGTATGAGGCTTCTTACATCTTGCGATAATATATGCCACCATGTAAAAGACTAGTAAGGTATTACTTGGCATTAATGTTTACTTATACTATAAAAAACCGGCCGAGTGCAAGAGGGACTTGCGCAATTAGTGTTCCGTATGTGCTTTTAAAATAAAATAAAATTCCTACTTAGGCTAAGTTAACTAGGTTCCTGACACGTATATTTCTTAAGATTCAATATGTATTTTCACGTTTTTTCTTAGTCCTAGTAACCAATAAATCACTCTAGTTCAATCTAGAATCTAGTAATATTAATAATACTAATTTAGTACCTAAATATTTCTTAAATTATAAACAAATAAAATAAAATTATTTTCTCTCGGGATCCATTCGCATGTGGACCTAAAAATATATTAACAACACTTCCACCATATTGTCAAGGAACTTAGTTTTCCTAGTTTTTTCGCTCAATCTACACTTTATGATAAATATTCCAAAATTTTTTCAAAATTTCAGGATTTTTCGAGATAGGAGGGGGGGCAAGATATTTGACCAATTTGTTTTTAAATAAGACAAAGAATAGTGTGTACAAGTACTACATCATATACAATTTTGAACTCAGTTTTCATGTGACACCCTACTTGATGACCTGGTAAAAAGATATTTCACTTCCGAAAACTAACCACTTACGTCAAAACTTAACTTTCAAAAACTACACGGCTCTGATTGGAACATCAATTTGTATATCCGTATCAAATTTCAACTTTCTATGTCAAATAGTTTCGGGGAAAATCGGGTGTGACAGGCGGATAGATGGATACCGAAGTTAGCCCCTAAGTGTTTCGAGGGGAACACTAATAAAAACTACAATTTTGTTCATTTAACTTTTTTAACTATATGGGAATATAGTCACGAGATTTACTAAACATACTGGGATGATGGGATGATTGATTTATAAATCTCGAGCGGTTGCTCTTGACATATCCAAGGCATTCGACCGAGTTTGGCACGATGGGCTGTTGGCTAAGCTACGTTCTTGTGGTATGTCTGAAAAATTCTGTTTGTGGCTCTCATGTTTCCTCAGAGAGCGTTCTTTACGAGTGGCAGTAGACGGATTTCTTTCTAACACCTTCACTATTAACGCCGGTGTACCCCAAGGCTCCATACTGTCTCCTACTCTCTTTCTCATTTATATTAACGATCTGCTGGAAAAGACCGAAAATCCAATCTTCAGCTTTGCAGATGACAGTACAGTTATCTCTTCATTCACTCTGAATGCTCGGACATCGGCTACTCAGCCGAATATCCGCTGACAGCAGGAACTCATTCAACTTAACAAAGACCTGGAAGAAATTCTATCTTGGGGTGACAGTAACCAAGTGGAATTTAACGCTACAAAAACCCAGGCGGCAGTTTTCTCTAAAAAAGTTAACGTTGATGAACCCGACATAGTTGTGTCGGGGCACCCCATTCTTCTAACAGCGTCACTTAATTTGTTGGGCCTTAATTTGGGAGCAAATATGTCCTGGCATGAACATGTTGCAAGCATAGCAAGGAGAGCTTTCTCAAAAGTTGGGAATATTATTTCGAACCAGAAAGCTTTACACTCCACAATAACTGTTAATTCTTTACAAACGTAAAATTCGACCAACTATGGAATACTGCTCCCATGTTTGGAGCTCCGCTCCCTAAACATACACTGAATTTGTTGGATTCTATTCAAAGAAGAGCTGTTCGTCTGATTGCAGACCCGGAACTGACCGGCGGCCTTGATTCGCAGGAACATCGAAGAACGGTTGGCGACTTGAGCACACGACAAGTATTTTCATGGAAAGTGTTCGAAGGATGTGGCCCGCTTAATTCCTCCCAGAGCGGTGCACATTAGAAGTACACGTCGCGCTAATACTTCACATCCGTATGAAGTTCAGCTTGCTACTCCTCGTACAACGCTTTTCAAGCAGTCTTTTATATGGAGAACATCATCCCTTTGGAATAATTTGCCCAGGACTGTGTTTCCCACCGAGTAAAATTTACAGCGATTCAAGAACAACCTGAATCGCTTTCTTCGCACGCGTGTAGCGCTCCTGTAGCGCTTTAGGGACTTCCCCGTAGCACGTGTGCTAGACCCGTAAAAGAAAATAAATACATGGTGTTTCAGCTTAGTTTGTAGCATGCCTTTTCGTGCTAAAACTTTTATGCATAGTGCATACTGCAGCCTCAACTCACTTCTGCGATGTAAAACCGAGCTTTAAATAACTCTCATAATGTTTTGCTTATTTTCGCTTCTTTTTACTCTTACCACTATTTGAGAGTGTGTCTTCTTATTTTCACTATCACAAGGCTAATTACTGCTAAGCAAAGCCCAATCTACATTTATAAATACATGCAAGAAGTACTTCAAGAACGTCACTTGACTTAATCGCAACAATATTCAGTTCGTCTCTCCAAAAACTAGTGCAACACTAAGACCTGGTATAGCTGACAGCTACGTACATAAAGTGCCAAAAAAGTTTAAGAAACTACTTAAACAATCGACTAATTTTGTAAAAATTTATTATTAAGTTAGTTACTAGTTTGAACCAGGTCCGTTAAATATCGCATCCTATCACATTGAATTGTAAATGGAAAATTATGAAAATTTTGTGGTATTTCACGGCGCCCTTGTGAGAAAGTCATGGGACCCCACTTAGGGAAATACTAGTATAAGTTGTTCTCTTACCCTGTGTAGTATAGGTATGCTGTATATTTTAAGTCGATGTCTTATTATATTTGGGAGTTACAAAGAATAGATATCGACTAGAAAAATAGGTTTTCCGTCATCTAGAGATTCCTAAACGTAAAGAAATCCTATTATGATGATCATTTCAGGATTACAATACTACAAATGTGTCTCTTGGATCGCACGAAATATTTTTTAAATTTTAATTTCAATGAGTTATAAAATGAAAAATTGTTAGAAAAACTGGTATTAACTGAAAATGAAAAGTAATAAAAGTGGGTTCTTCAAATTGACTGACGTAAATCTATAAAACAAACTTTTTCTCGGACAGGAAAAAATTCATTCTTTAAGATAAATTGCCTTAAAATAGACAATTGAAAGCTTGTTAAAAGTGAAAGAAGTATTGTGCCATAGATTAACCGTTTTTAAAAGCGAGAGAAATTTATGAGTCTAAATGAACTGCCTTTCTTTCTCACACTAATTAAATTGCTTTTTCGAAATATTTTTACTACATTGATTCATGGTATTTAGGTCAACCAAATAAGAGTAGAATCTTACCAATTTCTGAGCTACTTTTTTTATTGTATACTTCCCCGCCTGGGGGTGTAGGGATTTTACACTTTTTCATATCCTGAGGATATCTACAAGGACGTAGTTACTTGACAGTATTGGGAACCGAACTTTAACAAAATACTAAGGCATATAAGTAGCAACGTTTTATAGCTATGGATCTCCTTGTTTTAATACAAAATATTTATTTATCCACCGGTATATAGCGTCCGGCTATATACCGGTTCCCAGTCTCCACCCTCGCCTCTCAGCTCAATCTACCGGCCTTAGGTCGCGTCCGTCATTGCTTTTTGGATTCCACTTATCCATATGATCCTAGATATAACCCTTTTCCTGCGTTCTGGGGGTTGCCATTCCATTATTTTTTTCAGTAATCGATGATCCTTCATCTTTTGTACGTGACCATATCAGCAAAGCTGTTTTTGTTGAATATCGCCTATCGCAGTATTGCTACGGTTCATGATTTTACGTATTCTTTCATTGGTTATGTGCATGGTTCTTGATATATCCGCAGATCTGCGCTCGAAGTCCATCTCCAGTGCGAGTAGATTCCGTTCGGTTTTCTTATTTGCTTGCCAAGTTTTGCATCCATATTAAACTACACTCTTGAAGATAGTATCATACAGTTGAATTTTCTTCTGTCTCGAGATGGTTCTTGACCATACTAAGGAGTGCAGGGCACCCATTATGTTTTTTCCCTTCAGTATCTTCTCGGATATCTCGGCTTCGGTACGTCCATCTCGTTCGATCCTCGAACCTAGATAAGTATATTTGGAGCATGCGGTAATTTTTTTTCCCGTCCTTTTGTAATAGATTTTCGTTCTCTCCTCCTATGCACATATAATTGGTTTTTGTCTTATATACTTGTAAGCTTCATTTCTCGTACTCTCAGTACAGTATCAGTCGCTTTTTCATTAATTCCAGGTCGTCTCGATCTTGTGCGATTACTACCTGGTCGTCAGCGAAATACAGTGTGTACAGGGTAGTTTGGTCGATTTGCTGTATACCCATTCTCGAATAAAATCTTCGTCATCTCCTCAGGACCTTATTCAAGTAGATTTTGAAGAGCAGGAGTCAGACTGCATCCCGGCCTTAAATCTTTATTTACCATAAAATCATCAGAAACTCCATTGTTAATTTTTATCCTGGATTGTCAATTGTGGTAAAACTGTTGTATTGCATTTACAAGGATTATATTGATTACTGAGTTTTCTAGCACCTGCCATAGTTTGCACAGGGGTATGGTGTCATATGCATTCGACAGGTCCGCGAAAATTAAGTGATTCATCCTTCTCTTAGCAAACTTCTTTTCCTTGAACAGAGTCAATGTGAAAATATGGTCCATGCAAGTACGGCTGACTTTAAATCGGGCTTGTTGTTTTATTTCAAGAGGTACGTATTCTACTAGTGGTTTTAGTATGTTCCCATACAATGTACCGAGGTTGCCTGTTAAAGAAATACAGCGGTAGTTTTTTCATTCTTCTCTACTGTCTTCTTTATAGATATGAGTTACCCATCCAGCTTTCTGGTACATTCTCACCATTGAAATACCTGTTATAGAATATTGTCAGCTTGTTAGTGTTCCGTATGGAACACTTATAAGATCAGTTCGATGTCTGTCTGTCCATCACCATCACCCGATTTTCTCCGAAACTATTTGACATGGAAAGTTGGAATTGATGGCCTCATCAGAGCTGTGTAGTTTTGAAAGTTAAATTTTGACCATGTCATCGAATGAACGCTTGTAACAACACGAGTTCGAAAAATATATATAATATAATACTTGCGCACACTTTTCTTCGTATCATTTTTAAAAAATTGTGAAAAATCGTTAAATATGTTTTAAATGGTATTTTTTATCGGGTTAAATGTATCACTGATGAAAACTATGACGCCTCCTTTTCTGCAGGATAACTTTACAAAAAATAATCCAGTCTGCAAAAATAAATATTAATCTTGTAAAATAGTTGAAGCATTTTTTTTTTCAAAAATAAAAAAATTACGGTACAAACTTTTGTATGCAGTTTTCGACCAAAAAAGTCATGTTTAATTATTTATAAAAAATTGTCTATTAGAGAAATTTAAAAAAATCTCTCGACATTTAAAAATTTAAAAGTTGAAAAATATTAAAAATATTGCCAACAGTGCATTGAGATAGGTAGCGGTCCTAATTCGACGCCATGTGACATTTAATGCTATAACTTCCTAATGGAATGAAATTTTCTTACAAAAATTTTTCGAAATAATTCTTAGAACTATAGAGAATAAAAATCTGTAAAAAATTTTTTTGAAAATTCCAGGTGTATGTAACCCCTTAAAAGCAGTCTACCGAAATACTAATTGTGCAAGTTCGACTTGCACTTGGTCGGTTGTTTATTAATTTTGGTATTCCATTTTCGATGAATTTCGCTCGAATTTCTTCTGCTTCTCTCGCTCTATTGTTTTTCAGAGTTTTAATTAAGTTTTCCATTAACTCGTTGTCCATATTGATCATATTGTAGCTACTTCATATTTTCTAGATGAGCGTTTGAAGTATGCGTCTGCCTTCCTTCAGTTCTTCAGCGTAATGGTCTTTCCACTTATTTATGTCGATGACTTGGAGGTTTATCTTATTTGCATTTCCTTTTCTTACGTCATTAATAAATCTCCATGCTTCCGAAGTAAACTTCTCCCGTGTGGCTCCACTTCTTGGTGTCTCTTTTCCTAATTTTCGTTCTAATTTGCAATGATCATGTTTCTATATTTTGTTTGTTCATTTTTATTTTATATCTATTCTTGTCTTCTATTTATGAACTGACCCATTTATGTGGTTGTTGTTTTATGTCTTTCTGTTTTTTCGAATTCAGCATTCCATATTAAGTTATTATTTCTTTTGAGAGGCTTCAGCTGCTACCTTAATCGAGTTTATTATATGTGTATACAATATAAAATAAATATTGAAATAAGACCCAGTGATACAAGAAGAGGCAAGAATAGGATGTTTCGGGCTTATAAAACCAATCAGCTAGCATTATTGCTAACTTGGGGACAATAAGAGGCCACATGATATCACTATACTTAACAATGTAACAGTAACCACGAGATAATAGATTCAAACTCTGGGAAAATTCGGAATTGAGGCAAAAACTTGTAGTTAATACCTTGTATACAGACCATCAAACAATAAACTTAATAGTCCATGGTAGGGCAATGTGCAATTGTATTTTTTGCAAAGATATAGTTAATAATGTAATATGTAATAGAAAACAAAAAAGGGTCTTTAAAAATAGGAGAATCAATATCATGATAGATATCAGAAGGCTTTATCAAAGCAATGTCTAAATAAATTTAGAGACCTAGCTGATCATATAGGTACGGTTATGATGGTCGTTGGTCACTCAGAAATTAAAGCAACGAAATTCTAATGAAATGTTATCCGTATATATTGATCCAAAATCTGTCCCAAATAGAATAGTGGAACAAAACAATAAACATAATAACTAATAAGAGATAGAAGAAGATCTTAAGTAAAGGATTAAAGGATTATCTCCAAATAAAGTTGGTGTATTACTGAAATTCAGTAGAAATCAAATACGAATAGGTGTAGGTGTACTGTCAGGACACGGTAGACATACATAAAATGGGACTGTGCAATAGAGATTTGAGTTGTGAACATATCATAGGTTATTTGACTGTAAGAATTTATATTGAAAACTACAAGCTCTTTTTGGATAACCATATATGGATCCAGATGATTACATCAATCAACCAGCACTAGTATTAGTTTATACAAAGAGCGTTAGAGTGGCTAGTGTAGGAAAAATAGACGAAAAACATAAAGTCAGTACGGCTGAGCTATTTCAACAAAACATATAGACTATAGCTACAGAAAGGCAAACAGGTGGAACAAAATGCCGCAGTAATACCAAGCCGGCAGGGTACCGACGGGTTGTTGAAATGTGCCTCACTGAGTTCCTTAGAGGTGCCACGAATTAGAAGTTGTATTAGATGTAACAACTAGCCATTATCCGCGGTATTCGCTCGCGTGGATTTGATTCACTATTATCGTCACTGCTTATTCCTTATGTTATCTAACGTAATAAAATATATCCCATAACCTGGCCAGAGAACATATGTATTTTATAAAAAACCACCTAAATTGGATAAGTGGTTCTTGAGAGCTAAGCGCACTAACGGACAGACAGAGAGACGTTGCGTTTTATATATATTATAGATTTTTTTTTGATAAATGGGTTAAGAATTTAAAAAAAAAATACACGTAAATCGGATAAGTGGTTCTCGAATGATAACCACACTAATGGACTGACAGACAAAGAGACGTTGCGTTTTATATATTATATGGATTAGTAATATTATTATATAACCTGGCCAGAGTACATATGTATAAATCTAAAAAAAAAACACGTAAATCGGATAAGTGATAAACGCACTAACGGACAGACAGACAGAGAGAGGTTGCATTTTATATTTATTATAGATTTTAGATTATTATTATTATATAACCTGGAAAGAGAACATATGTATGAATAAAAAAAACACGTATATCGGATGAGTGGTTCTCGAGTGATAAGAGCACTAACGGACAGACAGACAGAGAGACATTTCATTTTATATATTATATTCTTTGCTACATGATATTGTTCCATACTTAATGATACTGAGTATATATCACCACTACACCAAACACTTTTTTTTGCACTCGACGTGTGTTTCGCTAACCATGTTAGCATTATCAGGAGCGTCAAAAATCGCTCCTGATGAAGCTAACATGGTTAGCGAAACGCGTGTGCTGAGTAGTGTCATTGTGTCAAAGATTCCACATTCCCAACAAAGCCATATTTAATGGTTGAGGCAGTGTATTGCAAGAGAACGTGCTAGCGGCAAACTTTTTTCCTACTTGCTTCACTATTATCTTTACTGCTTATTCCTTATGTTACCTAACGTAATAAAATATATTCTATAACCTGGCCAGGGAACACATGTATGTAAAAAGCACGTAAATCGGATAAGTGGTTCTCGATAGATAAGCGCACTAACGGACAGACGAACAGAGAGACGTTGCATTTTTTATATATATATATATATATATATATATATATATATATATATATATATATATATACTATAGATTAAAAAAAACATATAAATCCGATAAGTGGTTCTTGAGTAATAAACGCACAAACGGACCGACAGGCAGACAGAGAGACGTTGCATTTTATACATATTAGATTGCTACAAGATATTGTTCCATATTTGATGGTTTAGGCAGCGTATTGCAAAAGAACGCGTTAGCGGCAAACTTTTTTCCGATTCGATTAACTATTATCGTCACTGATTATTCCTTATGTTACCTAACGTAATAAAATATATCCTATAACCTGGCCAGAGAACATATGTTTGTTTAAAAAAAAAAGGACGTAAATCGAATAAGTGGTTCTCCAGTGATAAGCGCATTAACGGACAGGTAGACATACAGACAGACAGATAGACAGAGAGACGTTGCATTTTATATATGTTATATAAGATTATGGCCAGAGAAGAAATGTATGAATTAAGAAAAAAAAGGGAAAATCGGATAAGTGGTTCTCGAGTGATAAGCGCACTAACGGACAGACAGACAGAGACGTTGCACTTTATATATATTATATTCTTTACTACATGATATTGTTCCATATTGATTGGTGGTATTGCAAGAGAACGCGTTAGCGGTAAACTTTTTTCTGACTGGATTCACTATTATCGTTCCTGCTTATTTCTTATATTATCTAACGTAATATAATATATCCTATAACCTGACCAGAGAACATATGTATGTTTAAAAAAAAGGACGTAAATCGGATAAGTGGTTCTCTAGTGATAAGCTCACTAATGGACAAACAGACAGACAGAGAGACGTTGCAGTTTATATATATTCTAGTTAGTAGGGAAAATATGCACGGCATCTCTGATAAACTTGACGAGGCATATTTTAACGATCCAGCGGTAGACAGCCCGCTTCATTTTGGGGGGATGTTTTGCTCCATGTATATGTCTTTCTGTAGCGACAGACATCTATTATATATCACAAAGTTCGACCGATTATCTCTTAAATAAAATATTGATTGAAAAGTAGAAGAAAAAAAATCTTAACAGTTTCATTATCAAACACCACTCTTTTACCTCGAATGTTATAACTAGAAGAAATTTTTCCTTAATATTTTAGAGAGAATTGCAAAATTTGTTGTAACATTTATTAAACTACAACCATTGTAAATAAACAGTATTAACATAAAAGCATATAAAGTTTAATTTTTTTTACCCATAAAAGCAGTAATAAATGTTTCCCGAATGAACTATAATAAGATTTAACGAAAGATTTCAAAAATGCAATAATTTTAGTAAATTCAACGCATAAATCAATTCAGTTCGCGCGAAGTTTGCATTCTTCAAAATCCGTTTTAAATACCAATAAGGAGAGTTAATTTAGCGTCGAAGATTTTCCACCCTGGAGTTTTATAGCAATTTTAGGCATGCTAAATATGGAAATTGTTTTGAAAATTTCATAAATATTTTAATAATAAAGATGATCTGATTATAACACTGGACCTGCTTGAAAAGTTGTGTTCGAATTACTAAGATATAATACGGGTGGCGCTTAATAAGTCATTTATCTGAAGTTTGATGAAGAATCTCATGACATTATTTTCCAATGCAGTTTCCCTTAACTTCAGCATGTTTGGTGATAGGTCCAGAAATGCCGGTATAGTTCCCACATTGCATTGTCACCACGCAAAAGTTTCTATAGGTTTTGGAGAAGAAATTAGTCACCGGATACCAGTGACTGGTAGAAGACTAAGCTATGTGACTTGATAGCCTTTGCATTGTCATGATCCAGTAATACACCAATACATAATTTCTCACAGGGTTTATATTTGATACCCTTAAGTAAATCTATCAATATTGAAGCATAGATGTTTCCATTAATTATTGACTTCTGTGGCACAATTTTTAGAAAAGCATACCTTTTGTGGCTCAAGAAACGTTACCATGTTCTTTCGAGCTGACTATTCCACACAAAATTTCTTCTGATTTGAAAGCCTCTTTTGTCTTCATTAAATATACCCTTGTTTGTTCTCAGTGTCATAATGTAAATTAATAATTTTTTAGTTAAAGTTATCTGAAGAGAAGACTGTTTACAATTGGTTTGCAGATTTTCGTCATGGTCGTACTTCCGTCAGCGATGAATTTCGTGAAGGTCGACCAAAAGCGGTTGTTGTTCCAAAAAACATCGATGTTGTGCACAACATATTTGAAAAGGATCGGCATGTGACTTACCGTGAGATAGAGGAATCCTTAGGCATATCGAAGAATACAGTATATTCGATTTTGCATGAACATCTAGCTGTAAAAAAGATCTGTTCCCGTTGAATTCCGCATAACTCGACAGAAACTCAAAAGCAGGCTTGTGTCAATTGGTGTAAGGAGATGCTCAAAAAATTCGACCGCGGAGATGCAAAATCTGTATACAACATCGTAACAGGAGACGAAGCTTGGTTATATTCGTACGAGCCGAAAACTAAGCAACAATCAACTGTTTGGGTTTTCCCAGATGAACCGAATCTAACAAAAGTGGTTCGTTCGCGAAGCACACCAAGAAAATGATCGCGTGTTTCTTTGGTTATACTGGACATGTTGTAACCATTGCTTTAGAGGATCAAAGAATAGTTAATGCTGAATGGTACACAACAATTTGTTTGCCAGAAGTCATCGATGAAATCAGGAAGAACGATGGAAAACGTCGTATCATTCTTCATCATGACAATGCGAGCTCTCATACAGCACGTTAAACAATTGATTACAAAGGCCAACGATGAAAAAACTTTTTTAATAATTTTTCCTGATTCCTATGTTTTTTGGTATGCTGAGTTCGAAAATAATAATAAAAAAGTCATATCAGCCACCAATTTTTCACATTTTAATATTCAAAATGTGAAAAGTTTATTTTTTATCATTCGAATGTTATTAGGTTGGCAATAAAATCAAAATTTTATAAGGTTGGCAGTAAAATAAAATGTTAATAGGTTAGCAGTTCCGATAAATGTCATAACTGTTTGTTCTCTTCCAGTTAATATAACCTCGCATTGCAGTGTTTAACCCATGTGATTTAATTCACACTTAAAGTATGGCTAATCGTGGTTGTAAAAACTCCCCCAACTCATTTTGTTATGTTATATATGTGGTGAGTTGGTAGTTAAAAAACATCAAAGAAACATTACCGAATTTGTAAAAAAAAGTATAATTTGCATATTTTGGTGTAGAAATCGGTAATCAAGAAAAATGTTGGGCTCCTCATAAAGTATATTATGTTTGTGTCGAGGATCTTAGGAAATGGTATAAGAAAGCTTTTAGATTTGCAGTGCCCATGGTACGGAGAGAGCAAGAAAATCATTCAGATGACTGTTATTTTTCCAGCGTTGATGTTTCTGGATATAACTCCAAAAATAAGAAAGTAATTGTCTATCCTAACCTTACTTCAGCTAATCGGACGGTATGACATGGACGGGGACTTCCTGTCCTTGAGCCACCTCAGTCTATTGACGTTTTCCAGTCCAGTCCCGAATTTAATGAAAGTCGACCGGATGATGAGAGTTTCAATGTTCTCTAGAAAATTTCCAACCACATTTGTTTACACAAGCTGAGTTAAATGATTTATGAGAGATTTGGGTCTGACTAAGGAAAAAAGCAGAATTGCTTGGTTCTAGGCTGAAAGAAAAACATTTATTGGAATCTGGAACATCTATTTACCTTGATAGAACAAGAGATCAACAGTTTGCTCAGTTTTTCAAGCAGGGAGAGGATTTGGTTTTGAAATTTAATCGATGTCATATGTGAGAGAACTGTGGGTGATACAAAAAAACTGATACCAGATACGTTTTCAGCACCCAAAAATACATAACACTTAGATGTATTGGTTTAAAAAGTTTGTGTTATTTGACGGAGAAAAACATCGAATTAGTATGTCATTGCCAGTATTTACCTGATTTATCGCGTAACGACTTCTTTTTGTTCTCGAAGGTAAAAAAAAAAATACGTCTACAGCGATTTTCATCTCCTCAAAAAGCTGTTGAATCCTTCTAAAACCATGTTTTTGTGGTACTAACTTCAGAATGGAAAAAAAGTTTTGAGAATTGGTTCGAAAAGTGTACAAGCCCTAAAGGTTAATATTTTGAGAAACAAAAAATGATTTGTACCAAATTTTTTTTTCTTTCAGTATTTTTGTAAGCCTCTTATCTAAATTTTCTACGAAGCATTGTTGGTGAAACCTTTTTTGCTACATCATCAAAATAGTGTATTGTTTTATACGTGCTTCAGGGAAATTCCTAAAGCGCTACAGAAATACGCGTGTGCGGTAAAAGCGATTTACGTTAGTTTTGAATCGCTGTAAATTTTACTAAGTGGGAAACACAGACCTGGGCAAATCATTCTATAGAAGGACTGAGGTCCTCCATATGAAAGACTTCTTGACAAGGTTTGTACGAAGAGTGACAAGTTTAATCTCATACGGATGTGAATTATTAGCGGGACCTGTATTCCTAACATACACCGCATTGGGAGGACTTAAGTCTGATACATCCATCGAACACTGTCCATGAAAATACTTGTAGAATTGATTCAAGATGTTAAGTGATTGATGATATTCCAAGGAACCTTGTTTGCTGGTCAGCTCTGAGTCTCCAATCAGGCGAACATTTCTATTCTGAATAAAATCAGGGGGAGCAGAGTCCCAAACATGGGAGCAAAGTTCCAAACATGGGAGCAGTATTTCATCGTCGAATATGAGCTTGGTACAGAATTGACAGTGGTTGTGAAATGTCAAGCTTTCTAACTCGAAATAATATTTTGAGAAACTCTCTTTGCTATGCTTGCAAAATGTTCATGACAAGACATATTTGCTCCTAAATTAACGCCTAGCAAATTAAGTGACAATGCTAGAATGAAATTAACTTTTTTTAGAAAGCACTGCCTTTGTAGCGTTAAATTCTACTTGGTTACTGTCACCCTAAGGTAGAAGTTCTTCCAGGTCTTTGCTGAGTTGAACGATATTCTGCTGTGTGTGGATTTTTCCATGGGTAGCCGATCCTCGAGGGTTCAAACTAAATGAAGAAATAAGCGTAGTATTATCTGCAAAGCTGTAGATCAGATTTCTAGTCCCTTGCAGCAGATCGTTAATGTGAATGAGAACAAGACAGTACGGGGACTTGGGGCACACCGGCGTTGGTAGTGAAAGTGGTAGATAAAAATCCGTCGACTGTTATTTGTAACGAAAGCTCTTTGAGGAAATACGAGATCCATAAACAGAACTTTTCAGATATACGATAACACCGTAGCTTAGACAACAATCCATCGTGCCAAACCCGGTCGAATGACTTGGATATATCAAGTGCAACAGCTTGAGATTCTCCAAAGTGTTTAAATGCATTCTTCCAAAAATGTGTTACAGATATTTTAGAAAGTCTTTTTCATATCATTCGGTAGTGTAGACCTATGCAAGTTAAAACTCTGAGTTGCAGCGTTGAACTTAATACGATGACATTGTAAAACATGACCCTATTAGCAAATCTTTGAAAATGCCTCGGTCAATTTCCTGTTTAGCCTAAAACTTAATAGCATATGCGTATGTTGAAAACCAAATTACGCGTAAACGCCGGGTTACATAAACCTCCAATTCTCAAAAATTCTATTTTTTTTACGGATTTTTATTCTCTGTACTTCTAAGAATTATTCAAAAAAAAATTTTTTTTTAAGAAAATTCCATTCCATTATACAGTTATACCATTAAATGTAACTTGGCGTCAGATTGGGACCGTTATCTGTCTTCAGACACTATATGCATTATTACTCAAGTCAATTTTTAATATTTTCAAACTTTTTTTTTTAAATCTTAATAATTACTTTTTCCAAAAATGTCGAAAAGTTTATTAAATTTTTCTAATAAACAATTTTTTTATAAGTAATTAAACATACATTTTTTGGTCGAAAATTGCACATTAAAGTTTGAAACACCGTAAATTTTTTTTTTTTTGAAACAAAACCTTCGAAAATTTCCAGCTAATACATTATTTTACAAGATTATTTTTTATTTTTACAGAGTGGATTATTTTTTGTGAAGTTATCCTGCAAATAAGGATGCGCCATAGTTTTTCTCAGTGGTCCATTTAAAAAATAATTTTAACATTCAAAACATGTTTAAAGAAAAATCTTATAATTTAAAGCACAATAAAAATATTTAATCGCTATTCTTTTGTATTATTCATTTAATAACATTTAAAATATTTTTTTTTTAAATATACATACTTTTCGCAGCGCCCAGGGGTTACATACCCTTAACAATGGCATTAAATACCGGAGCAAACAACTAATTAATGGTCCTGTCATACTACTTATCATAGAAATGTAACTTCTGGAAAACCCAAGTATCTCAGCTAACTTGGTTTCCACATTAATATAGTAAAATATAATTATAATGTAGATATTATAATAACCGGTCAAGCGCAAAATGGACTTGCGCAATTAGTGCTCCATAAGTTGATTGCTTTTAAAATAAAAATTTTTTACAGAAGGATAAAATGATCAGTGACTTCACAAAACACATCCCAAATGAGTTTTCAACAAAGTTTTTTTCTGATCTTTACTGAAAACTGATGACCTTGAAATTTTGTTTTTTTTTATGTACCAAATAAATTATTAAAGGTAATGCACTCGTGATAATTTTAATTCAATCTACACCCTGTAGAGAATATTTCAGAAGTTTTTCAAAATTTTCTGATCAGTACTTTTCGAGATAAGAGGGGGGACAGCGATTTTTCGCACTTATTAGAAAATAGTACCAAAAGAAGTGTGCGCAAGTATTACATTATATATATTTTTGAACTCGTGTTTTTACAAGCTTTCATTTGATACCCCAGTTGATAACTAAGTAAATTTTTTTTTTCACTTTTGACTTCACCCCCCAAAACTAACCCTTTAAGTCAAAATTTAACATTCAAAACTGCACTGCTTGAATGAGGCCAGCAATTCCTATATTAGTGCCAAATTTCAACTTTCTATTTGGAGAAAGACGGATGTGACAAACAGACAGACAGATGGATGGATACCGAAGTGATCTTATAAGTGTTCCGTATGGAACACTAAAAACAGCAAAGAAATAAAATAAATGAAATAATAAGTTACTTATTTTAACCTGAATATTCGAATCCGGGGGGAGGGGGGGATTAATGAAAGTCTGTCTTAAGAAGGTTATACTTTTAATTGTGTTTAAAGTAGAGAGGAGAATAAGAAAACCAGAGCTTCCGTGAATTTCTTTCTTTCAAGTTTTTTTTAAATTTACATTTCTTTTTTACAATTCCCATAAAATGTGTGACTTGAGAGATCAAAAAATTCCAGTTAAATGATTATTTTGAATATCCAATTAATCGGTGACAGTAATACTACTGCTTTCAGATATGACAAAGTAATTCATCCACTTTAGGATTACGCATATTATCTACCCTATACATTAGTGTTTACTTCTGCTAAGTAATCGAATAGTCATTAAAGCGAAAATGGAATAAGCAATTTAACGATTTTTTCCACACTTAGTTTTAGTCAACTATTTTTAGGTATTGTGTACATATATAAAATTTTCTAAGATGTACCCACCTTAAATTGCTTCTTTTAATTATCCTTTCATGTTTTTCTTCAATAGAATTAGGTAGTTCTGCGAACCTGGAAAGGAGCAAAGGATTAGATTAAAAAGCAAAATTAATGACAATCAAAAGTTACGATTTGATTTAGTACACAGAGAAATCAAAATAAAAAGAGAAATTAGACAAGGCGACTCGCTATCTCTAAACCTGTTCACTTTGACTATCGAAGACATATTCCAATCGCTAAAGTGGGAAAATAAAGGATTACTAATAGACGGTGAACGACGAAATCACTTAAGGTTCCCAGATGATATCACTCTGATCGCCCACACAAAAGAGGAATTACAAGAAATACTGATGTAATTAAATAACAAGTCTCGAGAAATAGGTCTAAAAATTTATTTTATTACTTTAGCAAAACCAAATATTTGAACAACGAAAGGGAAGATAACAGCCAGAAACTATTAATAGAAGGTGAAAGAATAGGAAAGGTACAAACATATATTTAGGACAAAAAACCGAACTATCAAAAAATAATTTATAGGTTAACTTGGACAGAAGAGCCTCGTTAGCTTGGTCTGCGTTCGAAAGGTTACAATCCACATTTAAATAAAAGTATAATAAATAAACTCCAGGTAACCCAGAGAGCAATGGAGAGGAGAATTCTAAATATTAGACTCCAAGATCGTATTCCTAACATCGAGATACGAAGAAGATCAAAAGTGACAGATGTAATACAACGAATATTTAAGGTGGAATTGGGAGGGGCGTATAGCAAGGCTGAATAATAACAGATGGACACGCCGTATAGTTGAATGGAGGCCTAGAGAACACAAAAGACGCAGAGGTAGACCACAGACAAGATGAACGGACGACATAAAAAGATTAGCAGGACACGATTGGATGCAAAAAAACAAACAACAAAGCTTATTGGAGACAACTTGGGGAGGCTTACATCCCACTATGGATTGAATAGGCTAATGATGATGATTTACTCCATACAAAATTATGTGATATTAGCATGCATAATTACAGCCTATAAAAGAAAACGTACAGCTATTAATTATTAAATTACATATTATTACAACTTATTGCAAAAAAAATACATTATATTACGAGGGCTACCTTCAGTTTTTAGAAAAACAACGGAAGAAAAAAAAATTTTGGGTACAAACATTTTATTGTTTCTTAAAATATTCACCTTTAAGATTTATACACTTTTGCATGCGTTCGAACCAATTTTCGAAACATTTTTTTCCACTCTGAAGTTGGTACCTCAAAAACATCGTTTTAGGAGGAATCAACAGCTTCTTGAGGTGATGAAAATCTCTGTCCACGCATTTTTCTTGATATTTGGGAACAAAAAAAGTCGTTAAGTTGATTTCGTCGATGATTTCTGACAAATAAATTGTTGTATATCATTCAGCATTAACCGTTCTTCGATTCTCCAAAGCAATGTCCGGTATAACCAAAGAAACAAGCACAACTCTTGTTGAATTCGGTTCATCTTAGAACACCCAAACAGTTGATCGTTGCTTAGTTTTAGGCTCCTACGAATGTATCCAAGTATCGTGTCTTGTTACGGATTTGCATGTCCTCGATCAAATTTTTTGAACATTTCCTTACACAAAATCCATCGGGATAAGATCTTTTTCACAGCTAAATGTTCATGCAAAATCGAATGTACTGCAGTCTTCGATATGCCTAAGGATGCCCCTACCTCATGGTAAGACACATGCCGATCTTCTTCAATTATGTTGCGCATAGCATCGATGTTTTTTGGAACAACAACCGATTTCGGTCTACCTTCACGAAATTCATAGCCGGCGGAAGCACGACCATGACAAAATTCTTCAAACTAATTGTAAACAGTCTTTTCTGATGATTCATTACCAAAAGTTGAACGAAGAGATTCGAGGCATTGTTGTTGAGTTAGGCCTTTACTAAAATCGTAAAAAAGTATCCAACGAAAACCTTCCCGTGAAATTTCCATTTGTTCACAAAACTGTGGTGGTTGTAAAAACTTAAAAAGCGACCCTCGTATATAATGGGGCAATATGTAATAATATATTATGCTTTTTCCCTTCTTCCAACGGTATTCGCAGTGCATACATTTGTTTGTCTATACTATATTAGTATCTTGGTGATTTGTAATTACTTTAGCACCATTACCTCTTTATATATACTATAAAAACATCGTAACTAGGTTCGATCTGTACAATGACTATTTTTTCTAAAAAATGGATGCAAGTTATTACTCAACCAATATAAAGCTCAAGGGAACCATTTGCCAACTTTTTCTCTGTTTGTCTATTGGTTTATTATTTATTTGATTAGCTCTTTGGTCTGTTCATTTATCTGCTTGCTTGCCGGTTTTGTTCTCTGTTTGTTGTTTATTCATCTATTTGCCTGTTCAATTCTTTGTCTGCTTGCCTGTTTATCTGTTTGTTCGTTTATCAATTTGTCCATTTATCTGTTTTTCCGCATGTCTGTTTGACTGTTTATCTATTTGTCGGTTTTTTCTGTTTATCTATTTGACTGTTTATCTGTTTGTATGTCTGTTTACCTCTCTATCTCCTTTGTCTGTTTATTTATTTATCTATTTGATTGTTGGTCTACTTGACCCTTTTCCTGCTTGTCTGCTTGTCTATTTATTGGTTTATTTGTCTATCTGTTTACCTATTTATCTGCTTATCGATTTACCTGCTTTACACAAAAACGATGAAAAACTCATACCGAATTTTTGCATACACATCATGTAGGTATCAGTTAACGTTTATCCTATATTTTATCTGAAAAAATATTTACAGGATGCTTTACAAAAATAGACTTTCATTTTTGCTCATCACATTTGTAAAACCTCGTGACAAATAAAGATTTTTACTTATATGAATAATATAGGTATTAAAACAATTACTAGTTAAATAACTATTTACTTTGTACCATTATTCATATGACTCGGATAGGGGTATTTTAATGTTGATTAATAGTATAATTATAAATATTTTAACTTAATGAGGTATTTTTTATTTATTTGAGTGATACAAGAGATTATATATACCATGCACATTTTTAAGAGGTAAATGCAAGGCATGCATAATAATTGACAGTCCTGTTATAAAATTCCTAAATGGATTTGTATTTACTACCTGGGAGTATCTAAAAGAAAATAAGATATATTGTAGATTAAAAAATATTTCCATAAAACAAATTCAATGCCGTTAGCAGTAATATATATTTTGTTTCTCTGTAAATGATCTATTGCAAGTAAAAGATATTAGTTATATGTTTTATATATATATATATATATATATATATATATATATATATATATATATATATATATATATATATATATGTAAGGAGAGGGTGTAATTAAGACAGAAAACTATATATATATATATATATATATATATACTCCTTAACTTTTAGCTAATAAAATAACAGTTCTTTTGGTAACTCGCTAAGGTTAATATTTCACCAAATCCACTATACCACCACTCACACGGCTAGACAATTTTATTGCAACAACACCTATTAAGAAAGCGAACTTGTTTGCTGAAGTCTTTGCTTCACATTCTACTCTTGACTTAAAAGGGAAACCACCACCTACTATTCCCATAGTGCAGTCAAGGATGCCCGATATTGTCCTCAGATAGCGTATCATAAAACGTATTTTAATAAAGCTAGACACCAAATCAGCTTGTGGTGCTGACGGAATACCTGCCATAGTACTCAAATATTGTGGGAGAGAACTTACAGAGAGGGAATGTTTCCTTCCTGCCGGAAATGCGCTACAGTTCAGCCGATCCCCAACTAAGGCAAGAAGAGTTTGGCAAACAACTACCGACCAGTCGCGGTGATTTGAATAATATCGGAAGTCATGGAAAAGGCTATCAATCGGCATCTTTTAAAATATCTTGAAGTGTTCAGTCTCCATATAAAATATGGTTAAAGCGGTTATGTGTAGAGGCATGTCTTAACATAAATTAATAAAATAAACTCATATTAAAAAGCATGTCACACTAGAACAATGAAAACTTAATGTTTCGTATTGCGTTTTGTAGTTGTTTAGAAAATGTAACTTAAAATTTTAAAAATTTCTGGAGAATAAGGATTAGAATTTTCTCCACAACTGAATTGAAATATTAGATAAGTATAATTTTTAAGAACTGTTAACTCTAAAAATGATCCTAGTTCAAAGATATATAAAATCTAATTTATATAGTCTACAAATTCAAGTTTTTTTATCATGTTTGGGAGAAGTAATATTTGTTTTTAAAAAAATGTTATAAGCTTCTGCTGATTCGTGATTGATTTCTTAGAAAATATAATTTTAAGGAAATTAAAAATTAGAATGTAGAAATTAAAACACACAAAACAACAAAAATAAACCGTTCCACATCGCCTATAAAATGCTACGAGTACTTATAACATTAATTGTTTCGAAAAGTTACAAAACTGTATAGTTTTTTTTTTGTTTAATTTAATTATTTCAGCATTATTTGGATTTTCAATTGGACAAACGAATCTGCAACAAAAATACATTTAAACAATTGTTCATAAATTTCTACTAATTTTAGTGACATTTTAGTATAAATTGGAAAAACTAAAAATGTAGAAATATTTTGCGAGGTTTTATTAACACAAAAAAAAAATTTCCTATGAATGTTATCCAACTGAAAATCCAATTTGAAAAATATAATCCCTAACACTTTATTTTGATATGAAGTAATTATTTATATTTGTGTGAAACTTTTTTTAGCACAGATGGGGACATACTCTCTCACTTAATTTGGCTTCTTCAAAATATATACGAACAAAATACAGCCATCATCAGTGTGAATAATACTTTCTCGTAAGACTTCAAACTCGAACTGGAGATTCGTCAGGAATGTATAGTATCACCTATATTGTTCAATATATATAGTAAATACATCATGAGAGAGGTATTTGATGATTGGCAGGGCGCCATAAAAATAAGTTGTTCTAAAATAAATAATCTACGATATGCCGACGACACCGTAGTCTTGGCGGCCTCGAAAGAAGAACTCCAGTGACTTAACATCGTCAGCAACAAATACGGGCTACAGTTGAATAAAACCAAGACGAAAATGATGGTCACTGACAGAGTCCGAAACAATCAGCCTTACGTTAGAAACGTTATAGAGTATGAAACAGTCAGTCATTTCAATTACCTCGGCTCAATAATAACAAACAACGCGCGACCGCCAAGCTAAAAAAATATGGATCAATACACTAATATCCCAATTGCTACATACGCAGCCGAAACATGGTCCATTAAAAAAAATTACTTGAAACGAATCAGCGCATTTGAAATGTGGGTATACAGAAGGATGCTTCGGATATCCTGGACAACGTACCGTACAAATGCTTCTATCCTAGCTGAGCTCAACATCAAAACAAGACTGATTACTACAATAAATAGAAACATACTGAGATACTTTGGTCACATAGCAAGAGGGAGGTACACAGTAGAGCGGTTGATTGTGGAAGGTAATGTCGAGGACAAAAGACCGAGAGGACGGTCTCCCACATGGTAGTTCAGGTTAAAATAGTTGCATAAATACCATCATATCACCATGTCCTTACGTAGGATGACGGATAGAGGAGGAAACTTTCCTTCATTATGTATTAGTTATACATATAGAAAAGAAAATTTTCACTCTGTCGACATGATTTGTTATAATAGGGTTTGAAACATAATATGTTGACAAAATTTAATTTGGTAATAGAATTATATTTTTAGTTCTAGTTTACTTCAAAATATAAAATTTTCCTTTAAGATAATTAGACAGAATGCAGTTAAATTAATTTTAAATGTCGATAAGTCGCAGTTTTCTTATAGATTTCCATACTCAAACTGTTTTAAACAAAGTGTTAAGAATTAAATATGTGAAGACTATTTTGAAATGCAGAGGTTTGATTTAATGCAATAGTAAAAAGCTATTTGCTCCTAACAAATTATAAGGGAATATTAATACACAGAGAAATAGATTTAATTGATCAAAGACATATTTAGTTGGTATCGAATAAATAAGTTCGAAATTAGTTATCAAATTTTGTTTGATGTCAGTTGAACTAAGACCAAACTTTATATTAATTTTTCTGGACTCCCTAATACTTTAATATTCCAGTTGCTCCATTCCAATGAAATATTGATTTTATCAACTACATCTTCTCTGTATAAAATTAATAAACATGTAACCCTAGTAATAGAAAAAAAATTACATCAGGGAAAGGCGCTCTTAGGAAACACAGTTCTTTACAAGTACACTCAGTGTCATCAAAAAATATAAAATCACAACCAAAGATATCATGATTTACTGTGGCAAAAACTCAAAATACTGATATACAAGTCAAACAAGGCGAAAAGATTTCATTATTTTTTACTAAATACCAGTACATTGTTATATTATTTTGTATTCTACCAGTATATAGTAGATACGTCTTTTTTAATTCCTTTTTATATTTTCAGGTAAAGTAAGATTAACCTCGCTTGTTGCTGAACATAATTCACCATTCACCATTATGGAGCACCTACCGAAACTGATACAGTCCTTTTGTCCGCATTCAAAAATTGCAGAAAAACTAAAATGTTCGACGACGAAAACTCACGCAATAATTGATCATATTATAGGTAACGGAAGTTTTGATAATTTATGTGAAGATCTGCGACAAACTAAGTTTTCATTTATTATTAACGAGTCCACTGATCTTAGCACAACCAAACACGTGTGCTTAGTCATGGGATATGCGAAAGATTAGAAGTTGCTAATGCATTTGGCAGTATTATACTGAACTCCTAATAGTGCGAATAAAATTCAACTTGCAGTAAAAAACTATTGAATGTAATGCATTAAATCATACACGTACGTTTCTTATCATACAACCTTATGCCGTATTTATTTAATGATTTGAAATTTTTTAGTCTCCTTGCTTCTGGAGAATAGGGTGGGTGTCGATAAAGTGTGTATGTTTCTAATAGTAATACTGAATTATTTCTTGGTTTTATGTTGAGATAAGAAACATGTTTTACTCATAATTATTTATAGTAAAATTTAAGATAGATTAAAGGGTGGGGGAAGAAGTTCGAGGGGTTGCTCAGTATATATTGTGTTATATTTCCTCTTCAGGGTTCTTGGAGTCAAACAATTTGATTATTAAGTTATTTTCTTATTACTTTCAAAATTAGCAGGGGAAGGGGGTAGTAGATATTAGATATTGTATGGTTTTAATAGTATTATGAGAATGGTGAGAATTTGTAGAGAATTTAATGCTCTACATTTTTTATAATAAATATAAATATCATTGAAACCATATGAAGCGAGATATTTGCGAAAACCGATTTTTGTGACTTTTGACCTTGAATATCTCAAGGCGCGGAAACGAGATTTTATGAGACTTTTGAGACAACTTTTAGAATGCCAAAATAAAGGTTTATACAAGTTTACAGTTTATTATCTCTCATTTCGAGGTTGACCCTCTTTGTGACTGTACGATTTAGAAAACGGGACTGAAATTTCGGGATGTTTCAGTTTTTCCTTCCTTTATAGGCCAAACACTAACTGAATTCAAAATTTGAAGTTTGTGTGTCTGCTAGAAGTGCCTTAGAATTTTGATGATCGGTGAGTGTGTCAGTGACAAAATTAAAGAACTTCGACTGGCGATAGTTCGTAAACTATAAGATATAAATAGTAGGTTATTTAGGAATATAGCTAGTATAGTATGTCCTCTTGGTCACTGAAAATTCAGGCTTCTAGCTTTATCCACAACGAAGTTACGGGGGGTCGAAAGTGCTGTGAGTGGCTTCGAGAAAAGAATGGTACGGCTGTGCTTTCTGCTCGACTCGGCGGGGGCACTGCCGTGCCCTCAGATATTACTTCTTGATTTCAAAATAGAATCCAGCGGCTCAATCATCTTTTTCTGAAATTTGTTGTTATTAGATATTGAACATTCTATTTTATTAGATGGAAGGAATTGTTTATTTTTTTCTCTTATGTTTAAACACATTCTAAGCTTTGAAAGAGTGTATAATAGTTGATAGAAATTCCAAATAAAACAAATATTTTAACGCAATTTGTGTTTAGCATCCCGCAGAAAAATATGCATAAATAATATATAGCGGCTCATCGGATGAACACTCTCAGAAAGTTTTAGTGTGCATTAAATGTACGGGAATCCAAGGATAAAGAGCAACCGTGCTGTGTTCTCTATAAATCCTCAAACTACGATAGAGCTAGGTAAATCGGCAATCGCAATAAAATCCTAGCAGTAACAAGGATTTAACAAGAATTTAATTTAATTTTAATGATGCTATTAACCAGTAAATCTCAGCGAGCCTCCAAAACCCTTAATCCAAGAGCTTTTGCAAATGCATTTGGGAAAATAAAAAGTCGTAGTGTTAGCGCCTACTAGTAACCTATGGCGATACCAGTACGAAGTTTTACTTTCCCGACCATGGGTTCACATAATTATCAATAAAATTTCTTATTTACTTTGTTAGCTGACACTAAATATATTTTTTGTAAAGATTTACAAATGGATTATCGCGATTTCGTAGTACAACTACATTTTCAAACGCTCAACTAAGGCTAAAATAGATTTTTTTTTGTATTTATTTTTATGTAATGAACGGATGTGGGTATCTTAGGTGCTATAAAATTGGAATTTCCGATGTCTACTTGACTATTTAGTAATTTTATATTATGGCTCCTTGAGTGTCTGTAAATTTCTATTGATTCTAAGAAATTGAGTTTTGACCCTTTAGGCCGTACGGAGTATTGATAAACAATTAATATTAGGAAATGGATAGTTAGTTTAAGTGCAAGTTGAACTTGCGCAATTAGTGTTCCGTACGTTAATCGCTTCTGAAGTTACGGAGGTATAAAATGACCAGTGACTTCACAAAACATACCCCAAATGTGTTTTCAACAAAGTTTATTTCCGAGCTTTACTGAAAACTGATGACCTTGAAATTTTTGATTTTTTTTATATACCAGGAAAATTATTAAAGGTAATGTACGCGTTCAATTTTCGTTCAGTTTACACCCCGTGGAGAAAATTCCAGAATTTTTTCAAAGTTTTTGGATCAGTACTTTTTGAGATAGAGGGGGGAACAGACATTTTTCGCGATTTTTTCAAAATAAAACAAACAAAAGAAAAGAAAACTAACCCCTTAAGTTAAAATTTAACTTTCAAAACTACACGGCTCTGATAAGGCCATCAATGTCTATATTAGTACAAAATTTCAACTTTCTACGTCAAATAGTTTCGGAGAAAATCGGGTGTGACAGACGGACAGACAGACAGATACCGTACGGAACATTAAAAATGCTTAGGAAAGTGTGATTTTTCATTTTTTAACCTATAAGAAGCATTATGTTGTGCGCATCCTGTTTTGAAATTTCATCCTGTTTAGCCTACGTAATAACTAATGCATTCTTGATACTGAAGTTTATAAACTTCTGATTTATTATGTTTATCTGGACGCACGGCAGTCCCCCGTCAAGTCGAGCAGAAAGCACAGCCATACCATCCTTTTCTCGAAGCCACTTACGGCACTTTCGACCACCCTGTAACTTCGTTATGGTTAAAGCTAGAAGCCTGAATTTTCAGTGACCAAGAGGACATACTATACTAGCTATATTCCTAAATTACCTACTATTTATACCTTAGAGTTTACGAACGATCGCCAGTCGAAGTTCTTTAATTTTGTCACTGACACACTCACTGATCGTCAAAATTCTAAGGTACTTCTAGCAGACACACAAACTTCAAATTTTGAATTTAGTTAGTGTTTAGCCTATAAAGAAAGGAAAAACTGAAACATCCCGAAATTTCAGTCCCTCCTCCTAAATTGTACAGTCACTTAAGCCAAAAAAGAGGGTCAACCTCGGAATGAGAGATAATAAGCTGTAAACTTGTATAAACCTTTATTTTGGCATTCTAAAAGTTGTCCCAAAAGTCTCATAAAATCTCGTGTCCGCGTCTTAAGTTATTCAAGGTCAAATGTCACAAAAATCGTTTTTTTTTCGCAAATATCTCGCTTCCTATGGTTTCCATGATATTATGAAAATTGTAGAGCATAAAATTCTCTACAAATAAATATTTTTTTATACGCTTAACCGGTTTTGAGATAGAGCGTGGAGAGCGCGCAGCGCTCAGTCATACATAGCATAATGCAAGGTCAACCGTGAGTCCCGGTAAATAATACGTTGTATAAAGTTAATTAATCACTAAAAAATCCATAATTAGGAATAATTTGTATTATTTATTAATTAATATATTATATTTAATAATATTTTTCATTTATCAAATATATTCGTTTAATAATACTTACCTACTTCGTGTAATTAAAAAATTGTTAAATGAAATACTTTAAGTATATTTTAATTATAAAAAAGTATGAAGATGATGCTTCTAGGAGAGCAGGGCTAGAAGAGAATATAGTTATTAAAATAGGAGCAAAAGTCATGTTATGACGAAATATTGACGTGAGTCTTGGCTTAGTCAACGGTTCTATCGGTATAGTACAAGGAGTAAAGGTTGATACAGATACAACATAAATATAAATAAAATAAAAAAAAATACATATTACATTTAATCATGAATATCTTTACGAGCTTGGTCCAGTCAAAACTAAATTTGAAATTATTAATAGAGCTTATGTTCATCGCGAACAGTTTCCGATATGTATAGCCTATGCTATTACTATACACAAAAGTCAGGGGCTAAGTCTAAACAGTGCACTGATGGCCATCGGTTCTTCAGTGTTCACATGCGGTCAAGCATACGTGGCACTTTCGAGAATGACAAGTCTGGGCGGATTACATCTAATTAATGACGACTTCGGTAGTATCAAAGCTCAGGAGTACGCAATCGTTGAATATAATCGACTTGGAAGCACTTATCGTCCAGACTTGTCAAAAATTGTTACATCATAGCCTTTGAGAAAAACCAATAGAGACAGGGAGTGGGCTTTAAGAAAATCCATAGCTGACGTACAAGAAATATTAACCGAGAAGAAAAAAAAAAGAGGACTACCTATAAAAACAAATGAGATCCCATCAAAAACATAAAATGTAAAAAAATGCCAAGTCTCGCAACTCAGTTCTTCCACCACAAAAAGTTGTGAGATCTCATGTAAAACCAAGTCACTTATTTTAGTTAGTATCTATGGAAGCACCTGTTCAACAACTTTGTCATAAATTATTATCTAATTCGTTACCTACCAACATTTATAGTGACCGTATCAATATTAGACATCTTTTACTTCTATAATAAATATAATGATTTGGCAATCGCACGGCAACATAATCACATAAGAATAATCTACTATTTCGATTGCTAAGTAAGTCTAAACAGTGCAGTATTTTAAATAGTAGATTATTCTTATGTGATTTTACTTTATTCTTAAGTGCACTGTTTAGACTTACTTAGCAATCGAAATAGTAGATTATTCTTATGTGATTATGTTGCCGTGCGATTGCTAAGTCATTATATTTATTATAGAAGTAAAGATGTCTAATATTGATACGGTCACTATAAATGTTGGTAGGTAACTAATTAGATAACAATTTATGACAAAGTTGTTGAACAGGTGCTTCCATAGATACTAACTAAAATAACTGACTTAGTTTTACATGAGATCTCACAAATTTTTGTGGTGGAAGAACTGCGATGTGAGACTTGGCATTTTTTTACATTTTATGTTTTCGATGGGATTTGTTTTTTCTTTGGCATTGAAAAATATATTGAATAATTTTTGAGCGGATTCTAAAGCTACTCTTGTTTTTACGGCTGTGAGAACTTGAGATATTTTATCCAAGATATGTCAGAGATATGAATGTTTTTCTTTCTTGGTATTCCTTTATGGGATAAATTAAACTGAAGGTGATTTGCTTTTGTTTACGGCTTATTAAGGTATTAATTCTTTTAGGTTGGAAGCCGTTATTAAGTGCCATATTTTTTATTGTCTCCAGTCCTTTTTTAAATTATTTTTACTGAGGCTCTGTGGATCATAGATCTATAAGCTGCCAGTTTATGGAGTTAGGATGTAATGAGTCTGCTGGGATGGTGACATCTGAAAAGGTTAGTTTACGGAAAATGTCGAATTCTAATCTATTTCCATTCTAAGAAATTTATTTTATTATTTGTTTTCTTTTCCAATGTGAATTATGTGTTAGTTCAATATCATTTCAATGGAAATATATTAAAATGTCCACATATCTAAACCAAAAGAAAAGATTTTTTGCGTGTTGAGTTTCTAGAAAAAATTTTTCCAGTTCTAACATAAAAATTTCTGCTAGCAAAGGACTAAGTGGAGGACCCATGACAAGGGGGTTTGAAAAATTGATTATTGAATTGGAAATAGTTTCCGGTTATGCAAAATTCGAATAGTTTCAATATATCTTGCTGTTTGATGTCGTATTTTCGTAGCATAGTGTCAATAATTTCTAAACAATCTTTATTTAGGATATTGGAGAACATGTTTGTTACATCGAATGAAAATAGAAGGGCATTATTTGGGATGGAGATATTTGTGAGGTCAATAGAATGTTTTGTATTGTGTTTTGGATTGAATTGCGTTATTTCTCTAAAGATGGTGTTGAGATATGTTGCTAGATTTTAAGGAGCTGTTGCTGTACGATACTACTGGTCTTATTGGCGAGTTCTCTTTATGTATTTTAATCAAGCCGTAAAGCTTTGGTGATGAAGGATTTTAGTTTATTATTTTAAACTTTTCTCTTTCATCCGCAATGCTCAGGGTTTCATTCAACAGGGTCTCGAGATTTTTTTTGAATTTTATCAGTTGGATCTTTTTTAAATTTTCTTGGATTTTCTTTTTCCAAAAAATCATTTATTTTTTGAATGTATTGGTTTTTATCGAAGGCTATAATGAAGTTACCTTGGCCTGCTTTTGTTATTATTAGGTTATTCTCTTTTAGTTTAGACTGGATGGACGATATTGTTAGTTGTTCTTTATTACTGCAGGTAGTGTTTTTGTGTTTATCATTATATGTTTTATTTTTTCTTTTTTGATATTTGGGTCACCAATATTTTATGTGGCTGATTCAATTTCGAATATTAGGGTTTCGGTAGTGTTTTTTATAATTAGAATTACATCTGGGTCCTTTCCCCAACAGTTTTATCTCATTTTCTGTGAAATTTGTACGAGAAATATTGATAAATCTATTATAGAAGATTTTTAGTATTATCTGAAGTTTCGATGTATTTCTTATTTTCGATTAGTTTTAAGTTTTTTATGTGAATAATTTGACTCATCGTTAATCTAGTATTGTCGTCAAAGTTATCGAATTCTAGCGGGTGGAGTTCATAAGCTAATTCAGAGTGCAATACCTTGATGTGGAATAAGTGGTTGTCTCTGCTATGGAGCCATTTCTTAGCTTCTTCCTTCAGCTATGTGATCTTACAGGAATGGATAACTTTCCGGACCGAAGTTGATGATGATGATGAGTGTGTATGGAAATGATATTGAAGTAAATTCTACTTTAAATCGTCTGAATAACATATACTCCAACATAAAATTCACATTGGAAAAGGAAACAGATAATAAAATAAATTTCTTTCTTTCAAAAAAGAAAAACATTCGTACTTCTGACATATTTTGTCCTATCTCCGATAAAATATCCCAAGTTCTCACAGTCGAAAAAACATTCAAAAATTGTCCAATATATTTTTCAATGTTAAAGATAAAACTAATACACATAAGAAATCAGGAGTTTAGAAACTTAAGTGTCAAGAGCGTAAGAGCTGCTACGTAGGACAAACAGGACGGAATTTCAAAACAAGATTCGCAGAATATAATGCATCTTATAGATTAAGAAATGAAAAATCGCACTTTGCTAAGCATTTTTTAGAAACTAACCATCCATTTCCTAATAACTATTTATCAGTACTCCATCCGGCACCTAAAAGGTCAAAACTTAATTTCTTAGAATCTATAGAAATTTACAGACATTCAAACAACATAATAATATAAATTTACTAAATACTCAAGTAATTTTAGTTTTAGTTGAGCGTTTGAAAGTGTAGTTGTACTACGAAATTGCGATAACGCATTTGTAAATCTTTACAATGTACAATTAACAAAGTAAATAAGCAATTTTATTGTTAAAATGTACTGCCACAAGGTAACAGACCAATCTATCAACTCACATAATTATATTGAAATTTGAAAGAAAACTGAAACTTTTGACGATAGACGGCATAAATATGGGTTTGACTAGGTTCCCAAAGTTGATTTAAAAGTACAAGCAACTTTGGATTACCAGGTCTACAAGTATCAAATGCGGATTTCAGACAACAGATGGTGCCCCAATGCAGTTTGTGCTATAAAAGATTTGACACTGCGCCATTTTGTTGTGTCGTCAACAAGTGTCAGACGCGCACGAGTGATACATTTGAAAAATGTGTGCATAGTGTTGTGTTGTTGTGTTCAATATGTCGAAATTTATACCGAACAAAGAGCATTCGCAGACAGCATTAATTTTTTGTTTTCATTTGAAGAAAACTGCTGCTGAATCATACCGATTACTTCGAGAAGCTTATGGTGAACATGCTCCATCGCAAGATACGTGTGAACGATGGTTTCGGCGTTTCAAAAGTGGTGACTTTGATGTTGCAGACAAGGAACGTGGAAAATACGAAGATGTGGAATTGCAAGCATTGTTGGACGAAGATAATTCGCAAACACAAAAACAACTCGCTAAGCAATTGGGCGTTAGTCAACAAGCTGTTTCCAATAGGCTACTAGAGATGGGAAAGATTCAGAAGACCGGTAGATGGTCATTTTTCTTCATGAAAATGCTCCATCACATACGGTAAAACTAGTTCGCGACACGTTGGAAACACTCAACTGGGAAGTTCTACTCCTTACGGCTAACTCACCAGACTTGGCTCCTTCCGATTACTACTTGTTTGCATCGATGGTTCACGCACTTGCTGAGCAGCGCTTTGGTTGGTACGAAGATGTGAAAAAAAATGGCTCGATGAATGGTTCGCAGCAAAAGGGGAAGATTTTTACTGGCGTGATATTCACAAATTGCCCGAAAGATGGGAAAATGTATAACAAGCGATGGAGCATACTTTAAATAAAGCACTTTTTATCATTCTTCCGAATTTCACATGTTTTTTTTAGAAAAATCCGCATTTCATACTTGTACACCTGGTAATTTAATGTTCATCACTTCGGTGTCTGTCTGAATGTCTGTCTGTCTGTCTGTCACACCCGATTTTCTCCGAAACTATTTATCATAGAAAGCTGAAATTTGGTAATAATATAGGAATTGATGGCCTCATCAAAGCCGTGTAGTTTTGAAAGTAAAATTTTGACCTAAGGGGTTAGTTTTGGAGGGTGAAATCGTAAGTGAAAAAAAATTTTCTTTAGTAGGTCATCGAGTGTGGTGTCAAATGAAAGCTTGTGAAAACACGAGTAAAAAATACATATATAATGTAATACTTGCGCACACTTTTCTTCGTATTATTTTTAAAAAATCACGAAAAATCGCTGTCCCTCCACCTTATCTCGAAAAGTACTGATCAAAAAATTTTGAAAAAATTCTGGATTATTCTCCAGAGGGTGTAAATTAAACGAAAATTATCATGAGTGCATTACCTTTAATAATTTATTTGGTACATATAAATAAAAAACAAACATTTCATGGTCATCAATTTTCAGTGAAGATTGGAGACAAACTTTGTTGAAAACTCATTGGGGTGTGTGTTTTGTGAAGTCACTGATCATTTTATACCACCGTAATAACATTTTTTATTTTAAAAGCAATCAACGTACGGAACACTAATTGTGCAAGTTCAACTTGCACTTGACCGGTTATTTTATAAATAATTAAACGATTCGACGATTTTTGACTAATACATTATGTTAGATTAATTTTTATTTTTGCAGATTGGATTACTTTCTCTGAAGTTATCCTGCAGACATAGTTTTCATCAGTGATCCATTTAACTCGATAAAAAATAATGTTAATATTTAGAATATATTGTAATATTCACTTAATAACCTTTAATTTTTTTTTTAATATACATAGTTTTTGCAGCGTCCAACCCGTAACAATTAATTACTAGTTCCTTTTATATGTAACAAGACCTTGAAATTTAGAAAAAATTTTTAACTACCGAAAATAAATTTTGCTTCACAAGTATAATATCAAATCTTTGAAATGCCATAATTTGAAATTGACAAAAGTCAAATTTTAATAGTTTTTTAAAAACGTGAAAATTTTTTTAGATTAAGAGCCAGTTTTAATTACTTTTAATATTCTACTTTTCTCTGTACCAGTTTTTGCTGACTTACTGACTGAGAAAGTTTGACAATATTGTGAAGGAGCAAATGCAAGTGTGTTGAATATTATTACAGATAGAAATAATGAAAAATTAGCTCTCCTAAAATAATCACTACAGCATTTAGCAAATGAAGAAAATTAGAGGATCTCGGATCTCCAACGGAGATTTCATAAAATAGATAAGAACGAATAATAATAAAAGAGATCGAAAAAAAACATGAAGTGACAGAAAATCTCTAGGAAAAGATATATGGATACTTTAATTAAAGGACCATCTACAAAGACGACAACCAACTATGAATATTTGCGGATCGACTGAAAAGGCAATATGTCCTGACGGTACACCCACATACAATGGAGAGATGAACTTCAGAATGTTTGCCAGGTGTACAAGTATGAAATGCGGATTTCAGACAACAGATGGTGCACCAATGTAGTTTGTGCTATAAAGATTTGACACTGCGCCATTTTGTTGTGTCATCAAAAAGTGTCAGACGCTCACGAGTGATAAATTGGTGTGTGCATAGTGTTGTGTTGTTGTGTTCAATATGTCGAAATTTATACCGAACAAAGAGCATACGCGGACAGCCATAATTGTTTGTTTTCATTTGAAGAAAACTGCTGTTGAATCATACCGATTACTTCGAAAAGCTTATGGTAAACATGCTCCATCGCAAGATATGTGTGAATGATGGTTTCGGCGTTTCAAAAGTGATGATTTCGATGTTGCAGACAAGGAACGTGGAAAACCGTCAAAAAAAAAATACGAAGATGTGGAATTGCAAGCATTGTTGGAAGATGATTCGCAAACACAAAAACAACTAGCCGGGCAATTGGGCGTTAGTCAACAAGCTGTTTCCAATCTTACGAGAGATGGGAAAAATTCAGAAGACCGGTAGATGGGTACCACATGAGTTGAACGACAGGCAAATGGAAAAGCGCAAAAACACGTGTGACATTTTGCTCGCTCGATACAAAAGGAAGTCGTTTTTGCATAGTAGAGTTACAGGGGAAAAAAAGTGGATTTGTTTTGAGAATCCCAACAGCAAAAAATCATGGGTCGACCCAGGCGCACCATCCACATCGACTGCCAGACCGAATCGCTTGGGCAGAAAGACGATACTCTGTGTTTGGTGGGACCAGAGGGGCGTGGTTTATTACGAGCTGTTAAAACCTGGGAAAACGGTTAATACTAAACGTTACCAACAATAATTGACAGATTTGAACCGTTCGCTGCTTGAAAAAAGGCCAAAATACAGGAAGAGGTAACACAAAGTCATTTTTCTTCATGACAATGCTCCATCACATACGGCAAAACCAGTTCGCGACACGTTGGGAAGTTCTACCCCATGCGGCTTACTCACCAGACTGGGCTCTTTCTGATTACCAATTGTTTGCATCGATGGGTCACGCACTTGCTGAGCAGCGCTTTGGTTCGTACGACGATGTGAAAACATGGCTCGATGAATGGTTCGCAGCAAAAGGGGAAGATTTTTACTGGCGTGGTATTCACAAATTGCCCGAAAGATGGGAAGAATATATAACAAGCGATAGAGCATACTTTGAATAAAGCACTTTTTTTTATTTTTTTTTTTTTTTTTCCGAATTTAACATGTTTTTTTAGAAAAAAAAATCCGCATTTCATTCTTGTACACCTGGTAATAAGATAGAAATAGCTCACCATATAATATTTGACTGTAAGGTTTATCCCGGCAAAAGACACAGTTAATCACTGAACTTACTCAAGTTTGTATAAGAAATAAGAATATTTAGTGGTTGATGTAAAAGAAGTAGGAAAAAATATAATAAGCCCAATGCGGCTTCCCGAAGAATCAATTCAGATGGCTCCCAAGATGGAAATATGTTTAATTAATTTCAAGGATATCCTCTATTCATATGGTTTCAAACTAATGTTCCCACTGTGCTTATTCCCATTGGATTATATTTATCTACTTTATCGCTTACATTTTGAAAAATAATGATTTTAATTATTCAGAAAGATGCAAAAGCAACCTGTATAAAACGTTTTTGAATATTAACAACTTTCTCAAATTCACATTCTTTTATTAACCGAGTTGATTACATCTGGTAACATTGGTTTAGTCATAGAATAAATTAAAATAGAAATAATGCATAAATATAAACATAACTATAACTACCATCAATGGCGTCCCAGCACCCCAACCCACGCATCAGGGACGCCTTCTGACTCCCGCCTCACGCCAACCGCCAGTTCCCAAGACCAACCGACCCGCTCTCGGATGAAGACGATGACCCTCCTTGCCCGCCGTGACTAGGAGATTGTCAACTAGGTTAAGTTATAATTAGTCCTAGTTTAAGTTAATTTTATGTTCTAATTTACGTTACGTGTTAGGCTAAGGTAGTTTTAGTCTTAGTATTAAGAAAATCATTTGTAACAAAGCACAATTCCTAGGTTAAGTTAGTATAGGATCACTAGTATAAGAGCTTAGGTTAAGTTAGTATAAGCATACATTCATTTTTAGAAATATTATACGTTCAAAATTGTAAGTAAGAGGCTTGGCCTACCTTATTATCCAATAAAGACAGTGATACTACCATTAAAACAGAAATTTAACTATAAATAAATAGATAGACGCATACCCATACCTAAGTAAATAAGTATAAAAATATAATAAAACAATATATAAACAAAATATCGAAGTCAAAACACAGAAATAAGTACAAATAAGTAGATAGTCGTATACACACATACCCGTAACTAAGTATAAGAATATAATAAAATAATAAATAAACAGAGGCATGACGCATAACCATCCAACTCATACACGCATCTGCACCGTGGGACTAATTTACGCGCCTGCCCAGCTACGTATTATGGTATAATAAATTCAAATTTTAGATTGATCACAAGTTACAACTGCCTTCGCTGGATAAAAAAGAAATGAACTCCTCGAGAGTGTAAAAGACATTCCCTCAATTTTATTTTTAAAGGTCAGTGCACAAGAAATGTCCTGTACACCCCGAGGAAGCATATTAAACAACTTGTTTCCACAATAAGTCGGTGTCCTCTTGAAGGCTTCACGTGAACGGCCAACATCATCCCTTGTATTATTCATATGGAAAAACCCATTATGTTTTAATGAATGTCTTTTTTGTTGAATATATACAACTAAGTTGGGAATGTGGAATCTTTGGCACAATGATACTACTCAGTATATATCACCACTACACCAAACACTTTATTTTTGCACTCGACGAGCGTTTCGCTAACCATGTTAGCTTAGAGTCAATCATCGCTCCTGATGAAGCTAACGTGGTTAGCGAAACGCGCGTCGAGTGCAAAAATAAAGTGTTTGGTGTAGTGGTGATATATACTGAGTAGAATATATACAAGTATAAAATATATATGGAGACCATGGTCAAAATACGATACCTTCGGAAAATGTCGCGGCAGGTGGAGTTATAGGGTAAATCGAATATTAAACGAATTATTTTTTTTCTGAATAACGAATACCCTATGAATGTCCATAGCTTGTTCCCATATTATTATATTATAGGACAGTGCTGAATGTACGAACGCATAGTAAACATTAATTAGAATGTTTTTTATCCTATATCCTATAATTTTTTAAGGAGTTAATAATATAAAACGCCTTGTTAAGCCTAAAGCACACTCCATCAACATGTTCACTCCACTTAAGACAGGAATCGATGTTCAGATCTAGGAAACTGATAGTCTCTCAAGGACAAAGCAAATGTACCTCGAACTGGAAAATAAAATCGGAAGGAAGAGCTCTTATTGTTGCGACCTCCAAACATACCGTCTTTGAATAGTTAATAATAATTGACGGCACACCAACCAGAAAACTCCCTAAACATAGTAGATACATTACGAGATATTTTTTCGCTGCACGGGTCACTTACTACTATAGTTATATCGTCGGCATACAGGAATACTTTCCCCACAGACATGTGGTTCGAAAGGTCATTAGCAAATAAAAGAAAGATAAGGGGGCCAACGAACTACCTTGTGGAGTACCTAAATTCAGATAGAAAATATTTTATTAACTTTGACGCAAATCTTTCAATCAGATAAAAATTATTCTATTGATTTATTTATGTTTCCTCTGATACCGATACTTTCTGGTTTTCTGGGAACAAATTTCTTATCGACGACATCAAATGCACGAGAAAAATTACAACTTTTTCCCCATTGTCAACTTTAGAGGTAACAAACTGCATTAGACTTGCAGCCGCCGCCGCGCCGATTCTGTGGAGAGACCATTTCTAAATCTGTGTTGACTATTTGTATTATTAAAAATTTTGTATTTATTGAGGAAACCGAACAATTTACCGGAAACGATTTTCTCGTATATTTGTTTTCTTGATGAAAATTTTTCTATTTTTATTGTTCCGTACGGAATACTTATAAGATCACTTCTGTGCCTCTCTGCCCGTCTGTTCGTCTGTCACACCCGATTTTCTCCGAAACTATTTGATATAGAAAGTTGAAATTTGGCAGTAATACAGAAATTGATGGCTTCAACAAAGCCACGTAGTTTTGAAAGTTAAATTTTGACTTAAGGGGTTAGTTTTGGGGGGTAAAATCGGAAGTGAAAAAAAAATATGAATGAAAAAGCTTGTAAAAAGACGAGTTTAAAAATTGCATATGATGTAATACTATCCCCCTTATCTAAAAAAATTCTGGAATATTCTCCACAGGGTGTAGACTGAACGAAAATTATCACGATGTATTAATAATTTATCTGGTAGGGTGTGTGCAACAGTGGTCGACGACCACCCATTGGTCGACCACTTATGTTTTAAATCTATTGGAAGCAATGTTTATCGCATAATCCGTGACGTATTCATGTGACTGTTGAACTTCGCAACTTTAATTTAGAATCAGTTCCAGGGCTCTTATCAACAGATCGAGAAAGGAAATTTAAAGAGAGATTGGCCCGCCGAGAAAAGCCGGTAAAAGTACTTTTTTGGTACTCGTGGCGTACGGTCGACGTTTTTGGGATGTTCAGTGAAACTGTCTGTAGAACGTTGGAAAACTATTGTTTTATCCGGAATAACGGCGTTCAAGGCAAAACGTAAGCACCGAAAATGTTAATGGAACTCGGAATTTCGTCTGTTCTTCGAGAGCTGTGTTAGTAATTCTAGTAATCGTCATAGGCCGGTCGACTACTGGACGTTTGTTGTTTTCTTTTTTTTCCATTAGTCGACCAATATAAAATTATGAATTTCCAGGTGTTCCACGTTCATTCCAGATATTTGATCGGTGAGGAAATCTGGGAAAAACCCCCCAGAAACTAATTGAGATTTTATTTATGGGAAATTTATTGCTTTTTGGTCGCTGACCATAAAATAAATAAATGGTTTTTTTTTAGTTTTTTCCACTAATCTCAAGTGTGCGAGCTGCAGCTCACTTGGAACGCTAGATGTGCTAAGGGTCCAATGTCCATTTTTTTGCCTGAAAAAAAGAGTATCATAAAAAATAGGAAAGGGGTAGGGAAAACAGTTTTCCGCAGATCTTTCTTATTTAACCCTCTGCGACTTACTGGCGATACTGCTCAAGAAATTACTGGACAACCATCATCACATTTAGATGAACCAGGTATTTGAATTTTTATTATCAATTTTGAATTAATAATTTTATGGGTTTTATCCTACCTTTACTTATATATTTCTATCATTATTTCAGAGAATAATGATTTCTCCAGGGATAACGTTCGTACTCTAGCCAACAATAGGATGGAGATTGATGAGCCCGTAGAGCCCATAGTCACATAGACAGGTAAACTTGTTTTCTCATACTTATTACATTTTTCAAATGGAGATGATATACTTACGAGCTTTCAATTTGGATTAAATTTTTGTTTGAGAATTAAGTACTCCAGAAATGATTATCCAAAAAACATCTGACACAAGCATTTCTTCACATCTCTGCTATCCCAGCCCTATTAGTGCAAATCATAAACGCAAACTAAAAAAGAAGTCTCTGCTATTTCATCAAAGGCACGGCGTGAATCTGCAAAATATGAGTTGAGGAAGATAGAGGCAATTAAAATTGCGAAGTAGGAGAAGAAGAAAGTACAATTAATAAAGGAACAAGCTGCTACAACTAAAATTGAAAAAAAGCAGCAGGCTCTAAAGAAAGGAAAACCGATGAGAAAAAGGGGCCCCGAGAAGGAAACAGAGTTTTATATTTTTGATTCTAAATATTTTTAATGTCGTTATTGTACTGACTAGATTTACACTCGAAATGCTTTAATTCACGGCTATGATTATTGTAATATGAAATATAAAGATCACCTATGAAAAATATACAAAGTAAAAATTAACTTTTTTTTTTTAATGTCATGGTAAAAAGTTTATTCGATAACAAAATTCATGTTGGGAAAAGCAACATGCTTATTCTCTGGAAAACTCGAAAAAAGACCTCACTATCTCATTTAGAGCGGTAAATTTCAATTATTCAGCAAGTGGTCCACTACCGGGGCGTAGACGTGTCGACTACTGGGATACAGTGGTCGACTACTAGGATACAGTGGTCGACAACTGGTGCTGTTACGTCCTTACATTATTTGTTTATTTATTTGGCAGAAAAACAATTACATAATTTTTTAAAATGCACTAATGTAAAGAGAAGAGTTGAAATTCGATATATGGCTATATGAAGGGTCCAAATACTATGACGAACTTTATTAAAGCTAGGATTAACGTAACCTCAACGTTATTCGGTCGACTACTCGTGCACCTACCTCATATAAAAGGAAACAAAAACTTCAAGGTCATCAGTTTTCAGTAAAGATTGAAAAAGAACTTTGTTGAAAACTCGTTTGGGGTGTATTTTGTGAAGTCACTGATCATTTTAAACCTTCGTAATAAAAATTTTTATTTTAAGGGATTACATACACCTGGGCGCTGCAAAAAAGTATGTATATTCTAAAAAAATATTTAAAGGATAATAAGCGCATAATACAAAAGAATGACGATTATATATTTTCATTGCACTTTAAATTATAAGAATTTTTTCTTAAATATGTTTTAAATGTTAACATTATTTTTTATCGGGTTAAATGGACTACTGATGAAAACTATGGTGCTTCCTTGTCTACAGGATAACTTCACAAAAAATAATCCAATCTGTAAAAATAAAAATCAGTCGTGCAAAATAATGCAGTAGTTAACAATTGTCGAAGGGGTTTATTTTTCAAAAATAAAAAAATTATGGTGTTTCAAATTTTATTATGCAATTTTCGACAAAAAATTGTATGGTTAAATATTTATAAAAAAATTGTCTATTAGAGAAATTAAAAAAACCTGTCGACATTTTATAGAAAAAGTAATTATTAAGATTTTTAAAAAAAGTTAAAAAATAGCGGTCCCAATCCGATGCATCACATTTAAGGTTATAACTTTGCAATGGAATGGAATTTTCTTAATTTTTTTAAAAATAATTCTTAGAAGTATAGAAAATAAAAAATCCGTAAAAAACTGAATTTTTGAAAATTTCAGGTGTAAATAACCCCTTAAAAGCAATCAACGTACGGAACACTAATTGAGCAAGTCCGACTTGCACTTGATCGGTTATCTGGGGGGAAGGCAGTGCCCCCGCCAAGTCGAGCAGAAAGCACAGCCGTACCATCTTTTTCTCGAAGCCACTCACGGCACTTTCGACCCCCTGTAACTTCGTTATGGATAAAGCTAGAAGTCTGAATTTTCAGTGACCAAGAGGACATACTATACTAGCTATATTTCTAAATTACCTACTATTTATACCTTATAGTTTACGAACTATCGCCAGTCGAAGTTCTTTAATTTTGTCAATGACACACTCTGATCAATAAAATTCTAAGGTACTTCTAGCAGACACACAAATTTTGAACTTAGTTAGTGTTTAGCCTATAAAGGAAGAAAAAAAAACTGAAACATCCCGAAATTTCAGTCCCGTTTTCTAAATGGTACAGTCACTTAAGCCAAAAAAAGAGGGTCAACCTAGGAATGAGAGATAATAAGCTGTGAACTTGTATAAACCTTTATTTTGGCATTCTAAAAGTTGTCTCAAAAATCTCATAAAATCTCGTGTCCGCGTCTTAAGATATGCAATGTCAAAGGTCACAAAAATCGGTTTTTCGCAAATATCTCGCTTCCTATTGTTTCAATGATATGATTCATTTATTATGAAAATTGTAGAGCATAAAATACTTTATTCTTAAGTGCACTGTTTAGACTTACTTAGAAATCGAAATAGTAGATTATTCTTATGTGATTATGTTGCCGTGCGATTGCCAAGTCATTATATTTATTATAGAAATAAAGATGTCTAATAATGATACGGTCACTATAAATGTTGGTAGGTAACTAAATATATAACAATTTATGACAAAGTTGTTGAATAGGTGCTTCCATAGATACTAACTAAAATAACTGACTTGGTTTTACATGAGATGTCACAACTTTTTGTGGTGGAAGGACTGCGTTGCGAGACTTGGCATTTTTTTACATTTTATGTTTTTGATGGGATTAATTTTAGTTATGCAAGAAATGTAAATTGTTGTGAAAAGTTTATAAGTTAACTAAGAGAGAATTATAATATTAATGAATCATTGTCTTTTTTTTCAAATCTTAATTTTGAAAATGTTGCTGGCATACTACAAAAAACCGAATAAATTATCGTTTGCTACTTCCAGTAATTATTTTATATTAAATTTAATTGTTAATGTTAGCTAGTACTTTGAAGCCATGTAGAAGTTTTACATTAAATTAAATAGGTATGTTACATCTCGTTGGATATTTTTTTCCATTAAAATAAATGGGATTTGCACAGATAGAATTCAGAAAACTCTTATTAAAGCTATCGTATTTACATTCATTTCACATTTAAACGTACTTCATGAAAATTGATATTATATTAGGTACAGACATACTGAATAATTCATTAGTAATATGGCATCCAATAACTTATTGATTTTTGTTATACATACTCAATATCCTCATTTCAAAGACATTTTTTTTCATATACGATATAAAAATTGCAAATAAAATGATATTTTTATAAAGACTTATAAAAAGGAAATTGTGATGTATCCTTAAATATTTGAATTCTGTAGGTAATTTTAAACAAATGCATGTAGTCCCGTGCATTTAGATATTAAAAATGAAAAATGACGGAACCTAGCTATAATGAACGGATTTGAATGATTCTTTTTTTTGGGTTTCTAATGCCATAAACTACAAAGTTTACCCATTGAAAATTATCGCAATTTTAAAATTCATCGATTAAAAAAAAAATAAAGATTCTTAAAAATTTCTTTTAAAAATACAATTATCGAAATGTTTAAACATTTCTTCTAAGAAAATAATGAATATTATAGTTTTCGAGATTCTTTAAAAAGAATTTGTAAAAAAATGAAACTTTTAAAAATTAATTTGAAGATGGCAGAAGCTCCAAAAAGCAAAATAAATAGAAGAAACGTACAACATTAAAACATTAAAATCTGCATTATCATGTACAGGGTGAGTCAACAATAGAGTAAAATTCATTATCTCATTTGTTTCGGGAATGACGAAATTATTTTTGAGTATATAGGGTACTTCAAAAAAGTGTGGCTGATATAACGTATGAACATCCTATTTTCTAATTTATGTTTAAATTCTGCGTAAAACTTTATATCTTTTTCATTTAAAATGTTATGTACCTAGACCTAGTAGTTTTTTTAATATTTCAATTTTTTTTAAAAAAATACTAGTTTTTAGTTTTGTAAAAAATTGCCAGTAGCGCCATCGTTTCAGAAGGCGGAACACTCATAATTGGTACGAGCATTCTATAGAGATAAAAAAAAAAGATATATGTAAAGAAATTTGAGTTAGATGCTACAGGGTATTCAAAATAAATTTATACATTTCGACTATTTTAAATTGAAAATCTCAAATTTTTTAAATGACACACCCAGTATTATTATTTTTTCTGATAGATTTTACAAAACCCTTTAACTTTTATTAAGTATGTCATATACCTATTTTCTAATAGTTTTCGATTTATTTTGAATTTTCAATTTTTACTCTTGTTTTTACTTACGCTATAACATCACAGTTGCCAAGACAAAACAAAAATGTAAGCATTGTCAAATTTTGACATATCTATTAAGCAAGTAAAAATAGTTTAATTTGTTGTAGTAAGTGATGTATAAAGGTAATAGTTATGGATTTTCCTAAAAATGAATTAATTGATATGGTTTATATACTGGGCGAGGCGGGAAAAAATTGTTTCGATTAGTCGATGAGTATTACTCCACGCGCATCCCAAAAAAATAACACGTAGACTGAAAAGTTTTTGGTCTAGCTACTTAAAACAGATTTTTTTTTTGCAAAATTCGACTTTATTCATCAATATAGTCTCTCTTGTAAAAGGACTTGTCTTTGCCTTTAAAATAGGCCCCAGTTCCGGCGATAACTTCTTCGTTGGAGCCAAATCTCTTTCCAGCAAGCATTTTTTTGAGGTCTGCGTATAGATAACAGTCGCTGAGCGTTAAATCTGGGGAATGTGGTGGATGAGGAAGCAATTCGAACTTCCGTTCATGCAATCTTGCCTTGGTGACCATTGATTTGTGACACGGTATATTGTCTTGATCAAAGAGAACTTTTTTCTTGTTCATTTGGGGCCGTTTCTTTGCAATTTTTTGCGTTCAAACGCACCAATAACTTTATATAATATTCGCTATTTATGTTTTTTTCCTTCTCAGCATAGTTGATAAAGATTATTCCATGCGCATCCCAATTGTTCATGCTAAATATGACCAATACGTTCTTTTGATATCTTTTGGGTGTCAGCTATCTTACGCAATTTCACTTTACGGTCATCCAAAACAATTTTGTGGATTTTTTTGACGTGTTCCGTGTAACCACCTCATTTGTGCGTCTAGAGTGTTCAGCATCATTTGTATCTGTACGACCGCGTTTAAATTCAGCATACCAGTAAATGATGAGTGATTTTCCAGGGGTAGAGTCCCCGTAACATTTATCAAGCCATCGCTTTGCTTGAATGGTATTTTTTTCATCAAAAAAGAGTGTTTAATCAACACACGAAATCAGATTTTTTCATTGTTTTGAAAATATCAAAAGTAGCATTACTAAAACCATTGTAACTTGTAAATTAATGGTCGAAATGCCATACGATTTTGACACATATCGTTTGAAGGTTTGTACTTCTTAAAAATCATATGGATTTTTTGAAAAGAGCTACATCTATGTGTCAGATCAAAAACTATTCAGCCTGTGTGTTACGTACCAAAACCTTTCCAGCTAATGTGTATGTTTTCGGACGGTTTGATCGGCTGTGTGTGTGGTTCCAGCCACTCTGAGGACTAATTGCTGGCTGTAGTGACGGATCCATATTTCGTACATTGTTATGAATCGATGCAAAAACTCTTTTGGATTACGCCGAAACAGTACCAAACAGCCTTATGAACCTTCGAAATGTTGCAGTTTTTGATCAGTTGTTAGAGTGGGTGGCACCCATTGGACACATAGCTTTTTCATATGCAAATCTTCATGCAAAATATACCTCATGCATTCTGTTGAAATTTTCACTATAACAGTTATCTCTCTTTCTTTCAGATTACCGCCATTCAGATCAATATGGATAATTTTTTTTTGGTATTTTTTGAAGTGAGTGCCTGATTTGAATGTCCAGAACATTATTGGGGCTTGTACGACAGCATTTGTGTTCACCAATCCATCGACATAAAGTTGTTCTCGACTGAGCAGATATGCCATAACACTTCTCAAGCCATTCTTGGGATCTGGATGTATTTTTTCCCATAAAAAAACAATGTTTAATCGATACACGAATTTCTGTTTATTCTATCGTTTCGCAAAAATCAAAATTGGCGTCACCAAAACCGCTGTAACTGGCAAACTAACATACAAAATGTCATGAAAATTTTACGCGCTTCTTTTGAGAGTTGACCTGAACTGAAAACCACATGGGTTTTTTGTTTGTGCTATCATCTCTTAAAAAGTCTCGTGACTTCTCACCCCATGTTAGTGTTAGATTTTTGATTAAATGATGTAAGTTAAGTGTAATAATAAAAACTTAACTTTTAAACGAAGTATGATTACTATTACATTAAATTAGAGATTATTAAAAGTAGTTTTGAATAATAATAATAATAACAATATTAATAATAACATAATGCAACAGAAATAGAAAGGCTATGGAAACAAGAAAAGTTATCATTGTCCCCCTCGTCATATCAGCCACAGGCCTTACACCAACAACATTCACACCACACTTAGTACAATTAGGACTCAATACAAACATACAAAAAAACATTCAGAAGTCAGTAATATTGAAGCCATATAATATTGTCAGGTCATTCCTTAGTACACAATGGTAATAGCGTTTGCCCCGGCCTGGCTTAGGCCCGTTAGCCAAACAAGGAACCACATTGATCAAATGTGAGAAAGAAGAACATAACAGTCATTACAATAATAATAAAATGTCCCCAATGACACAAACATCCAAACGAAATACACAGAAAAAATTTCCAAATACACAGACCTTGCAACAGAAATAAAAAGGCTATGGAAACAAGAAAAAGTCATCATTGTCCCCCTCGTCATATCGGCCACAGGCCATTCACACCACACTTAGTACAATTAGGGCTCAAGACAAACATACACAAAAACATTCAGAAGTCAGTGATTTTGAAAACATGTAATATCGTCAGGTCATTCCTTAATACACAATGGTACTGACTTGGCTTAGGCCCGTTAGCCAAACATGGAATCACATTGACCAAATGTGAGAAAGAAGAACATACCAGTCATTACAATAATAATAAAATATCCCCAACGACACAAACATCCAAATGAAATACACAGAAAAAAATTTCCAAATACACAGATCTTGCAACAGAAATAAAAAGGTTATGGAAACAAGAAATTGTAAACCTCGTCATATCGGCCACAGGCCTTACACCAACAACATTCACACCACACTTAGTACAATTGAAGAGAGTACAGAAGTCGGTGATTTTGAAAACATGTAACATTGTCAGGGTATTCCTTAATACACAATGGTAATAGCGTTTATGCTGACTTGGCTTGGGACCGTCAATCAAACATGAAACCACATTGATCAAATTTGAGAAAGAAGAACCAAAACATTAATAATAATAATAATAATCTATATTGTCTAACAGATATTGCTTGACAATTAAGCGTAAATAACATAATACAAAGGAGACGGAGAAAAAGAAAAAGGTAAAATATTAACATAGAGCAGAGGAGATAAATAACATTAAAATCACATAGAATTAAATAAAACTGGAAAATTAAACATAAAATGACACTTGGAATAAATATCTATATATGCAACAATTTATTTTTTAAGCATTTGACAAATTGCGCCAATGACAGGTTGTTCATGTCAGTGTCGTTACCAGTACTCTTGGAAACGGTCATAGCTTGAAACACTGTGTGTTTTGATGAGAGCAAAAGAGGTTCTGACCAATCTATTAGGAACGTGAAAATTTACTTGAAACAATAAGTCAGGAGAGTCAATAAGAAATTTACATAATTTTATAAGAAAACAAACTAGATGGTAATTTCCTCGATTCCTTAATAAAGGTAGCTGAAAACATTCAGTTATAATGACCTCATCGACACTCCTATCAGGGTACACTCCATCATATTTTATTATAAGAAATTTGGCAAACTTTCTTTGAACATTCTCTACCTGCCTAATATAATTAGCGTTTATTTGATTTGAAACAATTGCACGATATTCAAGTCGTAAAAGAACAGAGCTCGAATATAAAGTTTTTAGTGTTTTATTATTATGAAAATTACGTATTATGAAACCCAACGTCCTCATCGCAGTACTGTAGATCCAATTAATATGATGGGCAAACGAATGTTTCGGATCAAAAATAATACCAGGTGTTACAGCGTGCAATATCTTCATTATCCAATTTATACTGGAAGTCAGTGGTGCTAAATTTATTCGAGTAGGTCAAAAAGAAGCATCTACCGGCATTCAATGGCAGCCTATTCAACTCACACCATTGCTGTAACGATTCCATATCATATTGCAATGAAAGGCAATCACTAGAGTCTCTTATGTTGGAAAAGCTTTAGGTCTTCAACAAACAAAAGAAAATTACTAGTTATGTTGTCACCAATGTCGTTAATGAAAGGTGCAAAAATTAAAGATGCAAGGTTGCTACCCTGTAGTGCACTACTTGTGGCACTAAACGTTGAGAATCTATGGGCACCAATTTTGACGTACTGTAAGCGGTTACACAAATAGGACTCGAAAAAGAGTCATTAGATTATTGATGAAACCTAGTCTATCCAGCTTATATATAGAAATATGGAATGGTCAACTCTATCAAAGGCTTTCGTTGTATACATACATACATATACGTGCATTTATTTGTCCAAAGCATTGCCTGTAAATTGAGCAAAACAAGCCAAATTACTTATTGTACTGCATTTGCTGAAAAAAAAACCATGTTTATTTACAGAAATCGGGCTTTTAACCTGTGTAAAAATACATTGATATATTGACATCTCAAAGACTTTGGCGAATAATGGAAATAAAGATACCGGTCTATGATTAGATATATCATTTCCGTCCCCTTTTTAAATACGGGAGTGATTTCGGCCTTCTTCCATACGTCAGGAAATATCTTCGTTATTAGTTGAATATATACAAAGCATGAGGATAATCCCTCACAATAAGGCTGGGAATATTATCAGGGCCACAAGTAAGTTTATCCCTTAGTCCTTTCACTGCCGTTAGTAAAGTTTGCTCTGGCAAACAATCAAGAGCGATACATAAATTAGAGGTGAAGACATCGTTTTTGGTGACGCGATCTGACGGCGCGCTGTACACAATCCCAAAGAAGCCGGCATATGCATCAACAATTTTATCCGGTTCAGAGAATTGAAAATTGCCCAATTTAAGCACATTAGGCAAATAAGTTGCTGATTTTTTAGCCTTAATAAACGATTAAAACGTAGTTTGATCGCCAGTGATGGAATCCTCTACTTTAGAGATATAGTTCATTAAACTCACTACGGTGACAATCTGAATGAGAATATTTGAGCTGCCTAAAAATTCTGTGTTTACGCTTTATGTCTTTAACGATATCAACTGTGAACCAGACAGGAAATGTTCTTTTGCGAATGACCAATTTAGGTACACACACATAAAATATACCAAACAAATTCCGGTATAGTAAACTGCACGCCTCATCAGCATCCTTCAGGATATAAAGATCTACCAATCAATATTTAATATCATTTCATAAAGTTTTGGAAAATTAGCCTTTCTGACATTGTACTTAGTTTGTGATAAGTTGGCAGGAACATTATTTAACTTTAAGAGGTAATGAAATATCTAAGGATGGATGATGGCTGACCTCATCTACCAGTGGAAATGGTTCCCTATGTACCGTGCAATTAATGTTAGAGGAAACTAAGTCCAGAACTGAATCATTTTCATTCGGTATAATATTAAACTGTTCAAGAGCTAGTAATTTTCCAGTGCTTCAGACCTCTGATTCCCAAATGCATTTTTAGTGAAATTTGGATTGTTAAAATCACTAATAATAAACAGGCTATTAACATACATAAATAGGACCACTTCAACACCCTCCCAAAAAGACAAAAATTCCGCATTTGTTATATACAGAGGTATGTATAATACTAGAATATATAATGTATTATAATTTAAAAATAGTTTGCTACATACCATGGCGAACTTCACTACACTGTCACGAACAACCTGGAGATCAACCTGTATTGGTTTCAGTTCCCTTTTTATTAGCCAGTATTACACCACCACCTAAATTCAAAACCTCATTGTAGCGGTAACGGTGAGGTAACAAATACTGCGTGCACTATTGGTGGTAAGCCTGTTTATAAACTTTTATCGAGTCATAACAGCAGACTTGTTGATCATTATTCGTTTGCAATTGATATTTTTGTGAAATTAAAAGACGAACTGTTGTTCAGATTTTCACTATATTTTATTTATCAAAATGAAATAAATAAAATAATAACTTAAATCAGCCGTGACATGTTTCGGTACACAGTACCTTTTTCAAACGGAAATTCGACTAACGTTTGAGAAAGGAACTATGTACTGAAACATGTCACGGTTGATTTAAGTTATTATTTTATTTATTTCGTTTTGATAAATAAAATATAATAACAATAGTTCGTCTTTTAATTTCCTAAAAATGTATTTTCATCAAATAGGCACCAAATATAACCGATTTTTTTGTATTAAGGTATTATGTATTGAATGACTAGAATTTGCATAAATGATTTACTAGTAATTTTTCAATTTGCTATCTTACCTGCGGGCGGAGCCTTCTGTGAGTGTTATTAAGATGGCCGAAATATGGCTGCAGATTTAAATTTGTAAAGTGTGAAGCATAGGGAGTGTGACAGTAATTTTTAAAAATATTCTTAACAAATGGCAACATTTGCCAGTGGGCCGCTACAAATCCTGCCCAAAGGAATTTCACACTCGATAAAAATTTTTAAAATCAAATCTTTGGGTGTGACCAGAGGAGTGCTGGCCCACCGCGACACCGGAATTTTTCCCGGAGCGCCAAGCCTTACGGACGCCATTCTCAAACATACAAAGTGTATGTAAAATTTATGTTCGCAAGAACCACGAAAATTTTTCATATGTCCAGATAGTATCCGAATTTAGATATTCATAATCCTGCGTAAATCTAAAATTATTCTTATATAAATATAATTTATTATATGTGAGCTGGAATGAGACACTGGAAGCCTCCACCCTTACCACACCCTGCTGGTGACTCGTGTCCATGGCTCACACGGGCACTAGTCGCAAGCATAACTTAGTAAAAGGTGGGAGGCGTTTCTCAGGCATCGGCCGAGCTCGTAGAAGTGGTTCATTCCACCTGACTTTGACAAATAATTGTAAAGGAACGGTACATCATAGAAAAATTTCATTTACACCGAACGAAATCTACAACAAACGCTAACACACAGAAAATCGATTTTCCCCACGACCGGTACCTTCTCTCGTGCTAGCTCACATATACTTCAGTGAGGAAAAATAAACTTACATACCTTTATGAAATCGAATAAAATAGGTTCAAAACAAGGTTCGAAACAACTCTTTTTCGAAAGTTGGCGGTTTCATATGGAATGTGCTTATTATTAATGTGTGGAAATTGGCGCTCTTTCTAGTATATTTCCTTCAAAAAAAGTAATTATCCTAGTGTAAACTGAACTTGAACTAAATTTTTTCCGGAGTTAATGTAGAATAACTGAAAACGGACGAAGTCCATATTTTAGCAGTTTACCCACTGTTTTCTTATTCGTCAAATCCATTCTAAGACGTGTTTCGCTGCATCACAGGCTAGGATTGATAAACAAGAATTCATTGGTACTTACCCCAGAAGTTACGGAATACGATGGTAGGATACAACGAATTTTACCAAGTACGCATACCTATTACTTCATCGAAAGCTGACACAGCAGCTTTTGAGCCGACAGAGTGGTTGACACAGTTAACGCTTAAAAGCAGGTAGCGCTTTTCAAGTTAAGGTAAAATAACTGAAGACGGATGAAGTCCATATTTCAGCACTGTTCTCTTATTCGTCAAATCCATCCTGAGACGCTTTTGGCCGTATCACGGCTCGTCAGTCAGGCTAGGATTGACAAACAAGAGAATATAATTCACTGGTACTTATCCCAGAAGTTACGGAATCCGATTGTAGGATACAACGAATTATACTAAATAAGCATACCTATTACTCCATCGAAAGCTGACACAGCAGCTTTCGAGCCGAAGCCGACACCGAAGCTGTTTTCGTTAAAGAATCGTATAAAAGAACGCTTGAGTATTAAAAATTAAATCATCAGGTCAAATTAAGCCTTATTGGGCAAACGAAATGGTTTTCCAAACATGATGCTTTGTCAAAAGTATCTGGATATTTTCAAACATGGAAAAACGGGATTGAATATTTTAGCATTGACATCCAATCTAAAGCTCTTTTCGTCAATGTAGTCGTTAGTCTGAATATTATTTCAAAAGAGTAAACTTTAATGCGAAAATCAGGAATCAGTTTAAAAAATGAGCTTTTGAAATTTGAAACTGTTTTGACAGCAGTGCTTTTCGGATCAATTTTTGAGGTCTCACATTCACTTTCAAAGTATTTACAACCAGTGAATTTAGATTATGTTGAAACTAAGTGACACAGCCAAAAAGATCAAGAAATGTGACAAGTACAAATACCTAGGAGTACAGATAGTGAGCAGTGGAAGATCTGAGAGAAAAATAGAGGAAATAATAGACAAGGGGAGACAGACAATAGGGGCTCTAAACTCGGTACTGTGGTCAAAAAGCATAAATAGAGATAAAAACTCCTTCTGTAAAATATTGTTTTAAAAAGCACAATGCTGTATGGATCAGAAGTCTGGCAAATCAACCAACATCAAAAACGTAAATTTCTATCAACCGAAATAGACTTCTGGAGACGGTCGGCTATAGTATCGAGATTGGACAAAATAAGGAATGAGAGGGTGAGGGAGACGATGGAGGTGGAAACAGATATAATTCAACAAATCCAGGAAAAACAACTATGTTGGTAAGGGCATGTACAGAGAGTGGAGGAGGAACGAATTCCCAAACAAATTTTGAAATGGCAGTCAAAGGAACGTAGGAAAAAAGGAAGACCCAAGGTGACATGGTCACAAGGAATCCAGAAAGCAATGTCCGAAAGAAACTTACTTCCTGGAGACTGGACTCACAGAGACGGCCGGATATTGAGAAACTAGAGGGCGGAGAAGGACGCTGGAAAAACCGAATTAATAATGAATTTAGTTTATGTTCAGGCTTGGTGTCAAGTAAATGGAATGCTAGAACAATTTAAAATTTTCCGAAATAACCTCGCAAGTTTTCAAATTTTATTCAAAGTGCTGACAAATTTGTAAAAACCGTGAATAATAAACGCGAAACTTATGATATTGAGATAGAAACAAAGATTTTGAAGAGTGGAAATCTAAACATGAAAACAGTAGTGCGAATGATGCAATCAAAAATTTTGAAATAAAAATTCAATATAATACTTAACACAGTCATGATGGCGATTCAAAATGGATTCGAAAAACACAAAGCGTTCTATAGCGATGTAGAGTGTTCCGATCCGAAAAAAATCAAAGAAATTGTGAAAAAAAAAACGGCTTAACGAAGCACGCACTCGACAAAATTTATGAACTCACCGACAAAGAAGAAATTCCTGACGAACTTTTGTGGTTTGCTTTGTTTTTCTCTAAGCTTTCATCACCGACGTTGGGATATGTTTATGATGAAGAAAAGTGAAGAACAAGATGATGAGTCATATTTTTATGATTATGGATCTCAATCTTTGAAAATTGAAAGCGAAAATTCATCGAGCGAATATTAAAATTAATACGGCGATAACGAGAAGTCAAAAAAATGTAATCGTTGTCTCAGTTGTGACTACAAAAACCTGTACATAGTTTATAAATTTTTGCTGTCCTTGCCTATGACGTAAGTAAGTTGCGGGAGAGCTTTTTCTAAATTAAAAATTATCAAAAATAAATTAAGAGCAACCATAAATAATGAAAACTTATAAGCATGCATGTTCATGGCCTGCGAAAAAGCGATACTCTGGAAGCTATTGATGAAAAAATTGTTATTGAAAAGCTGTCAGAGTACGAGTAGTTCAGTGTTTGCGAGGTCTTTATTTTTGCAATTCATAAATTACTCCATGCAGGAGCAAACGTGAGCTTTGTACTTTTTTGTATTTCAAAATATATTGAATTGACATAAAATATGAATTTTCTTCATTGGTTTAATCGTATACCCTGAACATTTATGTAAATAAAAACATATAATAAATATAAAATATAATATAATAAATATATAATAATAATAGAAGGGGTGCAGGAAAAATAGCTAAGGATGCAAAGCGCAGCCGATCATAGATAGCGTGATTATGGGCCAAACCAAAAAAGAACAGAGAAACCTTCACATCGGTTACATAGACTATAAAAAAGCCTTCGACTTCATACCCCACAGCTGGTTAATCAGAGCTCTATAAATCTACAAAATCCACCAAAACCTCAGGCAATTTCTGGCGCAAATTATGAAAACATGGAAAAAAACCATGGAGAAACACAAACCGAACGCATCCAAACAGAAGAGCTGTACATCAGACGGGGTATATTTCAGGGAGACTCGCTCAGCGCTCTGTGGTTTTTCCTTTGTCTCAATCCACACTATACTAATGAGCATGGCTTCAACATCAGACACCAAAAAGTGAATCAACATAAAATAAACCACCTTCTATGTATGGATGACATAAAACCCTACGCTGTCACAAAAACACAGCTAAAAAAACTCCTCAAAATCACAGAAATATTCACCTTAGATATCTATGGAAGGGCCACCATCAGACAGAAACCATCAACAACGAAATACCCGCCAACATGCTCGACAAAGAAACATACAAATATCTAGGCTTCCAACAAAGCACCAAACTCAATCACACTCACATGTAAACAGAGCTCAGAACCGAATTCAAAAAGAAACACGTTTGCTATACCTATGCTCACATATTCATTTGGTATCATCAAATAATCACAAACAGACATAGAAAACATTCACATCCTTATACGTTCTTAATTCACCAAATACAGGAAATTACACCCCAATGCATGCAAAGAAAGACTTACCATCGAGAGGAAGGCAAGAGGACGAGGAATCATAGACATCATAGAAAACAGCCTCCACACAGCAACAGTGAAAGCAGACAAAAAATACACACCTCCCGGGCAGACCACCCAGCAGACACACAGAGTCACATCCAATTACAACAAGAAAAGATGAAAATGTGGTCAGAAAAAACACTCCACGGAAAACACAAATACCACATAGAACAAGACCACATAAATAAGAAATAATCATACACCTGGTTACGCGATGGGCAGCTATTCCCTGAAACAGAAGGCTTATTACTTGCTATCCAGGATAAAGTCGTATTAACCAGAAACTACCAAAACAATATCATCAAAGACCCAATTATTACAGAAGACAGATGCAGGAAATGTCACCAGCAGAAAGAAACGATCGCACACATAACAAGCGAATGTAAAATATTAGCCGGAACGCAATAAACAGCCAGACATGACTCAGCTGCAAAAGTTGTTCACCAGGCACTAGCCACAACATACAAACTCATAGAAAACACAGATCCCTACTACAAATACACACCAACATCCATACTTGAAAATAAAGATTACAAGCTCTACTGGAACATCAGTATTCATACAGATAAGACCGGCTCCGCCAATAGACCCAATATTACTTTTCAGTGCAAAAAGGGAAAAGTCTCCTATCTAATTGACATAGCTGTCCCCAATGACACAAACATCCAAATGAAATACACAGAAAAAAATCACCAAATACCTTGCAACAGAAATAAAAAGGCTATGGAAACAAGAAAACGTCATCATTGCCCCCCTCATCATATCAGCCACAGGCCTTACACCAATAACATTCACACCACACCTAGTATAATTAGGACTGAACACAAACATACACAGTGATTTTGAAAACATGTAACATTGTCAGGTCATTCCTTAATACACAATGATAATAGCGTTTGGGCTGACTTGGCTTGGGCCCGTCAGCCCAACATGGAACCACATTGACCAAATGTGAGAAAGAGGAACTTTTTTGTGATAAGAGTAATAACAAACATAATAATCATAAATATGAATAATAAATGCATATAAGATGTTTTCACAGTTAAACAAATTATAGGGGGTAGGGGAGGAATTTAGGGCGAATCCTGGTTATAATTTTTATCCCTAGCACGCCCCTGGGTGTGACAGTATGACAGAAGTGTCGCGCCCAACATAAAGAAAATTCAAGCAGCATTTATATCCACGGCCCAATTGCGAACAGTAGTGTTTGAGATAAATAGCTCATTCAACAGCAGAACAGGAGAAATTTTATGTATAAAATGCTCTTGTAATGCCGGCGGAGGTGAAAAATGCAAACATATCCTCGCAACTATTTTTTATTGTTACCGGTAAGATTCTAATCTATAAATGTCTAATATTTGCATTTCAATTTTTATATGAAAATTAATTTTTTACAATGATTGTAGTAACGTTTTAACCTGCACTGATATCAAATATACCTGGAAAGTGAAACCTCACGAGGTATTAGAAACATTCGAACCGGAAAAATTTTAATTGGTTTTAAATCAAATGCTAATTTACTTCGGAGGTTAATATTTATTAACTATTTATGACTTTGAATGAATATAAAATAATTGAGACAATATTTTATTAAAATAAAATCTGAAAAATGTTATCTAATAAGGAATTTCTGTTTGGCACACGTACACGAATTACAAAAAAAAACAAATGACTGTTCAAGAATAAATAATTTTATCTGAAATAATGTAATCTTCTTTTTTTTAAAATGTTTAGAACAAACTTTAGCTTCAATTGGGATTTTTCGTTGAATTCGGAGAACTATTTTTCCACATTTTCAGTCTGTCAACTTTTTCCACTTGCCCAAATGCATTAGTAATATTTACATAACCCTCATTCGCTTTTGGAAATGTATGCAGGCGACTTTCACAATTGTAAACACAGTATTTTTTTTCGATTTTTCACGAAAAGCAAAAATTTCGGTGTTCATTTTTAAGACAATTTGTAATATTAATTTACACAGACACTTATGACAGATTTAAAAATGCGCCTGAAGTTTAATTCCTGAAAAAGCCGCGAGATGTGTATTGAATAGGTAAGATCCTAATAGTAAATATCTAAATAATAAATGACTAAGCAGTAAATGATTTTGCTGTTAAATAGCGAATCGTGTTGTGAGTTGTACCAAAGGCTTTACTCTAGTAATTTAAATATGGTAACAAAGTTTTAATTTAAGAAAACAATAAAATATATGTAAATAAGCCCGTTTTTCTAAATTCGTGTATCTCGAGAATTGAAAAATTTGAATTTCAAATCTTTGGTCAACGTAGTCCAGTCTAATTGTTACTTCATTCTATAGGTAGAATGCTAACTTGTGATGTATTCAACCTCATTTGCATTGTTTCCGACAAACTTTTTTTTAATAATTGTGCCAGTTCAAGGGGCGGTTTAAGAATATGCTAGATTACGTATGTCGTTAGTTCAAGCGTGAATATCTGGTTGAACAATTTGTCCCTTTTGTTACGGAATATTTTTGTTTATTTTAACATACCTTTTTGGAATAGCAAAAGAATTATGTTAGACTTAATTTCTATACGTGTTTGGCTACATTACAGCTTCTTCGGTCGAGGTTCGATATAGACCAAGAGTGAGACCCGATGTTTTGATCTATCGACTAACCGTCTGCCTAATTGTTTATTTTATCAGAGAGACTCGAAAAAAAGCCTTTAACGTTGATTTTGCTACATCCAAAAATTACTGTCGTTTAACCACTTAAATCAAGTACCATAACATTTATTGACACTAAAAAAGTCGAGCGTCCCAAAGAGCAGACGCCGCAATAGCAACAATACTTTTTATCTAAATTAATTTTCTGACCTCAATTTTCAAAGAATCTTAGTAATTTTTTTTTAAATCTTCGTTCTTGACTTCTCTATGGATCTGTCTGAGCGGAGTTTTGATTATTTACCTTGATTTTTACTAATTTATTAATATATATTGCTTTGTTGCCCAAAAAACACCTTTTTAGGCAATAAAATGAGCCTCAGTCATGCAATTGTCAAGAAATCTCAATAATTTTTTTATAATCTTCATTTTTGATTTCTCTATCGATTTATTTGGGTGAATTTTTGATTACCATATTTTTTCAATATATATTGTTTTTTTTTTTCAAAAAACGCCTTTTTAGGCAATGAAATGAGCCTTAGTTACGCACTTTTTAAGGAATCTCAATAAATTTTTTTTATGATCGTCGTTTTTGATTTTTCTATCGATCTATCTGGGTGGATTTTTAATTAATTACCATGATTTTTATTAATTTACCAATATATTTTGCTTTTTTTTTTCTTCAAAAAAAACATCTTTTTAGGCAATAAAATGAGCCTCGGTAACGCAATTTTCAAAAAATGATTGATGGTAAAGACCGTCAAGCTCTTACAGGCACGATTTTTTCCCAAAGGTGCTCTATATGCAATGCTCTTCCGAAAGAAATGAAGAAATTAGAAATTATTAAGGAGATGGTGGTGAATGTAGAAGCGTACAAGTACGGTCTTCAACTCTCCATACATGCATAAAGAATATGGACTGGGTTCTACATTTAGCATATAAAATACCTTTAGGAAAGTGGAATGAAAGACGTACCCAGGATGAAAATACTTTGTTGGAGAAGACAATTAGTGAAATTCAGAATAACATTCAGAAAGAATTGTGTACACTGGTTGAGTGTGTCAAGCAAGGAGCAGGTAATACGAATAAAGGCGATAGAGCCAGGAAGTTCTTCCAAATTATAACGTTATTGCTAAAATAAAAGGTGCAGATAAAGATTTTATTAAGAGGCTTTACATTATTCTGCAGCTAATAGCATCGAAAAATGGTATTGACGGTAAGGACGTTCAAAAAACTTCTGCATTGAAACAGCCAAGAAATATGTAGAGAAGTACCCGTGGTACCCAATGCCTTCTTCTTGCCATCGTCATACACAACACACACTTTGCGACTCTACCTTCACGTGATGTATCCTGGGTAATGCAAAAAAGTCCGCAAATTTCAGGGGCAGATTCAAATCTTGACCAATTTTCAATTTTACTTTAACTTTCTTAACCCTAAGCATATATATATATATATATATATATATATATATATATATATATATATATATATATATATATATATATATATATATGTATATATATATATATGTATATATATATATATATATATATATATATATATATATATATATATATATATATATATATATATACATATGTATATATATATATATATATATATATATATATATATATATATATATATATATATATACATATGTATATATATATATATATATATATATATATATATATATATATATATATATATATATATTTATATATATATATATATATATATATATATATATATATATATATATATATATATATATATATATATATTAATAAGTATAATTTGGTCTATTAGGTTACGTTTGATTTATAATTCGTTGAGCTTAAAAAAAATTCATAAATAGATTTTTCTACATTAGGTTATGTTAAGTTTAGTATATATACACATAAATAAGTATATTCTTAGGCATAAGTTATTTATGGTTTTAAATTCGTTGGATTATAATGTAATAGGTTTATCTGATCATTTGTCTTCTTTACACAGGATTTTGATAGGTTTGATGTTCTTAGTGTAAATGGCTAAAAACTATATTTATTGAAAGATGAGTTCAAATCGTGACCAATAATTAAATATCCGCCTAGACAGATCGATAGAGAAATCAAAAACGAAGATTATAAAAGAAAAATTTTGAGAATCCATGAAAATTATGCCTTTTATTGCCTAAAAAGGTGTTTTTTGGAAAAAAGCAGCATATATTGATAAATTAATAAAAATCGTGGTAAATAATCAAAAATCCGCCCAGATAGACCGATAAAGAAATCAAAAACGAAGATTATAAAAAAATTATAGAGATTCCCTAAATATTGCGCGACCGAGGCTCATTTTATTGCCCAAAAAGGTGTTTTTTGGACAAAAAAGCAATAATGATAAATTATTAAAAATCATGGTAAATAATCAAAAAATCCGTTCAGACAGATCGATAGAGAGATCAAAAACAAAGATTTAAAAAAAAAAAATTGCTGTGGTTCCTTGAAAATTGTAGCCAGAAAATTAATTTGGGTAAAAATTACGTATTGTCGCCATGGTGCGCCGCCGAGACCGGACTCAGCTTAATTGCCGAAAAACATCGATCCATTTAACCTTATAAAATTAATCAATTTAGTGTGAGAGTTAAGAGGGACCCTGCGAAAAGCAGATGCCGCCAATACCGGATGACGAAGCTGGATCCCCTTTTTCCAGCCAAAAGCGGTCGTTTTTCAAGTTCAAAAACTCGAAAAATGACCTTTTTTGGCTGGAAAAAGCGGATTGAGCTTCGTTCTCCACACCAAACTAAATTTATTAATTTTACATGGTTAAATGACGGTCCATTTTTGGACCGACTTTCTTGGGCCCTAAAGCTGGGTCCGGTTTCGGTGGCTTCTGCCTTTTGGGGCGCTCGATTTTTTTAGTGTCAACAAATGTTATATTATTATAACTTCGCCTCCAGGTCGCTGGGTGGATTGAGTAGCTTAGTGGCCTGTTGCTGGTTCCAAACCGGGGCCAAGGAGGAGGGTTCCCAGATCAGCTCACAGAATGAGAGCTCTGCCTCGGAATAGGACGTAGTTAACTATGACGATACATGCAAGGACAAGGTTAAGAAATTGGAAAGGACGGGATGTTATGAGACTAGCAACTTGGAATATTAAATCTATAAATGGAAGAAACCAGGAAGTGGAAAAGGAAATCAGAGAACACCAAATAGACATATGCGCGTTACAAAAAACAAAAAAGAAGGGGAAAGGGCAAATGATATTGGGAGAATATATCCTGCTTTACAGTGGTGTGGCAAAAGACCAGCGAGCAAAGGAACGAGTAGCCCTAATGATTAAGAAAAAATACATAAACTAGTTAATAAAGTATCAATACATATTGGAGAGAATAATAATGACTAAACTAAGAATAAACAACAAAAAGACAAATGTAGTGGGAATTTATGCACCTGAAAATTGTAAACCAGAAAAAGACAGGGCACAATCCTATGAAGACCTCCAGAAAATGATAGATGAGATACCAGTCAACGAAATCATAATAATAATGGGTGACTACAATGCAAGAGTTGGAAATGAGGCAATACCAGGAGTTAAACAGAGATTTAATGAAAACATAAAAAATAAAAACGGGGAGCTTATGATAAATTTCTGCACCACAAACGAGTTGAGAATAAATAATACATACTTTGACCATAAGGAGCAATATAAATATACATTTGAGAACACTGGAGGTAACAGATCAATGATAGATTATATCCTAACATCCACGCCATGTATTAGATGTAAGAAGCTTTACATCCCCAAACGTAGGAAGTGATTATAATTTAGTTATGTGTAAACTAAGGTAGAACATAAGAAACACAAAGCAACACCAAAATAAGGAACTGGAAAAAAAGATTAAAATAGAACATCTACAAGAAGGATCAACGAGAGACCTATATTAGAGAAGACTGAAAGAAAAAATCAGAATAAATCAAATAAATGACTATAATATTATAAATGACGGTTGGTTAAAAATAAAAACATTTGTAATAGAAGTTACATATGAGGCATTAGGGACTAAAATTGTCGATAAAACTAAAAAAATGGAGAACAAAAACACCATGGTTCAGTGCAGAAATCGAAGAGAAATGTCGTGAAAAGAAAGAAAGCTATCTAAAGTATGGTACAGGTCAATCAGGATAGATGAAGCCTACCAAAGACATAAAAGAATACGAACAGAAACCCACGAATTAGTAAGAAGAACAAAAACGGAATATTGGGAGAGATACGCAAAGAAATTAGAATCAGACTTCTATGGTCAACAAAAACAAATTTGGAGTATCACAAGACAGCAGAGAACTGAGATGAAAGAACTAATAGAGTGTACACACGTGAAGAAAGGAACATGGGTAACATATCTTACAAAATTATATAAAAGGAGTCAGAGTATTACTCTGCCACAAACACCAGAGATAATGATAAACGAAGAAACATATATAACGGAAGAAGACGTAATACAAGTAATGGAAAAATCAAAAAACAGTAAATTTCCCGGCGGAGACCAAATAGCTAATGAACTACTAAAATATGGGCGACCCTCTCTTGTTAAGCAACCCCAAACACTTATACAGAGGATTATAAGATCAAATAGAATCCTAGATGAATGGAGAACAGCCACAGTTATACTAATGCACAAGAAGGAAGAAAGAGAAGATCCAAATAACTATGGAGGCATAAATCCACTAAATTGTACACTGAAATTAACAACAAAGATTATTACAACAAAAATAAACGAGAGAATACAACTGGAAGAAGAACAGCAAGGATTCAGAAGTGGGCGCTCATGAACCGATGCCGTATTCATTGTGAGACAGGTAAAAGAAAAACCCATAGAATACATTTCATCATATTTGTGCCTGATAGACTTAAAAAAAGCTTTCGACAATGTGCAAATAAAAGACGTTATTCATCTATTATATAACAGGAACATCCCATTAGACCTAATTAAAACTATCCAGAATATATATAAAGGCAATAAAGTAGTAGCAAGATTAGCAGAAGGAATCATAGAACTAGTCAACTATGAATCTGAAGTCAGGCAGGGATACTCTTTAAGGTAAGTCCTCTTCTATTTAATATTTTCATGGATGAAATTATAAAGAATGTCAAAAGAAAGAAAGGATATAGAATGGGTAATAGAGAACTTCAAATTATATGTTATGCAGATGATGCGATAATAATGGCTGAGACCGAGAACGATCTGCAAAATCTGCTATATGAATTCTACAAAGCAGTAAAATAATATAATATGTCAATCTCAATTGAAAAAACCAAGGCAATAGTAATAGCCAAAGAGCCAATTAGGTGCACGCTGGTGGTGGAAGATAAACCAATAGAACAGGTAATGGAGATTGATTATCTGGGCATCAAAATATCTAGTATTGGAAAAATCGAGGAAGAAGTAAAACATCAAGTCAACAAGGCTAATAGGATAGGGGGATGCCTCAATGATACTATATTTATAAATTAATTCGTCAAGACCCGATACAAGTATAATACAGAGGGTGATGGAATCAACTGAAATGAGAATATTTAGGAGATGTACAAATAAGAGACTGAGGGATAGAGAACGGAGTGAAAACATAAGATACGTATACAATATAGAAAATATCAACCAGTGGATAAGAGGAAGAAAGTGGAATGAGATCAACACATAGGAAGAATGGCAAACAACAGGATAGTACGGATAGCAAGAGACAAGTCACCGAATGAAAAAAGATCAATAAGACGTCCAAGAAAGAGATGGAGCGACGACCTATAGAGCAGGGAACAAAGAAAATAGGCAATAGTGTATAGCTATGAGTCGGAAGAAGAAGAAGAACAAATGTTATGGTACTTGATTCAAGTGGTTAAACGACTGTCCATTTTTGGAAATAGCCTTTTGGGTATTCTAGGACACGGAGGCCGCAATATCAGCGTTAAAGCCTTTTATTTGACTCGTCCGCTAGAATGAATAACTAGGCAGACGGTTAGTCGACAGGTGAAAATTTCGGGTAGCCCTCTTGGTCTAATATAAACTAAACTTCTTGATGAAAAATAAGACCTAAAATTTTTTGGTGTTATGTAAATGCAGGTATTTGCAACTATCCTAAATCACAAGAAAAATGTCTGTAGAATGTATTTTGGAAAAACAGAAGCAATACACACTAAATATATTATGTAAAAAGATTTAAGAGTGGGGAATTATTAGGTTCTATTGGGTCATTTAAAAACATAATTCAATTTTTATGTTTATTAATTTCCATGCTTCTAAATAGTAATAATCTTTTATTGACTACGTAGAGTTTTAAAGTTACTATCAAATATTTGGACTTCATCAATTAAATGTTCTGGATATACTGTCTTTTATATCAATACACTTAATATATTTGAATTATAATAAGAGAGACTTGGCATATACACAACAATATTTGGTTGACGTTCCACCCATTCGACAGTAACGTTAAAATCCTACACAGTCACTAAAAATTTAACTATTTAGAAAGTATGTAAATTATTAATCATAAAAATTCAAATATGCTGTTAAATAACCAAACAGAACTTACAGAACTTTTTGCATAAAATATTCAGTATGTATTACTTTTGTTTCTCGAAAATACATTTTATCGGCATTTCTGTTGTGGTTTAGGACAGTTACGAATACCTGCACGTACGACACCAAATAATTTTGGGTCTAATTTTTCATCAATAAGTTTAGTTTACTACGAACCTTGTCCGAAGAAGTTATAGTATAGCGAAACACGTATCATAATGCATAGAAATAAAGTAGAACTTAAGATAAATTCTTAATTTTTTCATTATTTATAATGTAATTCCATCAAGTATCCGTCAAAACAATATCAAAGATAACTTTTTGCTCTGTGGGTTGAAGTGTGTTGTGTTACCTAAAATAGAAATTTTAGTATCTTGGATGGTATTATATATTCAACGACAACGATAGAGACTTGGATACTATCTGGTCAGTCAATAAGTTTTGAAAGCGGAAATAAAACAATTAATGGGTCGAAATACATTTATTCTTCAGTATAATCTCTCTCAAGCTCAATACATTTTTCCAGCGATTTTCCAATTCATTTACCCTATCTCTGAAGAGGTTTTCTGTAAGACCTTAAAAATACCCATCTATGAATGCTATCACCTCATTATTTGTTAAAAAAACGCTTCCTGCGTAAACATCTCTTGAGGTTGGGAACAGAAGGAAGTAGATCTGGCGAATAGGGTGGATGTTCCAATAATTCGTACTTTAATCCGACCAGTTTTGTCGCTGCCAAAGCATTTGTGTGAGCAGATGCATTGTGATGACGAAAGGCCTTTACTCATAAATTTTGTCATCCAGCTGGTTGAAAAAGTTGCTCCTGAGATTGTTTTACCGGTTTGAAGGCAGCCAATTAACAAAATTCCTTTTGCAACCCAGAAAACTGACCCCACACTTTTCTTGGACGACTTTGATCACTTTGGCTGTTTTGGAGCTGAACATCCGGCTCAGTTCACTGTACGGTTTGTTGTCGCGGTTCAAGATCATACCGGGAAACCCATGGTTACAAATCGGCGTACAAAATCAGTTTTATTCGTTGTGAAACGATCCAAATGTTGTTTAGAAAGCTTTTCTCGACTCCCTTTTTGTTCCGATGTTAGATGCAGCACCCATCTTGTAAATAGCTTTCCCATATCCAAAATATTAGTTAAGATCTCATGTACTGATCCATGTGAGATGCTTATAGCCTCACCTAAATCATCAAATGTTAATCGACGGTCTTTCACTACCATATCTTGTACTTGCACAACAGTTTCTTCATTTGTTGTAGTTTTTGGATGCCCTGAACGTGGAGCATCATACACGGTTGTACGACCATGTTTAAACTCGAGTCCATTCATGAACAAGTGGAAATGAAGGAGTAGACTCTTTAAATCCTTTCATTAACTTTGCATGCATTTCAGTTGCCGATAAAGTTTCCAAAATAAAGAATTTTATCACTGCACGACTTTTTTTCCATTTTTAAAAAATACTCAAACACATCTACTTTAACCAGCTGATAAACAATGAATGAATTGACAAATCGACCTGAAATTTAGGACGTGTTCATGTGATAAATGAAGTTTCATAATGGTGTTCAATATTTGATTCAAGTGATGCTCCATAGGTGTCGCTTTGATAACCTATTGACTAACCTGGTGTTTTTATAGTTCTGTAATGATTCTATTAGAATTACTATATTTCATTAAATTATAGCTAATAATGTCAATACATGAAAGTGTAAACGTAAAGAGAATTGTTACTTCAACTATTCTTAAAATAATCAATTAATTAATTCAAGGCCGGAGTTTGTGGGCATTTTTTATCAGTTCTAACTAACTTACAAAAATGAGGCATATTTCAACAGTTGTATGTTTACTTTAAAAGTTCTGTTCTCTAAGAAGGAAATTATAAACTTCAACATATTTGTAAATTAATTGTGCTATAGATTTTTAGTTAAATTACATAGAACGTTTAAAATTAGTAACATTAGTAACATATATCATATAACAAAATTAAGTTGGGAATGTGGAATCTTTGGCACAATGACACTACTCAGTATATGTCACCACTAGACCAAACACTTTATTTTTGCACTCAACGCGCGTTTCGCTAACCATGTTAGCTTCATCAGGAGCGAGGATTGACTGTCAAGTGTTTGGTTACTGGTGACGTATACTGAGTAATATAACAAAATAATATATATATATATATATATATATATATATATATATATATATATATATATATATATATATATGCATGTACAGCGTGTTATAGAAATCACTTAATATATTGGAGCTGGTATATTCTTGTAGCAACACCAATTGAAGAAAATTCATCTTAGATAACGGATCTCAATATCAAAGTAAAAAATCGACCCTAAAGAAATGATGAAATGAAGTTTGCTACAAAACAAATAAACAGTATGACTAATTGTTAACAAGAACGTGATATTTATAATGTTTCTGTTATTAACTAGATCTTTCACAACAAATTTAAAAAAAAAACATATAAGTTTTATAACCTTTTAAAGTATTTAGAGACCTAACCATTAATTATATTTAAAGTTTTATATTTCAGTATTCTAATTACCGAAGGACCACTGTGATTTTTTTTTTGTTTTTGTAGAATTACAGCACAAACTAAAAATTTTAACCAATTTATCCCTAAATAGTTTATAACTGTATTATTATAACACTATAATCCGCCCAAAACAACTGATAGGAGAATGTAATGTACTAAAATTTCATTTCTTCATGCTCCATAACCTTAACCTATTTTAAAAACTTTTACCGGTTTATTTTTGCTTTGGTAAGTTTCCTGGTAGTTGATTTGAGCTAATTTCTCTTTTAATAACACTATTGTTTTAATACTACTGTTTTAATAAACTACTTTATAATTACCTTATAACGCCTAATTTATTGGAAAACCGTAAAAAATGCTGATAGAGACACAAAAACAACAAACCGTGTGTTATAGGTAAGGGATTCCATTAAGATATGCAACTCATTATATTCCTTTTAGTGCCTTAATAGTGGTAACACTTGCGCCTGGTTGAAATTTTCTGATATACATTCATGTGTAAAGTATAGCTAACTTTAAAGTGGTTTTATACTAGTTGGGGTTTATAAATATACGGTTCTGGTCTTATTTTATTTCATTTTGGGTTTAGAAAGGGTTAAAATGCAGCGAACGACTGCAGAGCTGTCCAGCATTATTTCGTGCCACGGACCAGCAGCTGAAAATGCACGACAAGCTAAGATATTGTATAGTCGTGATCTTCCTAACCAAAGAACTTTTGTTTCCGTCGTCCAACAATTAAGAGATCACGGAGCATTCCACCGCCATTGAGTTGCCAGACCCTAGTCTGGCAACACCATAACTGCAGCGGAGGAAGTGATATAAGCAGTAAAAGAAAATTCAAGAGTCAGCATAAGACGTCTTACAATGCAACTTGGAAGAACTTCAAGCTTCATTACTTCGTGAATACTAAAGGAAGAGAGGCTGTATCCGTTCCATGTTCAAAGAGTGCAGTAAAGCAAATGGTGTATAGTGAGCAAATTGAAAATATGGTTCAGGTATATAATCGAACAGAAATAGTTACAGAAGAAGTCAGAAATATGATACGTAGAACATATGCATGTTTGGAAGCAAACGGACATTTTCAACATCTTCCGTATTAAAAAATAGGTAAGTAAACCTTTGAATTTTATTAATTCACTTTTATTACTGACATTAGTTAAAATTATGGTTGGCGTTACCAGATTTTTTTCAACTTTTTAAAATAGTTTTGCTGTCAAAATTAATAATATTTCAACACAACTGTAAAGACTTATTCCTATTTTATGGTCTTGCATATATGGTATAATGGCACAAGTATATAAATAAGTCACTCTAATAAACTTTAAAATTCCATTACTAAACACCAAAAAAAAGTGAATAAAAAAAGTGACCTGTACAGAATAAATTAAAATATTCAGCTGCGGAATAAAATTCATTGTCGACAAGAATCCTCTTCACTTTGTCCTTGAAAGAACATAGGTTTTTAATATTTCTCCGGTGTTCTAGTAATGGCTTTTATACAATTAAAGGTCCCTTATGAAATAAGGAGATGTTATCAAGACTTTCAGTTAAGTTATTTCCACCCACTGTTGTCCAGTATAAGCCTTAAAAATTTAATGTTTCTTTTTAAATTTGATCTTTAATTTCTCTGTGATTTTTCTTTTTAATTTGGAGATAATCTACTACACTGTGACTGGAGACTCTGAAAAAATAACAATTTATATGAATATTTTTAGACAAAAATTGTAATTTTTTATTTCCTGCCATGTTTGGAAAAAAATATATATTGCATATATTTTTAAAACGGTCTATAAAGTTTTGTAAATAAATATATATGTAAATTCAATGAAATATTAAAAACAGTAAATATATCGTGCGGGAAACCACATCTGCGTGTGGTTTACTGGACAAAAAATAACAAATATTATGAAAAACATGTTATACGTTTTATGTAAATTTTAGGGTTTAAATAAGAAACAAATACTTTTTAAGCCTAATTTATTTTTTCACTTTAGCACTAAAAAATCTTAGATCTGTTAGAAGAAAATTATTTACCATTTCGGTATTATTTTTACAAATGTTATTTGACAAACGCTTTTGAAATTCAGTTTTCAGATAAGGTTAACTTAAACATCTTAAACGTCAGCGCCAGCAGAGTATAAACGCGGATGCTGTCGTGTTTTATAATCTGTTACTGCACTGCGTTACCAAGGAGTCTCTTTTGATAATGGCTCTAATGAATAAGAAATGTTCTTAATTTATTTATTTAAATATTATTGGTGTGCGACCTATTATCTGTTATTATTTTGATTTGAGAATCTATAATTGCTGAAGAAAATCGTGTGGCAGGCAATACAGCAATAATGCGCATGCGTCTGAACTACTTCGTAGAGTGGTAGCCTGTCAGGTGCGGGATGATTTGGCGGAAAATCCAGTTTCGCCTTTTTTTTAAAATTTTTTTAAAATGTTTTAATTTGAAAAAAAATTATTAAATGTCCTTCTTATGATATAGATATATAAATATATATATATATATATATATATATATATATATATATATATATATATATGTATGTATATATATATATATATATATATATATATATATATATATATAGATATATATATATATATATATATATATATATATATATATATATATATATATATATATATATATATATATATATATATATATATATATATTTATATATATATATATATATATATATATATATATATATATATATATATATATATATATATATATATATATCAGTGTTAATTTAAAGATAAAAAGTTTAAATGATAAAAATATTGTCATTTTGGGGGTTAATTTAAAAGTATATTTATATTACTACAGGAACAAACGAACACACCATGCGTTGCTTTGATAAAAGTTCCGCACTCGTGCCGCTCCTGGAGCGCTTTAAGGACTTCCCTGCAGCACGTGTGCTAGACCAAAAAAAAATTAAGGCAGAGTATAGAGAAGCGCATAGGTAAAAAAAAGAATTATGGTACATATAGCTTTCATCGACTTAGAAAAGGTAAAAGGATATATGGGAGAGCCTACAAAGGTGCGGAGTAGATAGAGAAATAACAGAAGTGATAAAAAGTATGTACGATACAACAAAAAAATAGGGTAAGAACAAATAATGAAGTCAGTCAAGAGATTTCGAAATAACAAGCGGCTTAAAACAAGAATGTGTGCTGAGCCCTTTATTATTCGCAATAGTGCTAAACGAGGCAGTGAAGAGAGTCAAGCAGAAAATGAGACCGATGATGCTAGGATACTACTTTTTGCAGACGATATGGTAATAGTAGTAGACACAGAAGAAAACCTACAGCACAACCTAAACAATCTAAACGAGGAATTGAATAATATATATGAATATAAGAATAAATATACAGAAGACGAAATCGATAATAATAAAACAAAAGAATAAAAAACACGACATCAGAATAAGTGGACTGACTATAGAGCAAGTTGAAGAGTTCAAGTACCTAGGATCAATAATAGAAGAAACGGAAAACTGGAAAAAGAAATAAACGATAAAATAGTAAAAGTAGGAAGAAAAACATTCCTCGAGAAAAGAGAAATAAGAGCAGATATAAAGATTAAGGTAGTTAAAAAAATAGTAAACCCCACATTACTGAACGGTACTGAAACATGGACCCTCACGAGCAAGGACAATGCAACGGAAATGAGATTCCTGAGGAAAATAGATGAAAAATCAAGAAGTGTCAAAATCAGGAACGTGATATTGAGAAACAAATTCAAAATAAAACCAATAGTGAAAAAAATTCAGGACAGACAACTGGGATGGCTCGGACACATACACAGGAAGACGGAAGAAAGACTAACAAAATGAATATATGAGGCACGAGTCCAGGAAGCAAATAGAAGAGGAAGACCTAGGAGAACATGGTGAAAGGAGGCAAGGAAGACTGCCCAGGAGAGAAATATTTAGTGGAGTGAAATTGAGAACCTGACAAAGAATAGAAAGGAGTGAAAGAGGCTGATCAACTCAACTCCATAGTCTTACACCTCACGGTAGAAAGACTTAGGAATAAGTAAAGTAAGTAAGTAATTTGAAAGTACATATACGGTTCTGCAATTTTTTTGAGTTTCTAAGAGAACGAAGTCTTCAAAAGTTAATTTCCAATATAAATCAAAAACTACAAGAGCTATAAAAAAAACTTTGAATAAAGAAACTTCGTAACTTATTTCTTTAAATACCCACCTGGATTTTACATTTTATTTTTGGAAAGCATTTTTTACCTTATTACTCAAATCTATATCTAAACGTTTCCGTGCTAAATATCCATTATAAGCATAATTTTCCAAGTCCGCTCCTGTATTTTTAAATTGGAAATGATAAAACATTTGCGGAATGAGCTTCTAGAGCTAGAGAATAATAGATGTGTGTCATGTATTTAATAAATGATTTACTATGGGACTGAAGGTTTTATTTAAATAAGCTACCACCATTTTTGTTACCAAGCAATACACTTTTTTTTAATTTTTTACAATAAATAGTTAAAATTGAAAATCTGATATAAAAAAAAGTTAAGGGTTAAGTTTAAATTGAAGCTCTGTAAGCTTTTAACAAATAAAGACTGGTTTAACGCTACAAAAGTAAAGTTGAGAATATGTTAGTTTTGTTGTTTTATTTATTAATAATACTGTTAAAGGACGTCAACAAAAAAATTTAGAAGACGTAAATTAGAAGTGTAATAAGAGCAAGAATGTTTCATTACGTAAAATTGAAAAAGAAAATGGAGTAAGAAAAGATTCTGCAGAGACAATTTTACACAGCAGCTATTTTAAACTCTATTATTGTCACATCTACGTTAAAATGATTATTATTAAAGGACATATATACAAGTATTAGAAATCTACATAATATGACCAACATACAAACGGTACGAGAATACTTGGAGCAAACTTCCAAAAAGTTTTACCGATACAAACCGTAAATATCGACATTGACGTAAGACTTGACGCAAATCAGAACTATACATAATCCCATACATAAACCACTATACCACAGATCATTAATTTATTTCGAAGCACCATAGGGTTTGCAATGAATGTAATTTGGACGAGTTAGGATGCATGTAATAAAGAGATAACTCATAACTAGCGTTCGGCAGCTTGAACGCCTAAAACCTTTGGTTAACTAAAACTAATAAATAGGATAATATAAATTGTACAAAATATAGAATATAATTTAATAAATTTAAAGCTTTAAACCTCATTGCTAGTGAAGTGCAGTAAAATTAGAAATGTGTAAAAAAAAGTGTACATAAATTAGATTAAGATATATACATATATATATATATATATATATATATATATATATATATATATATATATATATATATATATATATATATATATATGTATGTATGTATGTGTATATATGTGTATATGTATATCAATTATATCAATTATAAATGTAAATATGTATATAAAATAGACTAAGCTACATCACAAATAAACAAAAAAAAATGTAAATAAAAGGGTGAATGTAACATATTGGTATGATAGAGAGTATGGGAGAAAAGGAATGAAAGGAAGAAGAATGACAGCAATTAGAATAGAAATGTTAAAAGTAAATAATTTTGCTACAATGCACCTGATCATATCAAGCTGGATTTTTTCTGTCGTTTTTTCCCCAGTAAACAACAACTTAAAAATCGCATCAAATATAAACAACTAATAGTAGAAACACCTTTTATCATAAAATAAATAAAGAAAATATCATGTAAGACCTTGTCGGAAATGATAATTTCATAAAGAGACACACAAGGTTCTAATACCAATGGCAGAACACCAGCCGCCGTAAGGCATTCCATACGAATGAGGATGCCGTTAAAGCACCCTATATTCGTAGAATCCATAGAATATAAGAGAAAATGTATTTCAAATCTTCTAAGGACATTTTGAATAATAGAGAAATTGTTGAATTTGAATGGATTACACAGCCCCACAAAAAAAAAGTGGGGTATACTTTTGATGCGATATATCAGATCCGTAGTATTTTTGCCCGCTGATCACGAACTGTAATACAGTTTCAGTGAAACTAAATAAAGTGGAAATTTGACAATATTAGTCTTTCATTACATTCGTTATGAATTTCCATCAAGTAACAGCCACAACAATTCAAAAAAAAAAAAAAATACTATAGAACATTTAGCGAAAAGTGATTAAAAACGCAAGGTTATACCTAAATAATACTGATGAATATTCTCAACATTTAAACTAATAGATCAAGTTTTCTTATAAATTTGTAATTCACATTATATTTGGTCTCATAAAAATTATGAAGAGAAATTTTTGAATATTAAAAACATTTCGTGTTCATAATTTTTAGAATTGTAAATGTAAATATGCCGAAATTAAGAGACATCTTTACTTTTTTATTCAAACTAATTATCATCCTTTTATATAAACTAATTAAGAACAGCATGAATAAAAAATAATTATTTGTGTTTTAACTTGTTTATTACAGAACAAATTTAAATATATTCTCGTTAAGCCCAGTCTTGTAAAACACAGATATAATTAGCTTTTGCTAAAAATGTAGCAAGCGTTTTAACTTTTTCCATTTTTTTACAAATTAGGGCCACATTTAGGAAATTAGGCTTATGATAAATATTTCGATCGAAAATGTTGGGATAGAGGATACATTGTTATATTTTAGATAAAACAAGATTTCGAAAAATTAAATAAGAAATCCATGTCCCTAGTTAAAAGAAAAATAAGTTGCTGTTGGGCCTTCGCAGTGATTTTCACCTCCTCCCAAAAATGAACGCATTTTTCGAGAGAACACACGTCCAAAGTGATTCACCGCTTAAAGAAGTAGTAACTTCATTGGCGGAAGATGGGTATAACATCGACATTGAAAAACTTGTGTTTCGTTTTGATAAGCGGCTAAATAACAATGGCGATTATGTAGAACTTGTGAATGTGTGAATGAACGAAATAATGTGCTACGTTTAGTATTGTTGTAAATAAAGTTATATATATATATATATATATATATATATATATATATATCAAGTGTACAAGTATGAAATGCGGATTTCAGACAACAGATGGTGCACCAATGCAGTTTGTGCTATAAAGATTTGACACTGCGCCGTTTTGTTGTGTCATCAACAAGTGTCAGACGCGCACGAGTGATAAATTGGAAAAGTGTGTGCATAGTGTTGTGTTGTTGTGTTCAATATGTCGAAATTTATACCGAACGAAGAGCATTCGCGGACAGCATTAATTTTTTGTCTTCATTTGAAGAAAACTGCTGTTGAATCATAACGATTACTTCAAGAAGCTTGTGGTGAACATGCTCCATCGCAAGATACGTGTGTACGATGGTTTCGGCGTTCAAAAGTGGTGACTCCGATGTTGTAAGCAAGGAACGTGGAAAACCGCCAAAAAAAATACGAAGATGTGGAATTGCAAGCATTGTTGGACGAAGATGATTCGCAAACACAAAAACAACTCGCAGAGCAATTGGGCGTTAGTCAACAAGCTGTTTCCAATCGGCTACGAGAGATGCGAAAGATTCAGAAGACCGTAGATGGGTACCACATGAGTTGAACGACAGGCAAATGGAAAAGCGCAAAAACACGTGTGACATTTTGCTCGCTCGGTACAAAAGGAAGTCGTTTTTGCATCGTATAGTTACAGGGGATGAAAAGTGAATTTATTTTGAGAATCACAAGCGCAAAAAATCATGCGTAGACCCAGGCGCACCATCCACATCGACCGCAAGACCGAATCGCTTTGGCAGAAAGACGATGCTCTGTGTGGTCTATTATGAGCTGTTAAAACCTGGGGAAACGGTTAATACTAAACGTTACCAACAATTGACCGATTTGAACCGTTCGCTGCTTGAAGAAAGGCCAGAATGCCGAAAGGCAACACAAAGTCATTTTTCTTCATGACAATGCTCCATCACATACGGCAAAACCAGTTCGCGACATGTTGGAAGCACTCAGCTGGGAAGTTCTACCCCTTGCGGCTTACTCACCAGACTTGGCTCCTTCCGATTACCATTTGTTTGCATCGATGGGTCACGCACTTGCTGAGCAGCGCGCTTTGGTCGGTACGAAGATGTGAAAAAAATGGCTCGATGAAATGTTCGCAGCAAAAGGAGAAGATTTTCACTGGCGTGGTATTCACAAATTGCCCCAAAAAATGGGAAAAATATATAACAAGCGATGGAGCATACTTTGAATAAAGCACTTGTTATCATTCTTCCAAATTTAACATGTTTTTTTTTAGAAAAAAAAATCCGCATTTCATACTTGTACACCTGGTATATATACCATACAGAACAAAATTAAGTATATTCTCGTAAAGCCCAGTCCTGTAAAACTTAGCACAGATATAATTAGCTTTTCCTAAAAATGTAATCTTTTTCCATTTTTTTAAAAATTATGGTCACATTTAGGAAATTATTCTTATGATAAATATTTCGAACGGAAATACTGGGATAGAGGATACATTGTTATATTTTGGATAGAACATGATTTTGGCAGTGTACTGCTCAGTATTCCGTTTCACAGTGCTAACTATGGTTATTACAGTCCTCTCATGAGAACGTGTCGATTATTTAATACATACAGCCTTGATCCCTTCAGTTGTAGTGTTAGCGAATTTAAAACGCTTGTAAGTGCGATCGGGATCTGAGATGTTAAACTGTTATATGCTTGTTTTTTTTTTCTTCTCCTTTTTCACGTTATGAATTGTATATGTACATTGTGTTTTAACATTATTTTGTTTTTATATTACTATTGTAATTTTGTTTTTATATTACTATTGTAATTGGCTCGTCCGTTAAAATAAATAAATAAATAAATAAGAAATCCATGCCTCTAGTTAAAAGAAAAATAAGTTGCTGTTGGGCCTCCGCAAGTTAAAGGTTTTATGTATATATATATATATATATATATATATATATATATATATATATATATATATATATATATATATATATGAGGGTCTTCCAGAAAGTAAAGAACTATAGGATATGTCTCAACAAAAACAAAAGACATCAAAACAAAACTTTATTTACCACAATAATAAATGTAACACTACTTTTCTACATAATCGTCATTACTATTTAGCCGCTTATCAAAACGAAACACAAGTTTTTTAATGCCAATGTTATATTCATCTGCCGCCAATGAGTAAATCCATGAAATTACTGCTTCTTTAAGCAGTGCGTCACTTTGAAAGTGTATTCCCTCGAAAGGCGCCTTCATTTTTGGGGAAAGGTGAAAATCACCAGGCGCCAAATCGGAACTGTAATGGGGATGGTCAAAAACATCCCACTTCAAACGTTGCAATTTTGTTGTGTTGCTGCAGCTGCATAAGGCCGAGCATTGTTATGAATGAACACAAACACTGTAGACAACATTCCACATTTCTTGTTTTGTATAACGCGCTAAAGTCGTCAAAGAATGTCACAGTAGGCTGCTGAAGTTATAGTCGTCCCACTTGGCATGAGTTCCGCTAGGAGTAAGCACTCGCGGTCCAAAAAGATAGTTGCCATTACTTTCCTCATATTCAAGTTTGGCTTTGCTCTTCTGTTTTTGGAAGGAGAATGCGCGTGATGCCACTCCACGGACTAGCGTTTGGATTCGGGAGTTTCGTATGAAACCCAAGTCTCATTTTCCGTAACAACGCAAGTGAGAAATGCTTCACCATCTTTCTCATATCGTCTAATGAGAGCTGCTCCCATTCGTTTTTTCTTGTGGACTTCTGTCAACTGTTTGGGAACTCAGCGAGCACACATTTTTTTGTAGCCTAGATGTTCTCTGACCACTTCATGTAGAAAAGATCTCGAAATTTCTGGGAAAGCTTCATATAATGAGTCCAAAGTAAAGCGCCTGTTCTCCTGAATTTTTTGTTCAACTTTTTTTTTCAAGTCGCTCGTTACGAGTGATGGCTCGCCGTTGCGCTCTTCATCGTGCACGTTTGGTCTTCCTTCGTTGAACATGATACACCATTTTCTAACAGAAGACTCATTCATTGCATTTTCACCATACATCTGCCCACTTTGCGCATTCAAAAACCGAATAAGGCTTTGCGGGATTTTCTATTGCGGTCGCCGTTTAGAAAAAATGCCAATGCATAGCAACAATACTCAGCTCAGACTGAGGCAGGAAAGGGAGCTAACAGGCAACCATGTACCGACCTTCAGACGATACATGTCAAAATTTCATGACATTTCGACGATTATTATTTTTTATTCATGCTGTTCTTAATTAGTTTAGATAAAAGGGTGATAATTAGTTTGAATAAAAAAGTAAAAATGTTTCTTAATTTCGGCATATTTACATTTACAATACTAAAAATTATGAACACAAAGTTTTTAATATTCAAAAATTTCTCTTCATAATTTATATATATATATATATATATATATATATATATATATATATATATATATATATATATATCTTGGCTAACTGGAACCACCTCTTTTATGCATTTCACTGAACGTCGTCTTTTCATTTTGTCAACGGCCGTTCCACACTTCTCTTTGACTCCCTTAGTCTCCACTGTAACAAAACAGACTCGAAGGCGTTTGGTACTACCAGCTGTGAGGACTGTTGTTTCTAACGCATATATTGTCACAAGCATCGTAGATTTCTCACTTTTGGCTCATAGAGATAGTTAGTTGCCAGATATTGCTAAGCTTTCCAAAGGCAGTCCACGTCAGGCTTATTCGTCTGGCGAACTCGGCTCTGTGGTTGTTTTTACTTAGCTTGATATGATGTCCCAAGTCGACATATTCTTTTACTATTTTTAAAGTTCAGTTCTCTATGACAACAACCATATTAGATTTATTCATGATCTTGGCCTTCTGTAAATTCATTTTCGGACCCACAAGTTCCGAGCTCAGCTCTTGTAACATTGTCTCCAGATCATCTGCGTCGCTGCTGAGAAGGACGATATCATCCGCGTTGATACTTTCCATCTACGTTGATCCCCTTTTGCTCCCTGGATAAGTTCTTAAACACTTAAATTATTTTGGTAATAGGGTACAAAGATAGACATTCACTAAGATTAACCTAGATAAGATAAGAAAAACAAAGGATAATGGAAAGTCGAATATGCAACATGACACTGAGACATAAATAGCGAAAGGAATTGATTGGAAATATAACCAAAGGAGGAGATGTGGTAGAACAGGTCGCAAAATTAAAATGGACATGGCAAGACACTGAGAACGAAATCAAAACCAATGACGGAATTGATAAATAGAGAAATACACACCATACAGAGGAAGAGTACGAATTCATTGCACTGAAGATATTAACAAACTTGCATGCTTGATAGGGAAAGAAAAGCACAAACTAGAAGATGAACGAATCAAAATTCATTGTTATAACGAATAGATAAATAGTTGACGTTAAAGTATAAAATATATAGAATTGGGCAGGTGCATGACATACATCTTTATTTGCAATAGAAATTTCATTATCGTTTTGAAACGAAACCTTAAATATATGATTCTTTCTGCTATGCATAAGTTTATTCTGAGCAAGTCTTTAGAGAGGCACTGGAAGAGGCTGATGGAGGAATATTGCTTAATGGGGAGCGAATAAATAATATTCGTTATGCTGATGGTACGGCGGTTATGGATGATAATTTAAAGGGTCTGCAACATTTTATGACAAAATAAATGAAGTGAGTAATTTATACCGCCTCGAGCTTAATATGAACAAAACAAAGTACATGGAAATTAGCAAATCTCCAGTTCCTGCTACCTTGTTGATGGTTAATAATCAATAAATACAAAGAACTCCACAATATTCATATCTGGGTACCATGAAAAACGAACAGTGGGATTACTCGCAGGAAATTCGTTGCCGTATCAAAAAAGCTAGAGCAGTGTTCCTCAAAATGAAGTCACTTTTCAAAAGCTCAGCAATAAACTTCAGCACAAAAATAAGACTCCTAAGATGTTATGTCTTCAGTGTCCTTTATTACGGTGTGGAATCTTGGACGCTGACTAAAGCCACTTCTAAGAAACTTGAAACATGGCTCTATCACAGAATTTTTAAAATTTCTTATACTGGCCATATTACCAGCTAGGATATCCTACGTTGCATGAACAAGAAACTGGAAATTATGGATACTGTTAAACTAGGAAAATTTGAGAATTTAGGACATATAATGAGAAATTGCCTACAGATATGGTTACTACAGCAAATACTCCAAGGAAAGGAATTTGGAAAAATAATACCAGGACGCAGACGCATCTTCTGGCTGCAACAATCTGCGAAATTGGTTCTCAACAAATACTACCGGTCTTTTCAGAGCTGCAGTGGACAAAGTCATAATAGCCAGAATGATTGCCACCATTTGAACCGGATAGGCACTTTAAGAAGAAGTTGCGTAAGTTTATATTCCATAACACCGCTGTGAGCTTGCCAGGAGTAAGTATCTTTATGGCCAACGAAACTATAGTAGTAGTTTAGTAATTTACGAAATGTACTTAAATTAATATTTAATTATATCCCCCAACAGTAAGTTGAATTTTAAATTTAATTACCCCCGTCAGCTTATTTTTTAATAATATTTCTTAGAATTTCTCTGCCATGTCATGTTGCTGTATGTCTACGGAATTTATTATTTTTTAATTCATGCTGAAGTTTTCTGTAAAATAATAGAAATCATACAAGCGAAAAATCTAACGTTTTACGTTTGTGAACTGCAAAAGAAATATTCGTAGCGAATTAGTTATTATTACCATTAATTCAATGAGTTGAAATGTCGCCGGAAAACCAATAAAAACTGTTTACAGTGCTGCTATACTACTAATTTTTAATAGTCTAAAAACTTATTGTTTAGTTTCCAAGTAAGATAAAATTAAACGACTTTCTTCTTCTTTCTTTATTTAACAAAAAAAAAACCATTAGGACTATCAATCATTTTAAACATTTATTTCAGAACTTATAAGTCGATGATGGACATTTACACGTTTAAGTTTTTAAGATTTTTAGCAATATATTGAAAATTGTGGTGATACGAGGGATGCCTTTTAAGTTTTTACAAACGACCAGTAGATGGCGCTATTGAGATGTGACATTACCATTGCAAAATGTGACATTTGTTATTGTTAAAACAGTGGCAGCTCAGAAATTGGCCAAGAGAGTGTTTAAAAAAAACAATTTCACGTGAAGTGTAACTTTTAGTAATTAATCGCCATCAGAAAAGATTGTTTACAATTGGTTTGTAGAATTTCGCCATAGTCGTGCTTCCATCAGTGATGAATTCGGTTGTTGTTCCAATAAACATCGATGCTATGCGCAACATGATTGAAAAGGATTTGTTTGTGACTTACCCTAAGATAGAGGTATCCTTAGGCATATCGAAGACTGCAGTAGCTGTGAAAAAGGTCCGTTCCCGATGGATTCCGCATAATTTGACCGAACAGGCTCGTGTCAATTGGTGCAAGGAAATGCTCAAAAAATTTGACCGAAGATATGTAAAGTCCGTATACAACATCGTAACAGGAGACGAAACTTGGATCTATTCGAACTAGCCGGAAACTAAGCAACAATCAACTGTTTGGGTGTTCCAAGATGAACGGAATCCAACAAAAGTGGTCCGTTCGCAAAGCACTTTCAAGAAAATGATCGCTTGTGTTTTTTTTTTATGTGTCGAGCACACCTGCTGCAGGGAAGAAGTCCCTAAAGCACTACAGGAGCGACACGTGTGCGGAAAAAGCGATTGACGTTGTTCTTGAATAGCTGTAAATTGTACTCGGTGGGAAACACAGTCCTGGGCAAATTATTCCAAAAGGATGATGTTCTCCATATAAACGACTGCTTGAAAAGCGTTGTAGGAGGAGTAACAAGCTGAACCTCATACGGATGTGAAGTATTAGCGCGATGTGTACTTCTAACATGCACCGCTCTGGGAGGGATTAAGCGGGCCACATCCTTTGAACACTTTCCATGAAAATACTTGTAGAATAGGCTCAAGTCGCCAACCGTTCTTCGATGTTCCAGCGAATCAAGGCCGCCGGTCAGTTCCGGGTCTCCAATCAGACAAACAGCTCTTCTCTGAATAGAATCCAACAAATGCAGTGTATGTTTGGGAGCGGAGCCCCAATAATGGGAGCAGTATTCCATAGTTGGTCGAATTTGAGCTTTGTAAAGAATTAACAGTTTTTGTGGAGTGTAAAGCTTTCTGGTTCGAAATAATATTCCCAACTTTTGAGAAGCTCTCCTTGCTATGCCTGCAACATGTTCATGCCAGGACATATTTGCTCCCAAATTAACGCCCAACAAATTGAGTGACGATGTTAGAGGAATGGAGTGCTCTGACACAACTATGTTGGGTTCAGCAACGTTAACTTTTTTAGAAAAAACTGCTGCCTGGGTTTTTGTAGCGTTAAATTCCACTTGGTTACTGTCACTCCAAGATAAAATTTCTTCCAGGTCTTTGTTAAGTTGAATGACTTCCTGCTGTCTGCGGATATTCGTCTGAGTAGCCGAAGTCCGAGCGTTCAAAGTGAATGAAGAGATAAGCGTACTGTCATCTGCAAAGCTGTAGATTGGATTCTCAGTCTTTTCCAGCAGATCGTTAATGTAAATGAGAAAAAGAGTAGGAGACAGTATGGAGCCTTGAGGTACACCGGCGTTGATAGTGAAGGTGTTAGGAAGAAATCCGTCGACTGCCACTCGTAAAGAACGCTCTCTGAGGAAACATGAGAGCCACAAACAGAACTTTTCAGACATACCATAAGAGCGTAGCTTAGCCAATAGCCCATCCTGACAAACACGGTCGAACGCCTTGGATATGTCAAGAGCAACCGCTCGAGATTCTCCAAAGTGTTCAATTGCGTTGTTCCAAACGTGTGTTACATAAGTCAGAAGATCTCCTGTTGATCTATTTTTACGAAAGCCATATTGATGATCGCTAATAATGTCGAATCCTTCAAGATATTTTAGAAGATGCTGATTGATAGCCTTTTCCATGACTTTGGTCGGTAGTTATTTGGCAAGGTCTTCTTGCCTTTTTAGGTATCGGCTGAACTCTGGCACATTTCCAGCAGGAAGGAAATATTCCCTTTCTGTAGGATAGATTGAAAAGTCTACAGAAAACTGGTGTTAGTTCTCTCGCACAGTTTTTGAGAACTATGGCAGGTATTCCGTCAGCGCCAGAAGCTTTTTTGGTGTCTAGCTTCATTAAAATACGTTTTATGATAGACTGTCTGCAGACAATATCGGGCATCCTTGACGGCACTATGGGAATAGTAGGTGGTGTTTTTCCTTGGAAAACGACAGTAGAATGTAAAGCAAAGAGTTCAGCCAACAAATGTAATGAAAGACTAATATTGTCAAATTTCCACTTTATTTATTTTCACTGAAACTGTATGACGCGTTTCGCTATACTATAGCTTCTTCTGATACAAAATGATAGTTTCGCTATACTATAGCTTCTTCTGATACAAAATGATATTTTGTGTCAGAAGAAGCTATAGTATAGCGAAACGCGTCATACAGTTTCAGTGAAACTAAATAAAGTGAAAATGTGACAATATTAGTCTTTCATTACATTCGTTATGAATTTCCATCAAGTAACAGCCACAACAATTCAAGGTTCTCAGCCAACAAGTTTGCTTTCTCAACAGGTGTCGTTGCAATAGAATTATCTGGTCGTGTGAGTGGTGGTATGGTGGATTTGGTGAAATTTTGACTGACTGCCTTAGCGACTGACCAAAAGGACCTGGAATTGTTGGGACAAGCGAGAAGTTTGTTTCTAATTCGTTGATTGTGTGCCTCCTTGGTTTCGTCGATAATTTCTTTGCATCTGTTTCTGGCACGAACAAAGGTGTTACGGTTTATGGTGTTAGGATTTTCACGGCATTGTCGGTAGGCAAGATGTTTAGAAGCAACAGTTTCTTTGCATTTTCGGTCAAAACAAGGTTTGTCGTTGGTAGGGCATTTCTTCGAAAAAAGGATGTAAGTAAGTTATACTGAACATGTTGCAACAATTGCTTTAGAGAATCGAAGAACAGTTAATGGTGACTAGTATACAACAACTTGTTTGCCAGAAGTCATCAAATAAATCAGGAAAAACAACCGAAAACGTCGCATCATTCTTCATCATGACAATGCCAGCTCTCACACAACGCGTCAAACGACTGATTATTTGACGGAGAAAAACATCGAATTAATATCTCATTGCCCCTATTCACTTGATTTACGCCTAACGAGTTCTTTTTGTTCACGAATGTCAAAAAAAATGCATGGACCGCGATTTTCATCACCTCAAGAAGCTTGTGAATACCTCCAAAACCATGTTTCCAGAATTAGTTCGAACGCATGCAAAAGTATATAAATCTCAAAGGCGAATATTTTGAGAAACAATAAAACGATTCCTACCAATTTTTTTTTTACCATTAAAAGGTATTGTAATAATATAAAGGTATAATAATAATATTGTAAATAAAAATAACCGGTCAAGTACAAGTAGGACTTACGCAATTAGTGTTCTGTACTATGATTACCTTTAAAATAAAAATTTTTGTTATGAAGGTATAAAATTATCAGTGACTTCATAAAACACACTTCAAAGGAATTTTCATTAAAAGAATTAAGAGCCCTGATTTAGGGCTCTTAATTCTTTTGTTTGTACATGTCTAGTCGGATACTGACTCTGCAGGCGAATCAGACCAACCGGAATAAGGTAAAAAGTACACGACATGTATACATCTTAAGATCCAATATGTATTTTCACGTTTTTTCTTAGACAATAATGTATAATAGGTATAGCAACTCAGCTACCTAATAGCCGATAAATCAATTTAACTTCAACTAGAATCTAGTGGTAAAAGTTTAAAATAAACGTTTACTACCCAAATATGTGTTTAATTATAAACAAATCAAATAAAATTAGTTTGTCTCGGTAGCTAATGCTTAAAGCAGTAGCTCATCGGCCCGGTAAAAATTACAAGTTTCAACGAAATAAAGTGTGCGCAAGTCTCATATATATTTTTGAACTTCGCTCAACCTTATGAAGACTATTCCAGAATTTTTAAAATGTTTTTGATTAATACTTTTGAAGATAAGGTGAGTGGACAGGGGTATTTTTACTATTTTTTTTTTTAAATAATGCAAAGAAAAGTGTGCCCAGGTATCATATATATTTTTGAACTCGTATTTTGACAAGCTTTCATTTGGCACCCCATCCGATGATCTTAAAAAAAAGATTTTTTTTGTACTTCCGATTTTACCAGTTAAGTCCCAATTTAACTTTCGAAACTACATGGCTTTGATTGGGCCATCAATTCCTAAATTTGTGACAAATTTCAACTTTCTATGTCAAATAGTTTCGGAGAAAATCGGGTGTGACAGGCAGACGGACGGACAGGTAGACAGACACCGAAGTAATGCCATAAGTGTTCCTAAAAATAGGATTATAGAAAAGCATCATAATCTGCTAAAAATTAAATCAAATATATTATAACACACAAATAAAAAGTAATCCCCTAAGAAATTTTATATTATACTATGGACCATCCACATCGTTGCTAAGGAAACTGCCGATCCAATTTAAGAGAGGGTTTTAAATTGTCATTCATAATAAGAAAGCGATATTTCATAGATTGGTTTTTATTTTTTTGAAAATGAAATGTATATTTTTGCAGAGGGCTATTCATTTTAACTCGTTTATTTGAAGAGGTAGTTAAAATGCTTAAGGGGTTACATAAACCTGGGCTCTGCAAAAAGTATGTACATTTAAAAAAATATATTTTAAAGTGAATAATACAAAAGAATGACGTATTGTACTTTAAATCATAAGATTTTTTTTTTTAAATATACATGGTGTCCCAGTATTCCGTGTACATAGAGTTACTCTTTGTTCTTGGCACCATACACGAGCATTAACCCAAGGAGAACCAGAGACACCTTCTCTGAACCCACTTGGACAATTCTCAGCCGGCGCGTCCACGTCGCGGGGGTGGGCCCGACTATCAAGTCGGTGGCTAAGTTAGGCTGAGGACCCAGTATAGCGGGGTATAACGCTTTACCCTTGCCCAGGGATACGGGTGAAGACCACACCGGCGCTAAAGGCACAGAAGAGTATTTTCAACGTGGCGGACTCGGCGTAAGTGGCAATCCAGCTTTTAGGAGATAAGTAAAAGCAAGGGCACCCTTTTGTCCTTAAGGCGGATGAACTAAAGTTAGTCAACGGCATAGGATGAGGAAAGCAATGGAAAACTACCTCATTATTTTTCCACGAGAATCTTATGGAATGGACGATGTATATTTGGATTTGGAGCAGGGCGACCCGACTAGCGATCGGCGCCGTGAGGTTTCCGGGCCTCATGGTGTGAAATGTGCTACCGGCCATATGTCCGTAGGAGACCAGGCGGTATATGGAAAAAAGGCGACTGGAATATCTAAAGATCCATACTTTAAACTTAGAACGAAACATCGAATAGCCACATGGAATGTGACAGGGTTACTGGAACCGGAAAAAAACTGGCCGTGGTAGAAAAAGAAATGGGAGAACACAATATAGATATCTTGGGACTGAGTGAAACACACTGGAAAGGTGAAGATGGAGGTCATTTCACCACGTCACATGGTAACACAGTATACTTTGCTGGGCAGAAAGAACAAAATTATAGTGGTGTTGCTTTTATTGTACCTTCGAGACTTGATAACTTAGTTTTGTCTTACTCAGGTGCTACAGAGAGAATAATCACCATAAAACTGGACACTAAACCGGTTAGACTCAATATAATTCAAGTACATGCCCCTACAGCAGCAGCAGATGATGATGTGATAAATGAATTTTATCTAAAACTGCAAGAAACAATGCGAAAAATCCCAACAAGAGAAATTACCTTGCTTGTAGGAGATCTAAATGCGAAAATTGGGGAAACAAAGAATGATGACCATCTAAGACATGTTATTGGGCTGTATGGAATGGGGAAGAGAAATGTTAGAGGTGAGAAATTGATCAACTTTTGTATACAAAATAAACTGGCTATCACCAATACCCTGTTCAAACATCATATCCGCCGTTTTTATACTTGGAAATCTCCAGGAGATCGATACAGATATCAAATAGATTATATAATGATAAGCCAAAGGTGGAAATCATCTATACTGGACACGAGAACTTACCCAGGAGCAGACTGTAATTCCAACCATCCACTTCTAGTTACAGTTCTTCGTATTAAATTCAAAGCTTCTCAAAAAAATATAAAGGTGCAACCAATGAAGATATATCCTCCAGAAAAACAACAATTTATGGAACTAGTAAATAAAAATATCCGAAATATCCAATATAATGAAGATCCTGGAAATAATGAAGAGATGTGGAACAAAGTGAAAACATCGATAAAAGATGCCCACGAAGAAATAGCATCCCTAAGAGTAAGAAAAGGTATTAAAAAATCTTGGATGTCTGCAGAAACATGGTAACTTATAGAGCATAGGAAAAACGTAAAGAAAACTGGACTAAACGATGATCAGTAGATAAAAGAGTACCAAGATTTAAATCGACTTATACAGAACAACTGTAGACAAGATAAGAATACATATCTCAATAACCAATGTAAAGAAGTACAAGCATATGCAGAGAAAAATCAAGTTAAAGATCTTTTTAAAAAAATTAAAGAGATAGATAAGGATTTCAAACCTCAATCTTGAGCAATCGAGGATAAAAATGGAACACTGCTTACAGAGAAAGAAAGAATAATAGACAGATGTAGAAAAATATTGTGAAGATCTTTATTATGATGCACAAGAACAAGACATACACCAACAGATCAATACCACGCAGCAAGAACCTGAAATAATGAGGAGTGAAGTAGAGGATGCTGTTAAGAAACTGAAAAGCAATAAGGCACCTGGCTACGATGACATCACGGGAGATATTCTTAAGGAACTAGATCATGACACAGTGGGGATGATCTATAAAATATGTAATAACATCTGGAAAACTGGAATATGGCCGAAAGATTGGACGACCTCTATAATAATACCACTACATAAGAAAGGCTCTACCCGTAAATGTAGTAATTATCGTACATTATCTCTATTATCACATCCAAGTAAGGTAATGCTACATATCATAAATAATCGTTTAAGATATTATGTTGACCAACAAATCTCTAGAGAACAAGCGGGATTCGTTAAAGGACGAGGCACAAGAAATCAGATTGTTAACATAAGACAATTGATAGAGAAATGTAGAGAGAATAATGTGTCTATGGTAATGTGCTTCATAGACTATAATAAGGCTTTTGATTTTGTCAACTGGAAAAAGCTTTGGGAGGTACTAGAGCAAATGGGTGTTCCTTATCATCTGATTAAACTGATTAAAAACCTCTACTTGGACAGCACTGCAGTGGTGAGAATAGACAATACAATATCCGATCAGTTTCATCCTCGCCGAGGTGTAAGACAGGGCTGTGTTCTGTCTCCTACATTATTTAATGTTTATGGTGAATTTATAATGAGAAATGCGCTGAATGAATGGGATGGTGGAATCCTAATAGAAGGTGAGCGAATAAACAACTTGCGTTACGCTGATGATACCACCATATTTGCAGCAACCGAGGAAGAGATGGCTACACTTTTAAATCGAATAGAGCAAGAAAGTGAGAAAAAACTAGGTCTGACCATAAATAAGGACAAAACGAAGCTGATGATAGTCGATAAGTCTGACCAAATAGTAAGATCCGACTTACCCAATGGCATTGAGAGAGTAACAACCTTTGTATATCTAGGATCATCCGTAAGTAGTATGGGAGGATGCGAGAATGAAATAAAAAGAAGAATATCTCTAGCAAGAAATGCTATGACGAGACTTACTAAGATATGGAAAAGTCCATACATAACTAAAGGAACGAAATTAAATCTCATACAGACCTTAGTATTTCCAATACTTTCGTATGGTGTAGAATCCTGGACACTTAGAGTAAAGGAACGTAAATCTATTGATTCCTTTGAGATGTGGTGTTATAGGAGGATGTTGAGAATATCCTGGACCGCCAGAAGAACTAATCAATCTATACTGAATGAACTAAATGTAACTGTAAGGTTATCATCACTATGCATGAAAAGAATTCTTCAGTATTTTGGACATGTAGCTAGAAGGCCAGGCAATAATGTAGACCGGCTAATAATAATGGGAGAGGTCCAGGGTAAAAGGAGGAGAGGCCGTTCAACAAGATGGTCAGATCAAATAAAACAAGTTATGGATCAACCACTCCATGTATCGTTGCACTTGGCAGAAGATCGAGAGAAATGGAGAGAAATAGTGAACAGAACAGTGAAGTCCATAGAGATCACGACCCTCAAGACTGAGGAAACGAATAGAGAGAGAGAGAGAGTTACTCTATATTTCTGGGATGAAAATATGACCATTTAATCCAACTTACCCTAGTTCAAAAATTCGTAATTTTTGAGATACAGGGTGTCAAAGTTATACTTTTATTTCAGTTTTTCTTAAGTAGCTTTCGAAATAATTGTACTATTTGCACAAGATTCGATGCTAAGGGGTTTTCTGAAATGGGAAATAGCAATCAGCTCACAGTTTTGTTGTAAATTGTAGGGGGCGTCACTTATTGCACTATGCATACTTTTAAATTGTCATAACTTTTTTTATACCATTCCGTATGATATTTTTAATTTAATATTCGTATTCTCTGCCTTCTCCTGTCTAAAAAAGCTCTCTTGGTAAATGGTGCTCCGAGCAACAATTTCTGAGATAATGGGATACTTGTTTCCATTTCTCGTTCCTTTACACGTCTCTTTATATTGTATAGTTACGCTCAACGCTCAAAAATTACTCTGGCAATGACGTAAAATATCATATATTCTATGCCTTAACTGGCTTGTAGTAATACTGGTAGAAAGTAATTTTTGACAGATATCAAAGTTTTACGAATATTAACGATAATTAATTTCTTGTTAAGTCCAACAGGGTTTTAAATCTTGATTATTATGGAGTACACTTTTGGTGAGCAAACTGATATGATTTTATTGTTTGGTTTTGTTACGGCGTCGGTCGCAAAAGTGCTCGCGTATATCATGAAAGATTTCCGCATCGTAGGACTCTTAACGATCAGACTTAAATTTGACAATTTAAGCCAATCGGAAATAATGCTGGGCGGCCTTCACAAGTTAGAGTATCCGATGTTCAAGAGGAAATTCGTGAAATTGTACACGATATTCCTGGAATCAGCACTCGTTTAATTGAACGTCAAACGGAAATACCAAAAAGTACAACTAACCGGATCATTAGACAACAAATTATTCACCCCTTTTATATACAGTCCGTTCAAAAACTCTTATCTCTAGATTTTGGATCCATTTAAATTTTTCACAAATTATTCGAGCACGCATAGTGTCTGTTCTGGCTTTTTACACTAAAATCCTGTTTATAAACAAAGCACGCTTCACTCGACATGGTATAACAAATATGCATAATAATCATGTTTACGTTGAAGAAAACCCATAGGCTGTGCAACAAAGACAGTTTCAACGCGAATTAGTTATTAATGTTTGGCTGGGATCGACTTGATGGTGACATTTACTTGAATTGCATCCGTGAAACTATTCCTGAATTATTGGAAAACTTACCAATTAATTTACGTCACGACATCTTTTTCATGCGCGATGGTGCACCACCCATTTTTTGGAACCAAAGATACCCAGATAAATGGATCGGAAGAGGTGAAGATGCTCCTATTTACTGGCCACTTCCTTCCCCAGACTTAAAACCATGCGATTTTTTCTTCTTTGGGGTGCATTGAAATCGAAAGTTTATCAAGTTCAAATCGACAACATTAAGAAATTGTGGAATAGAATTCAAAATGCTGCTAACGCTTTACGAGATGAACATATTTTAAGAGTTCATTTAAATTTCCTGCAACGTGTTTATTTATGCATTAACCAAGGTGGCGGCCATATTGAACATTTATTGTGAAACCAATACCTTCTCAGTTGAGCGATTAAACTTTTTTCGAATTTATCAATTTGTGGGTAATCTTTTATGCCCTTAGCCAGTTGGTTTTTACATTCTTACTGTTGTTGGCCCGTTGGTCTTTAAATTTATTATTGTTACATGCTCCAAATTTCAAAGACCATTCTATTGGACCTGTCCTAAGCCTGGATGAAGTGTGAAGGAATGGATTTGCGAATTTGACAATGAATTAAAAAATGGAAACAAACATCCCATTATCTCAGAAACTGTTGCTTGGAGCAACATTTACCAAGAGAGCTTTTAAGATAAAAAATTTTGTTCCCCTTAATGAGTTCTCAACAAGGTTTGTTTCCGATCTTTACTGAAAACTGATGACCTTGATTATTTTTTTTTTATATTCTAGATAAATTATCAGATACAATGCACTCGTGACAATTTTCATTCAATCTACACCGTGTAGAGAATATTTCAGAATTTTTTCAAAATTTTTGGCCAGTACTTTTCCAAATAAGGGGGAGACGCTGTTTCATGCAATTTTTTAAAAATAATACAAAGAAAAGTCATCATATGTATTTTTGAACTCGTGTTTTTATCAGCTTTCATTTTACACTCTTTTTTTACTTTTGATTTCACCCCCCAAAACTAATCCCTTTAGTCAAAATTTAACCTTCAAGACTACCCGGCTCTGATGGGGCCATCAATTCCTATATTAGTGCCAAATTTCAACTTTCTAAGTAAAATAATTTCGGAGAAAATCTGGTGTGAGAGACAGACAGACAGACGGACATCACAGTGATCTAATAAGTGTTCTGTACGGAATACCAGTAAATAAGACTAGTTTTTTGGGTTCCTTTGTTAACCACGTCTAAATCTTTTCTAATTCGCACGGGTAGTAACGCAATTTGAAAATTATATTTGTTTATGTTAAGAATTTTGAAAATAGGATATACAGCCAATCCAAAAAGTCTCCATACACCCTCAGTTTTCTATACTATTTTTCTGTTACGTTTAACTAATTAATTGGAAATATGAGAAAACATGTTTAAATTATTATTTGATACTTAACCAACGAGGACTAGTATTAAAAACAACTACTGAACATTTTATTTAGAAGTTATATTACTGTTATAGAAATGTAACCAAAATTAATGTAAAAAAAGTCTCAATACACTTAACAATTACCAATAATAGTTTGATTTAGTTTAACGGAAAATAACAACTTCGTTTAAGCTAATATTTAGTGGGACCACCGTTGGGCTTGATAATCTCCTGTAACCTTTTTGTCATGCTTGCATCCAACTGTCTAGTAACTTCTACTGTTCGTTCAATATTTTGTTTTTTTAGTTCTTCTCTATTTGAAAGATTATGTTTGCGAACGCGCCGTTTAAGTTCCTCCAACAAATGCTCAATGGGGTTAATATAGGGTGATTGCGGAGGTGTATGAAGCTGCTGTCGCACATTATGGATTATCCATTCTCGTACCAAGTTTGCGGTATGTTTCGGATCATTGTCCTGTTGGAAAATGTATCTTTTTTCGAGTGCTAATTTTCGGACACTTTCTCTTAAATTGTCTCTCAAAATGTTCAGATAAACCTGCTGATCCATGGTACCATTAATAAAATGTAAATTTCCAACCCCTCCAGCGAGCATGTATCCCCAAAGCAGAACACTGCCACCTTCTTGTCTCACCGTGACCCAAATGTTTTTAATATCAAATGAGGTATTCTTCTTTCTTCAAACTTTAGTTCTGCCATCAGACCCAGAAAGGTAAATTTTAGTTTCATTACTAAAAATTACGGATTTCCAAAATTCAGGAGGTTAAGTAACGTATTCCCTAACAAAAGCTAACCGCTTTTTGCGATTAGCTTCCGAATTTAACGGCTTTTTCCTGGATCACACCCCTTATAGTCTGCCCTGTCTCACTATTTGTGAACAAACATTTTTCAAAAATAGTTCCCGTGCTTCTTCTTTTAATTGTGGTGCACTTTTCTTGAGATCCATAATTATTTGCCTAATAATACTCGCCTCTTCACGTGGAGTCAGTTTCTTGGGACGACCGGAGCGTAGTCGAATTTTATAGGAATCCGTTGATTTATACTGATTTACAATGTACTGAACAGTAGCGTTCGACTTTTTAACAATTTTTCCTATATTTCTGTACGATTTTCCACCTTTCCACAAATCAGTTATGAACTTTCGAACTTGAAATGGAATCTCATAATTTCTCTCGCTCATTTTTAATACTACTTTGAAAACTCACTGCAGAATTACTAGTAACAAGTGATAGATTATAAAATATGGCCGAAAATTATTCATTTGTTTTCAGTTTAACGAGCAACAGATAGCTTCATAAAATGCGGCTGATTATAACGTGTTTTTTCAATGCAGTTCTTGAATGTATAGAAACTTTTTTGACATTCATTTTGTTCATATTTTTATAACAATGATCTAACATCTAAATAAAATATTTCGTAGTTGTTATTAATACTAACCCTCATTGGTTAAGTTTCAAATATTAATTTAAACATGTTTTCTGGTATTTCCAATTATTTAGTTGAACCAGAAAAATAGAATGGAAAGCAGGTGGTGTATGGAGACTTTTTGGACTGACTATATATGGAATTTTTTTAAAAATGGTTATAACGAAAGGCAAGTACAACTGAAATACACAAGAATTCCCAGCTTAAATATACTTCCAACATATATCTTTTGTTTCAACATGAAAAACGCCTACACGACAAAGAGAAAACTTGGGAAACAAAGAATTAAGAACTTGCTTTTCGAGGTACTTTACCATTATGAAAATTAAACTAAAACCAATACTTACTTCTTTTTTAGTTCAAAGAAATCCAGGAGTTTCTACAAAAAATAATTACAGAAATGAAAGTAACTTAAGAAAACGAAAAAGTAAGTTTACAGTTTTGTCAGGAGATAACGTAGTGAATAGAACAAGATGCCTAACTGTTAAACAAAATCGTTTGGACATATCAGTAAGTTTTCCAATCAGTAAGTTTTTAATAGAATAAATGTTTACTCTTGTGCTACTGTGTTCTGGCCGTCAGTCTGTTCGTGTTTGTTGAGGCATATTATAATAGTAGAGTACTGTAACCAATATTTTTTTATGGAGATTTAAATAGGGCAACAATATTGGAGATTGTTAAAAAATTGAAAGCTCATAATAATAGAAAAATAATCTGAAAAACCGGACGGCGTTCACCACATAACACTCTCGAAGTAATGGATTGCTTAAAGACTTTCCTTTTATGATTTGACAGATTTGGAAGAATGAGATGGCCATCAAATAGCCCAGATCTAACTATGTTGAATATCGTTTTGATGGACTATTTAAAAGATAAATTAAAAGCTGTAAGAAACTCGATAGAGAACCGTCTAAAAGAGACGTAGCAATTTTAAATTATCAAGACTAAGATATTTGAGCAACCATATAAAAAAGAATAATGAATTTATAACAAATTCATTGAATATAAATAAATTTAGTTCATTAGTGATCAAACTTTTTCTATATTTTTTGTTCTCCGTTTCTGGTAGTTATAATTTCTGTATATTATTATAACCTTGTTTCAGTTAAGATGTCGCTGAATGAACCAATTTTACACTAACATTCTCCCTTGTATTGTACAATAACACCATCATTGGCGTTCTAGAATTAGGATTTCTGTAAAATGGAAAAATAATATACAAGCTACTCCATTTTAAAAAAAAACCGATCAAGTGCAAGTTGAACTTGCACAATTAGTGTTCCGTACGTTGATTGTTTTTTAAAATAAAAATTTTTGTTAGGGTGGTATAAAATGATCAGTGACTTCACAAAACACACCACAAATGAGTTTTCAACAAAGTTTGTTTCCAATCTTTACTGAAAACTGGTGACCTTGAAATTTTTTTTTTTTAAATACCAAATAAATTATTAAAGGTAATGCATGAGTGATAATTTTCGTTCAATCTATACCCCGTGGAGAATATTCCAGAATTTTTTCAAAATTTTTTGATCAGTACTTTTCGAGATAAGGTAGGGGACAGCGATTTTTTAAAAGTAATACGAAGAAAAGTGTGCGCAAGTCTTACATTATATATATATTTTTTACTCGTGTTTTCACAAGCTTTCATTTGACACCACACTCGTTGACCTAGTAAAAAAATTTTTTTTCACTTCCGATTTCACCCCTCAAAACGAACCCCTTAAGTCAAAATTTATGTTACGGTGGTATAAAATGATCAGTGACTTAACAAAACACACCCTAAATGAGTTTTCAACAAAGTTTGTTTCCAATCTTTACCGAAATCTGATGACCTTGAAATTTTTGTTTTTTTTATATACCATATAAATTATTAAAGGTAATGCACTCATGATAATTTTCATTCAATCTACACCCCGTGGAGAATATTCTAGAATTTTTTTGAAATTTTTTGATAAGTACTTTTCGAGATAAGGCCCGGGACAGCGATTTTTCGCGAATTTTTAAAAATAATACGAAGAAAAGTGCGCGCAAGTATAATATTATATATATTTTTTACTCGTGTTTTCACAAGCTTTCATTTGACACCACACTCGATGACCTAGTAAAAAATTTTTTTTTTCACTTCCGACTTCACCCCCCAAAACTAACCCCTTAAGTCAAAATTTAATTCTCAAAACTACATGGCTCTGATGAGGCCATCAATTCCTATATTATTACCAAATTTCACCTTTCTATGTCAAATAGTTTCGGAGAAAATCGGGTGTGACAGACAGACAGAGAGACAGACACCGAAGTGATCTTATAAGTGTTCCGTACGGAACACTAAAAATAACTTTTTTGTTTTAACCCAGTAAAAAATTGTTTTAAATCGTACTACTTCCGTTTTTAACATTTTGCTTAAGTCATTTTTAGTGTTCCGTACGGAATACTTATAAGATCACTTCGGTGTCTGTCTGTCTGTCATACCCGATTTTCTCCGAAACTATTTGACGTAGAAAGTTGAAATTTGGTACTAATATAGAAATTGATGGCATCATCAGAGCCGTGTAGTTTTGAAAGTTAAATTTTAATTAAGGGGTTAGTTTTGGCGGGTGAAATCTGAAGTGAAAAAAAAATTACTAGGTCATCGAGTGGGGTGTCAAATGAAAGCTTCTTAAAACTCGAGTTCAAAAAAATATATAATGTCTTACATACGCACACCCTTCTTTGTATTATTTTGACAAAATCGCGAAAAATCGCTGTCCCTCTCTCTATCTCGAAAAGTACTAATCCAAAAATTTTGAAAAAATTCTGGAATTTTCTCCACGTGGTGTAGATTGAATGGAAATTATCACGAGTGCATTACCTTTAATAATTTATCTGATATATAAAAAAGCAAAAATTTCGAGGTCAACAGTTTTCAGTAAAGCTCGGAAACAAACTTTGTTGAAAATTCATTTGGGGGTGTGTTATGTGATGTTACTGATCATTTTATACCTCCGTAACAAAATTTTTTATGTTAAAAACGATCAACGTACCGAACACTAATTGCGCAAGCTCAACTTGCACTTGACTGGTTTTTTTATTTTATTTTGGCTTTTGCAGTTCTGCCATACAGTCGGCTACTAATTCGAACACTTTATACTAAATTTTTAGTGTATCAAAAATTATTCACAGAGATTATGCCATTCCTACTTATTACAAAAGGATAAAATAACCCGCCAAGTACAAGTCGAACTTGCGTAATTAATGTTCCGTACGTTGATTGCTTTTAAAATAAAAAATTTTTGTTAGGAAGGTATAAAATGATCAGTGACTTCACAAAATACACCCCAAATGAGTTTTCAACAAAGTTTTTTTTTCCGATTTTTACTGAAAACTGATGAACTTGATTTTTTTTTTATGTACCAGACAAGTCGTAATTTTTGTTCAATCTACACCTTGTGGAGAATATTCCAGAATTTTTTCAAAATTTTTTGAAAAGTACTTTCCGAAATAAGTGGGGGACAGCGATTTTTCCCAATTTATCAGAAATAATACAAAGAAAAGTGTGCACAAGTATTACATTATATTTATTTTTGAACTAGTGTTTTTATAAGTTTTCATTTGACCTGATAAAAAAAATTGTTACTGCCGATTTCACCCCCCATAACTAACCCCTTAAGTCCAAATTTAATTTTTAACATTTCACAGCTTTGATGTACGATCTATTCTCATATTAGTGCCAAATTTGAATTTTCTAAGTGAAATAGTTTCGGAGAAAATTGGGTCTGACAGACGGACGGACACGCAGATGGATCAACATACACCCAAGTGATCTTATAAGTGTTCTGTCCGGATACTAAAAAGAAAAACGACCTTTTCTAATAGGAATATAGATAGGTTTATACTTTTCTCGCTATGACCCAATGAGAGGTAGGCCACGGGCAACATATAGATTTTGGTTACGTGAGAGTATCCAGAATTTTAAGTTTAATACTTATTTCGTACAAATAAGACATAACTATCTTTTGAGTTTGAAAATTGTCTATAACTCAGCCAGAACATGAAGAAAGTTGAACGGTTCTAGTGTACAGTAGTTTTTTATTAATTTTGGGTCATTACTGTATTTACGACGTTCAAAAAAATGTGATTCAAATCGCCGACAATTTTATATAATTCTCATAAGTCGGATTCTATAACATGAATTTTTAGTGTTCCGTACGGAAAACTTATAAGATCACTTCAGTGTCTGTTTCTCCGTCTATCACATCTGATTTTCTCCGAAACTATTTGACAGACAGTAGAGATTACTAATATAGGAATTGATGCTCTCATCAGAGCCGTGTAGTTCTGAAAGTTAAATCTTGACTTAAGGCGTTAGTTTTGGGAGGTAAAATCGGAAGTAAAAAATTTTTTTTACCTGTCATCGAGTGGGATGTCAAATGAAAGCTTGTAAAAACACGAGTTCAAAAATATATATAACGTAATACTTGCGCACACTTTTCACGAGTGCATTACCTTCAATAATTTATCTGGTATATAAAAAAAACAAGGTCATCGGTTTCAGTAAAGATCGGAAAAAAAACTTTGTGAAAATTCATTTGGGGTGTGTTTTGTGAAGCCATTAATCAATCATTTTATACCTCCGTAACAAAAATTTTTATTTTAAGGGGTTACATACACCTGGGCGTGTGCGAAAAAAAAGCGATTCACAATGGTCTTGCATCGATTTAAGTTGTACTCGTTGGGATACACAGTCCTGGGCAAATCATTCCAAAGGGATAATGTTCTGGATATAAAAGATTGTACGAAGTGTAACAAACGGAAACTCATACCGATGTGATGTATAAGCGCGACTTGTATTAACAGCATGGACTTCTTTGGAAGGAGTTAAGCAGGCTACATCAATCGAACACTTTCCATGAAAGTACGTATAGAATGGACTCAAGTCACCAACCGTTTTTCGATGTTCCAAGGTGTCAAAGTTCCTGGTGAGTTCTGGGGCTCTAACCAGGCGACTAACTCTCTTCTAAATGGAATCTAACAAAACTGTATGTTTGGGATTGATAGCATTTTTCGATATTATTGAAAGCAATTGGTCGGTGGTGTTTTGGCAAGGTTTTCTTGCCTTTATATATATAAATATATATATATATATATATATATATATATATATATATATAAATATATATATATATATATATATATATATATATATATATATATATATAAAATATATATATATATATATATATATATATATATATATATATATATATATGTAAATATATATAAATATATATACATATATATACATATATATATATATATATATATATATATATATATATATATATATATATGTATATATATATATATATATATATATATATATATATATATATATATATATATATATACATATATATATATATATATATATATGTATATATATATATATTTATATATATATATATGTATATATATATATATATATATATATATATATATATATATATATATATATATATATATATATATATATATATATATATATATAAATATGTTTATTTCTCAACTTTTCGAAACCAGTATATTTGTTCCTTCATAAAGACATCTGGAAAGATATGTGAATTGTAAATACACAGAAATTAAACTATAAGGGCAATAGTACTTACAAACTGGTGAGACTACCCTAGACGGGACTCCAACACAGATTTCCTCCGGGATTTTTCTGGGCTTTCCAAAAAATTTTTACAAGTTTAACTAGAATGTTACCAGCAATTGGACATTAATTTTAAGTAGTGCGTGTAGATAAATATCTTTGTTGTACTGTGATTTGGCTTAGTTTAAGACACTGATCGACACGTTTCTTCCAAAAATTAGTCTCACTAGTTTGTAAGTACTATTACCCTAAGAGTTTAAATATTGATGAAGAAACAATTATTTCGAAAGCTTAACAAATAAACACATTTAGTTTTTAGTTGGCCTCTTACTACTGCATCCCCACAATTTAGCTAGTATGATTCTCTTATATTTTAAGAATTCAATAAATAAAGTTGTGACCGATTGTGTGAATTTATATGTATAAGGATTAGTTCTGCATTAATTATTGTTTAAAATTATGTGTTAACACTTCCTTTCCTTGAATTGGTATAGGTATGATTCTCATTCAACAGACAGCCACCTGTAAATATTCAGTAAGTACTATTTTAGCTAATAACTCGGATTCGAAAAAATTAAAAAAAGAACTGTGGTAGTGTTTCCTACTTTTTTCTTTCGAA